>JAXQQM020064786.1:0-60675 GCA_034641835.2 Pinus albicaulis | reverse complement strand
AATTCTAGTTTCCCACCCCGGTTTTCAGTTTTCGCCTTATTACTCCAAAATAATTAAATGCCCTTTCCCATATCCATACATTTAATAAACTGGAAAATAAATTTTGCTGAAAACACAAATTCTGGAAATTTTTTCAGAATGCTGAAAATGCAGAAATAAAATAACAGCAATAACAAACAGTCATTCAACACATCATAACTCAGTATTTTTGGTCAAGGTGACCCTGGAAAAACCCCCTACAACTCTTGGGGAAAACCAGTTCGAAAGCTCCTTCTTATTTCTGGAAAAAATGCTTTTTACAGTGAGAGAAATATTCAGCAAAAAAATCAGCAAGTAAACTTTTACAACTTATCTCGTTTTCCGTGCTTAACCACCGCCTCGGAAAATGTGCAAACAGCAAAACAGGAACAGCAATAAATGTTGTACGGATTTTCTCGTTTTTCGTGCCCAAAAATCTGCAATAAATGCAGCAGTACAGCCACCTCAAAATCTGTGCCAAAACAGCAATAAATGCTGCTGTACGGACCTCGAAATTTGTGCCAAAAGACAGTAGAAACTTGCTGTACTGAATCTGCCTCGATTTTCATGCAACGGTACAGCCACTTGTTGTACGGCCTGCCTCGAAATTCGTGCCAAATAAAACAGCCCCTTTGCTGCCTCGAAATCTGTGCTGAAACTGTTGTACGGCCTCTTGGAAATCGTGCCAAAAAGCTGCTGTACGGCCTTCTAGAAAATCGTGCCAAAATCTGCCTTGGAATGTGTGCCAAACTCTGCTGTACGGACTTGCTGAACTGCTGCCTTGGAATGTGTGCCAAGCTGCTGCCTCCTTCTCCTCACTGCCCAGAAATCTCCCTTGCTCTCTTGCTCTCCTTCTCCCAATCTGCTCATGAAAGAATGAATGACCTTTTTCCTCCTTTTCCTCCTTTAACCTAACCCTAAGTGACTTTTGGGGAATCCCTAAATCCAATGGCTGAGATAGATTGAGATCTAGGGCTGAGATTAAATGCTCATTTAAATTTCACTTTCTATTTTTTTAATTCACCCCACTTTAATAAAGACCCACTTAGTCTTTTATTTCCAAAGTCACTTTTTCCTTTCTAATTTTACATTGACTTTATTTAAAGTCACTTTAACTTTAGTAACTTTATCACTTAAAGTCACTTTAAAATTAGATTTGACTTTATAACTTTATAAAGTCACTTTAGTAACTTTATCACTTAAGTCACTTTTAATTAGATTTAACTTTATAAAAAATTATAAAGTTACTTTAGGAGAAAAATTAAATTCTTTTGGACACTTTCCCTAGGCCAAAGATCAAAGCCTTAGGGAACCACCTGTCCTCCGGTACCAAATTTCAACACTCCCTCTTACCGAGGAAGGTGTTCCTCACCACACCCATCTTGTCTCTGAAGTAGACATGCTTGCCCCGTGTTAAGGCTTTGGTAAGAATATCTGCAACCTGCTCATCAGTGGGAATATACGCAAGCTTCACAGCTCCTTTCTGAACATAGTCTCTGATGAAGTGATATTTGATCCCGATATGCTTTGACCTGTCATGAAATACTGGATTCTCCGTGAGTTTAATGCAACTCCGATTATCACAGTAAATCACTGAAGGTCTCAATGGCTGACCAAATAAGCCAAACAACATCTTGCGAAGCCAGATGGCCTCACAACTAGCTAGACTGGCTTCCATATACTCTGCTTCCGCTGAACTCAATGCTACTGACTGCTGCTTTCGGCTGAACCATGACACAACTGTCGAACCCAACCCAAAACAGCACCCTGAAGTGCTCTTCCTATCAGAAGCACAACCTGCCCAATCAGAATCAGTGTAACCTGCCAATCTCACTCCATCCCCCTGCCTGTAGTCCAGACCATAATCCACTGTCCCCTGCAAGTATCGCAAAATGTGTTTTGCAGCCACCCAGTGAACCTTCCTAGGCTCACACATAAACCGACTCATCGTGTTGACTGCAAAACAAATATCTGGTCTAGTGTTGACCAAATACATCAAGGAACCAATCAACTGTCTGTACAATGTGGGATCCACCAACTCGGAATCCGAAGCATGGAGCTTCTTCCAGTTGGTGATCATCGGTGTCGACATGGGTTTACAATCCTCCATGTGGAATTTGCCAAGGATGTCCACAATATACTTCCCCTGCCCCAGGAAGAAATGCCCCTCCTCCTGCCACACCTCCAAACCCAAAAAGTAATGCATCAAGCCGATGTCCTTCATCTCAAACTCCGCCTCAAGATCTCTCTTGCAGTGCTCTATGAGTCTCTCTGCACCTGTAATGACTAAGTCATCCACATACAACACCAAAATGAGAGGCTCCTCACCTATCACAATATAGTAAAGGTTCGGATCTGCCTCACTCTTTGTGAAACCCATCTCCTGCAAGTATGTATCTATCCTGGAGTACCAAGCTCTGGGAGCTTGCTTCAGGCCATAAAGGGCCTTCTTCGGTCTGCACACATGGGACTCCTTCCCATGCACCTCAAAGCCCTGTGGCTGCTCAATGTACACCTCCTCCTGTATGAAGCCATTGAGAAATGCGGTCTTCACATCCATCCGGTGGATCTTCCAACCCATCTCTGCTGCTATCGATATAATGGAGCGAATCGAAGTATATCGAGCCACGGGAGCGAAGGTCTCCTCATAATCAACTCCCTCTACCTGGGAGAACCCTCTAGCCACAAACCTCGCTTTGAATTTCTCAATGCCGCCATCTGCAGCATGCTTTACCTTGTAAAGCCATCTGGAAGTAACCACGGATTTGCCCTCAGGCCTCGGCACCACCTCCCAAACATCATTCTTCACGATAGAAGAATACTCCTCCTGCATGGCCTCTCTCCAGACCTGCTGGCTAGCTGCCTCCTCATAGCTAGAAGGCTCAGAGTCAAGGATGCTGGTAGCCATTGCCATATAGCTACAAAACCTCTCAGGTGGTCTGCTCTCTCTGACCGGCCTCTTAGGCTCAGCAACAGATGTGGCATCTCTCAAGGTGTCCTGAAGCCACTTGGGCTTCCTCTTCCCCGAGTGCACTTCTCCCGCCGGAGAATAAAACTCCTCCTCCTCAACATCAGGAGCCTGAACTCCTGACTGTCTGTCTGCTGTCCTCCTGCCTGCACCTGAACCTGTAGAGCGTCGAGGCCGAGAACTCGTCCATCGCTGACTCCCCAAAGGAACTCGGCTTCCGTGGGACCGAAGCCCCGCGGCCGTCCATAGTCCCCACCCCTCCGACTCGCGAGCCACCCCCCACTGACGAACCCGACATCGTCATAGATGTACCTCCGGATCCTCCTGATCCCTGCCCACTGGATCCCTGTGACTGACTCAACTGCTGCTGAGGGTCTGGCTGATCCAGATACTCTAACTCCCGTGACCTCCTGAAGGCCCTGTCCTCCTCGAACTTCACATCCCGCCTGACAACAACTTTCCTCTGTGCAGGAATGTAAATCCGAAAGGCCTTGGAGGTCTCACTGTAGCCCACAAAGATACCCTTCTCTGCGGTGGGCTCTAGTTTGGTCCTCTTCTCCTTGGGTAGGTAGGAGTATGTCATGCACCCAAAGATACGAAGATGACCCATATCAGGCTTCTTCCCAGAAAAAGCCTCCTCCGGAGTCATGTGCCCCAAGGCACGATGCGGACTCCTGTTCTGCAAGTAAACAGCTGTGTTGCAGGCCTCTGCCCACAAAAACAATGGCAACCCCCGATCATGTAACATGGCTTTGGCAGCCCCTCCGATGGATCTGTTCTTCCTCTCCGCAACCCCGTTCTGCTGGGGGTTGTAAGGAACAGTGAGCTCCCTCCTAATGGCTGCCTCCGCACAATAGTCAACAAACTCTCCAAGGGTGTACTCTCCCCCATTGTCCGACCTCAGGGACTTGATCTTCCGACCTGTCTGTGTCTCCACAAGAGCTCTAAACTCCTAAAACCGCTTGAAGACCTCACTCTTGGTCTTCAAGAAATAAATCCAGGTCCTCCTGGAGTGATCATCAATGAATAAAACATAGTACTCATATCCACTCAAGGAAACATGAGACATCCAACCGCTCACATCGGAATGAATCAAATCAAGTATCCCAGTCGCTCTGCTGTCACTGCTAGGATAAGGGGATTTGGCAAACTTGCCCATCGCACATCCTCTGCAAGTATCAAAGTGATCAGTACTGAAATCTGGCACACCTGTAGTGATCTCCCGCAAAGTCCTCAAGGCTCCATGATGCATGTGCCCCATCCTGCGGTGCCAAATCTCACACTGCTCAGAACTGCTAGCTCTGTTGTCGGTACTGCTGCTCAATGCCAAAAGGGACTGGAATGCAAACTTGTACACCTTTGCATGGCGTACACCTATCACTCTAGCTGAATCAGCTGGAGTGCCCCTGGGATACATCAACACCTGTCCTCCCCTGAACAGTACCTCATATCCTCTATCCTCCAAAGCTGAGACGGATATGAGGTTCTTCCTCATCCCTGGCACATAAAGAACATCTCACACCTTCAAGGGAGGTTTGGACTCCCTCTAAAATGTCAATGTTCCCACACCGACTGCTCTAACAACTCTGTCATCACCGAGTACTACCTCTACATCAGTGCCACTCTCTGAAAGCTCTGAGAAGTACTCACGGACTCCTGTCATGTGACGAGAATCCCCACTGTCCACATACCAGATACCCGAAGATGCTCCGCTAATCGAGGGAAATGCATGCTCCCTCTGAACCTCTATGGCAGATAATCCTGCACTAGAAGACTCACACGCAATGAACCTAAACTCCCGGTCAAAGCGATCTGCAAAGTCCTCAACCTTTGCTGAAGCTGCCATGCTCTGGTTCTTCCCCTTCTTCTTCTTCTTCTCCGGACACACAACTGCATAGTGTCCCATCTTCTGACAATTCCAACACTTCACTTTGGAATAGTCCTTTTGTGAGTTATCCTGTTTACCTTTACCTTTGCCTTTGCCCCCACCATTGCTTGTGGAAGCCTGCTTCTTCCCTTTGCCTTTCTTGCGTCCTGCCAACAGTGCTACATCCTCATCTTGCTCAACTGGCTCGGCTGCCCCAAGCTGACCTTTCCTGATCTCTGTCTGAATGCAATCATCCCAAAACCTCTCCCATGTGGGAAGGGTCTCACGTGCACAAACCCCATCAGCAAAGTTCATCCATGAACTGGGGAGGCCATTCACTGCAATCCGCACCAACTCAGTGGGAGGAATGGCCTCTCCAATCGCCGCCAACTCATCTCTCACATTAGTAATCTTTGTGAGATATCCAGCTGCACTATCAATCTTAGCCATCTTAATGTTCTTCAGCTTCTCCTTCAGGACCATTTTCCGGTTCTCATTGGTACTCTGGTAGAGGTTGGTCAATGCTGACCACATCTCATGGGCATTTCTCTTTCCTCTCACATGAGGAATGCAATGGTCCTTGATTCCGTCCAGAATCAGTCTCTTACCCTTGTTGTTCTTTCTGTTATATGCTGCCAACTGAACAGGATCAGTAGGCACATTAACAGGCTGCTGTGTGGTATGAACCATGATATCCCAGACTTCCGCCTCCTCAAAAATACTCTGCATTCTCTCCTTCCAAACACTGTAATTTGTATGCCCATCCAGCCTATCCTCCACCCTCAATCCCAAAGACATCCTGCTGTCCTAAAACTGAAAAATAACACTGCTGTAGTAAAGGTAAAAATCTGTTGTTTGTGAAAAATCAGCATGCTGGAATTTTCTGAGTGAAAAATCAGCAGGCTGTAATTTTCCTCCTTGCTGTCCCAAACTGCCCTTCAGCACTCAAGCTCTGATACCATGTAGAAAATTCTAGTTTCCTCCCCTGTTTTCAGTTTTCGCCTTATTACTCCAAAATAATTAAATGCCCCTTCCCATATCCATACATTTAATAAACTGGAAAATAAATTTTGCTGAAAACACAAATTCTGGAAATTTTTTCAGAATGCTGAAAATGCAGAAATAAAATAACAGCAGTAACAAACAGTCATTCAACACATCATAACTCAGTGTTTTTGGTCAAGGTGACCCTGGAAAAACCCCCTACAACTCTTGGGGAAAACCAGTTCGAAAGCTCCTCCTTATTTCTGGAAAAATGCTTTTTACAGTGATAGAAATATTCAGCAAAATAAATAATCAGCAAATAGACTTTTACAACTTATCTCTTTTTCCGTGCTTAACCACCGCCTCGGAAAACGTGCAAACAGCAAAATAGGAACAGCAATAAATGCTGTACAGATTTCTCGATTTTCGTGCCAAATAACAGCCTTAAATGCTGCTGTAAGGCTGCCTAGAAGAGCGTGCAAGCTGTCCAAAAATCTGCTGTACGATTTCTGCCTTGAAATGCATGCCAAAGGTACAACCACTTGCTGTACGGCCTCCCTCAAATCTGCTCCTCGAAATCTGTGCAAATCTGCAGTGCAAATCTGCTGTACGGCCTGCTGTACGGCCTAGCTGTACGGCCCTTCTTCCTCAAAAATCGTGCCAAAAATCTGCCTTGCTGTGTGCTAAAGCTGCTGAACTGTCTTGCTGAAATGCTGCCTTGGAATGTGTGCCAAGCTGCTGCCTCCTTCTCCTCACTACCCAGAAATCTCCCTTGCTCTCTTTCTCTCCTTCTCTCAATCTGCTCATGAAAGAATGAATGACCTTTTCCTCCTTTTTCTCCTTTAACCTAACCCTAAGTGACTTTTGGGGAATCCCTAAATCCAATGGCTGAGATACATTGAGATCTAGGGCTGAGATTAAATGCTCATTTAAATCTCACTTTCTATTTTTTAATTCACCCCACTTTAATAAAGACCCACTTAGTCATTTATTTCCAAAGTCACTTTTTCCTTTCTAATTTTACATTGACTTTATTTAAAGTCACTTTAAAATTAGACTTTAGTAACTTTATCACTTAAAGTCACTTTAAAATTAGACTTGACTTTATAACTTTATCGTATTTCCTTGCTCCCCATGCTCTTAATGCTATTGGCGGATAACATGGATGGAGGCTATCCGATTAGTCAATTAGTAGTAGCATGCTCTGAGGATGAGTGATCCCGAGAGGTTTTCCTTTAGCTTAGATCTTTGCACCGCCTATTTATTATCTATAGCCAGTAATCCTCTCTTGTTAACTGTGAGTGGAGGACAATGATGGTCGATTCGCTTAGGAATTCATTATAACTTTGCTATTGACTTGATCACTTTGTCCCTCGCCTTGACTTTAAGTGTTTCCACCAATAGGGCAGGTCATATGTATGGGATATCACTCCGTGCCTTAACTGGTTGTTTATGTCGGGATCAGACGGGCCTTTTATATATGTAATTATCACAGGAAACCTTGTCTTTTTATTCTACTTCATATTTTAGTAACTCGTACTTATTAGGTACAAAGAAGGTAATAAGTGGTACCCAAAAGAATAATTTCCAAGGCAAGGAACGAAGTGAAAGTACATAATTAGCTAACCATGTGGATGCTCATAAGTCAAGGATTGTTTTATGCCCCTCGTACCTCCTAAGAGTTATAAAGGCAAGTGGTACAAACATGCCTAGCTTTGAAGGTGTATAGGTTGTATGCACTTAAATAGAAGGCAATACGAGTGGCTGAGTGACCAGTGTGTAGAGAAGAAGAAGTTTGAGTGGGTTTGAGTGAATCTAGGAGGGTTTTTAATTTTAGTTAACCATGGTATGTTCTATGCTTAGAGCAATTTACTTCAATCTTTCTTATTAAGACCAATTCAATTTCTTGTTATGCAATCACATTAACATTGACAATAAATGTTGATAGAACATAAATAATCGACAGAAGACGAGCCAAGACAAGGGACACAATAATTTAGCCGATGCCAGAGAAAAACTCCAATGCATGGAAAACCCTTTGATCAAATCTTCTTTTTATTCTTAAAATTCAGCAGAGAGAGAGTACAATTTTCAGCAGTGAACATGATGCCCTAGCCAACAAAGTCTGTATAAATTTCTGAATCTTAATACTTATGCAAAAATAATTTCTATTAATCCGGTTAAGCTTCTCCTACTTATACAAGTTATCAACTGAATAAATGCAAGTTAACATCAAAGAAAAACACATAACATATCTCTACCAATTCAGATCTAGAATAAGCACATGCACACATAGATAAAGTGACAGTTATTCTCGGACAAATTGTCCTCGGAAAAACCCAATGTGGGAAAATCGGTCTCTGGCTGCTGGAGTGCTCTATTATTTAGAATATTTTTGAATACACAACTCTGGGTTCCAGATCTGGAAAACCCTACAAAGAAAAATCTAGATCTACAACACCTGGCTGATCTAAGACCAACAATACTGATTGATCCACACCCTGAAACGAGATTTACAGAACTCAGCCAGATCTAGGCCTAGAAACCCCGCATCGCTCTAAAGACACTCGTATTACTCAAGGCTCTAAATGCTCACACATCGAAGTGACCATATTCCTAGATGAGTGACGAATGATACGTGCTCTGTCGATCTGCATCCCTAAGGGTTTCGAAGATCACACCGCCCTGTTGCCGCTACTGTCTGCCGTCGTCACTGCTGTCGTTATCATCATACAGCCGTCGCTGTCATGTCAGCCAAGTATCGGGCTGCTTGGGTGTTTGGCAAGATACGTATTTCCTAATCTCTTTCTCTCGCTTCTTCTCAGACTAGACCCCATCGTATTACCCTTTGGTCTAAATTCCCCTCTCTGCAACTGAAACACTTGAGAATTCTTAGCAACCCCACCCTAGAATCTCAGCTTAGCTTCAGTGCTCTACCTCTGTGTGTCTTACAAATGACCCCAAGCCTTTCCTTTATACTTTTCTCGTTGACAAATCAACGACCAAGATTAAATCTTTAATCAATGGCTAAGATTAAAAGAAAGCTTGATCCGTGTGGCTTAGGACAATTTCATCACATGTTTAATTAAATTAAATTAAATTATTTTATTTTCCTAAGTTTTAACTTAGGAAATACATTAAAATAATTAATTAATTTAATATATCCTAAACCAGATGAAATTTCCCAAATCCATTTCTGGCTCTTGTAGATTAGGTGAACTCTAGTCCTTCCGCAAAATTTGGGACCTAGAGCACAATGGATGCTACCCCAAATACACAAAATCTCAACGAAGTCAACGCTGGTCAAACTAGCAAAAAGTCTACCAATGGAGCTTGGTCAAAGCCAGTCAAACCCGACCTCTTCAAATAGTCAAAGTCAGCCCAAAACAGTCCGCAATACCTCAGTCAAACTCGGTCAACTCAGCAGTCAAACTTCAACAATCTGCGGTCAATGCTGTGGTCAACATAGTAGTGAAATCAACTCGGATTACCTCGATTTTTGTGCCACCAAATTCGGCCTCCCAAAAACGCAATCTGAACCAAAGATCGAAGTTAAATAGTCAAGGTTGACCCAAAGTCAATGCTGGTCAATGCTGCATAGAAACCCTTAACACAATCCGAAATTTTCAGCTTCTCTTTCACACATGCGGAGGAGAGAGGAAGTCTCCTAATGCTGTACGAACCAATCAGATGGAGAGAGATGTGTGAGATGAGATGATGTCCAAATGAGGTTTGAGTCTCTCCTTTTTATATCCATCAATGAGGGTGTGTGACACATCTTTTGGGGCTTGTGAGCCTACAATTCTGGCAGACCTTGAAAAATTGCACGTGTGGAAAACAAATTCAAAATCCAACTTCTGCTCATCCAAACAAGATGATCTTTAGATCAATCTTGCGCCTCTTCGAAAGAGGAATCCAACAAAAATATAATCTCCATCATATGAGCAGTGCAACATGTAGTTTAGCCCTAGTTGCCAAATTTAACAGGGGACGAGTTGGAGAATATTATAGGGCCAAGTTGTTGGAAGGAGATCGATTTTGTCTAGAGGAGGCCGAGATTTTTTGAGAGCGCGTTAGTGGTAGGGTGCAGGTTGAGTTGCTGGAGGGAGCATATCTAATTGCTAGAAGTTGATTTCTTTAGAGCGATTTCATCTGGAGGCAGATTTCCTTGAGGCCAATTTACCTAGGTTGAATTCATTACGTGGGAGTCAAGTTGTAGTTTCCATATTGTATTTCTTGTGATATCTTTGTGGCTCAAAATATCCAAATTTTCCAAATTATGAAATGACGAAGTGTGACTGATCATCTGGTTTTCAAGATGTTTCTACAAGGAAATTTCAAGATGTTTATAGAGTGGAGATTAGGGTTAGAGATTTGGACTCGGTGAAGATTATAAATGGAGGCTAGCAATGGAGGTGAAGACAAAACAAAGAGTAGAAGTTTGTGAGCGAGTCATCACGATAGAAAGTGATTTTCTCAGCAGTGCGAGTGGCTCAGTGACCAATGTGCAGAGGAGACGTTCGAGTGGGTTTGAGTGAATCTAGGAGGGTCGAGTTGGAAACTTGGAGGAGATTACAGGGCCAAGTTGTCGAAAGGAAATCGAGTTTGTCTAGAGGAGGCCGAGTTGTTGGGGTTTTTGAGTGCGCATTAGTGGTTGGGTGCAGGTCAAATTGCTAGAGGGAGGAAATCTGATTATTAGAAGCTGATTTCGTTAGAGCGATTTCATCTGGAGGCAGATTTCCTTGAGGCCAAATTACTTTGGTTGAATTCATTCTAAGGTAGCCGAGTTGCAGGTTCCAGAAGTATTTCTCGTTGTATCTTTGTGGGTTGAATGTTATGAATAAAATATATAGAAAACAATGTAAAAGATAATAATCATAAATCATGATAATTAATTAGTAATTAGTACTAAAGAGGCATGTCTAATGGGACATGACCTTTCGTGAAGAGGCACCTGCCTAGGTATATAAGCAGGCCTCATTTGTAACATTCATATCAATCATTGTAATTCATAATTCTTAATATATATATTCTTGTATCTCAATGGAGATCTACATATTCCAAGTCTTCTAGAGTATTTAACTCCTGATTGTTCGAACTTTGTTTGTTCCATTCGGTTCCATTTGGTATCAGAGCAGTTCGAGCCTTTGGTTGCTCAACCGCTGCACAAAGTTGTGTTCTTTGATCCGGGTCCTTGACCGTCAAATTCGTCAACATCGTTGTTGTTGAAGCGTTTTGCTACAAACTTTTGGAGGTTCTCCAGGTTAATGTCGGGCCATTGGCCATTTAAAAAAAAAGAAAAAGAAAAAATAGAGAGATGAAAAAAAAAGCGAAGGGGTAAAATTATATATATTAAAATATATATTGAAAAAAATAAAAAAATAAAAAATTTGAAAAAAAAATATTATTAAAAAGAAAAAAATAAAAAAAATAATAAAAATTAAAAAATTGAAAGCCACAGTCGCGGAAAAATCCTGCTCCCATTCAACTTTCACATGACAGGATATCTCCATACCTACTGACGACCAAAAAATCGTCATCGGCTTGCTGGAACTCGCCACAAAAAACTATACCTGATCGAACGACCACCGCCCGACAGGGCTTCGCACAACTTGCTGGCGGCGAAAACAAACTTATACTGCCACGATTTCGTCACTGCCATAACCTGTGTTCGCTGCCTGTCAAATTCTCATCACCGCCGCCACCGCTCTTTCTGCTAAAGTCGCCACCATTTTATATGTGAAAATTCCTAGATCCAAACAGATTTAATGAATCCTACTGCAACAACTGAGTGTACTTCTCCTATTAAGTAAAGTACATTACATAATTAATTCAGATTTGAATTATGAAGTAACTACTGAAGCAACCTACACTAAAATTGATTCAGAAACAAGGAAACTAGACAAGGAAATCATTGACATATGACACCTTTATTTTGGACTAAGTCCTCGGAAAAACCCAATGCGGGAAAATCGATGTAACAGATCTGAGGGTTTTATTATTATGCAGTAGCAAGAATACATCTCTAAATACCCTCAAGGGTTATTCAGTTATAGAGAGAAATAATGGCAGTAGAGTATGTGAGAAATACCTCACTCAATCACTGAGTCTCCTGCTGATTTGGATGAAGGAAAAACTGCCTTGGACAGGCTCTGCATAGCCTCTGTGCAGATCCAGCGCTGGAACTTCCAGCCATTGCGTTAGACCTCCTCCAAGTTGTTTTGCCTCTGTGGATGCTGAGGAACAACCTCTCGGTTCTACTTTTCGGATCCTAGCCTTCGGAACTGATCCACAAGCAAAATTTTGAAACCTCTGCCTCTGCGCTGCTTCTGCGTGAGCTTACACAGTCACTGCGTCAGCCCCTTCCTTCAACGCTGTCTAGGCTAGATCACCTTTGCCTCTCTTTGAATGATGCTCCACCGGTTGACAGAATCCCCCTCTTCGGATGCGATCTCTGCCCCTCGCTACTCAGATCTCTAGTTTGAAATTCTCAGCAAACCACGCCCCAGAAATTTCGATCTTAGATCAATTCAATGTATCGGTGTGTTTTCCAAATGACTCAAACCTTCCTTTATAGTCTTCTCGTTGACATATCAACGACCCAGATTAGATGTGTAATCGATGGCTAAGATTGAAACATGACTTGATCTTCGTTCTCTAGAAGGTTCACACTTTGTTTTATTAATACCCTTTAATTATTTAATTTCCTTAAGTTTAGACTTAGGTTCCCCATTAATTATTTTAATAAACATGAATTGAGTGGAATTTCCACAAATGGTTTTTGGGTTCTTTGGAATACAAGTGTCTAAGCCTCACCACCAAATTAGAGACTTAGAGCACTTTTGGATGCTACAAAAATCAACATGATACTCGTCCACCACCACAACGTAACCACATTCGCAAACCTAGCAACATTTATCAAACAACGCAATTATCACACTCTGTTTTATCAATACCCTTTAATTATTTAATTTCCCTAAGTTTAGTCTTAGTGTTGGAAATACTGAGAGTGGGGTGAACAATATTTCTTTTCAATTGTTGATTTTACCAGTTGGATCACTTATATTTAGAACACAAAATGAACAATGATGGAATAGATACTTTTATTAATTTCTTTTTTACAATAAGTAAAGTACAATAATGATATAGGGCTCCAACCCTAGATGAAGACTCCAATCTTCCAGGCTCCAACCTGTATTGTGCCAAGCACCGACTTGGTCTTTCCAAGGCTCCAACCTTGTCAATTTGAGGCACCAACCTCTAGGGCTCCAACCCTATCTCCGGTACAGGGTCCTACCTAGTTTCTTAAGGACTCCAATCCTCTAGGGCTCCAACCCTATCTTCCAAGGCATCAACCTTGTCTCTATGAGGCTCCAACCTCTTGGGCTCCAACCCTCAACTTCTCTTCATCAAAATATGTTTGGCTATTATTCACGGCTCCCAAAGTCTTCTTCAATGAGCCCCGTCAATATTAGTCTCCACGTCACATCATCAATGACAACCATTTCTTCTTAGAAGGTGTCACCACTGCTCTTCATCATAACCAAAGAATCTCTCCAAGTTACCTCATGATGACATCAACAATGCATCATGGTCTCCAAGCGGTGCCTTCAAAATGTCTTCAAGAAATCTTCAAAGTGTCTTGAGTATGCTGCCCCAAGAATTCTCCAAGAGTGTCTTCAATAAGTTTCTCGAGTGTGCACTTATCAACAAGTCTTCCCAAAATCTACGCACTGGACTTCAAGAGATCTCCGGGCTCCAACAATACTAGAGATGCTCCAAGACTCTTAAGTCATCAATGCTCTTTCAACAAGTTGTTTCAAAAAGACTTCAAGGATCCTTCAATAAGATATTTTCAATAAACCTTCAAGATGTCTTCAAATGGCTCCAAGAATCAATGCTCCTTCAACAGCTGCTTCAAGTTGAATTTTTCTAGATCTGCTCAAGATATATGGTGGAGTATGCTTCTCAACAGAAGTCTAAACTTCCTCGAGTGTCACCTATCCAAGACACTACAAGTCTGTTCACAAGTTCAAGTATAGAAAGCTGATCAAGTCACAAGTCTTCTTGCCAAGGTCTGCTCCAAAATAACTCTGTCAATAAACTGATTTATACTGCCAAACAAATCATAGGTCTATTCACTATAGGTCCGAGGTATATTATCTCCATAGGTCTGAGATTTAATCTTTCCACAGGTCCGAGTTGTTATGCTTCTATCACAGATATGAGCTCCTCAAATAGGACCGTTCATGTGACTGTCTCTCCTTAGGTGGCTGCCACAGATCCGAGGTTCAGCTTCTCTAAATTTGTCACAGGTGCAGTTTGTAATAGTTCAATTATCACTGTTCTAAAGTAACTGAGTAGCAACAGATTTGTGTTGAACCTTTTCTAGGCTATTCTTCAGTTGTCCTACTAGTCTGTCCACTAGTGGCTGCCCGAGTTTCAGTCTTGTTCAAAAGTTTGACCAATAGACTGTTCTTAACCACGAAATTTTTTATACTACAATTTTGTTTACAGATCTGAACTTCTTGTGTGCCACAGGCCTGAGAGACTCTAGTCTGCCACAGATTCAAGCACAACAGATGTTAAGGTTCGAGCTTCTCAAATGCTACAGGTGCGGGCTTCTTCCTCAAATACTACAGGTTTGAGCTTCTATTTTTGTCCACAGGTTGCTGCCACAAGTCTAAATCCGAGCCTTTAAAATGACTGTAAATCCGGACTGAATTTCACTCGGATCTGTCCTCCAAAAACAGGGATATCAAGTCCACGTCAGCCTTATTCTAATCTCTGATATCTTGTCCAATCTTCATCACAAAACAGACCCAAACAATAAATATCGAGGTCCTCGGCCTCCTGTCTGCTCCTGTGGTTCTTATCCAAAATCTTGACCGAATTGATGATAAAAAATGAGTGTTGGATGTCATATTTATATAGGTTTTGAACTAAGACGAATAGACACGTCTGTTGGGTGAAGGAGTACGAACCTACACAAGTCGGCTAGGCAAAAATAGTAATTTTTCTAACTTATAAATTCAGTTTCTCATAATCTAGAAGGAGTTAGGAGGCGTATAATAGCTCGTTAGAAAGGGAAAAATATACTCTACAAGATGGTATAGGTCCCATATTGATAGGATGACTCCAAGGTGCCTATTTTTATTTTTCTTTGTGACTGCTCTTGAATTTTTAGTACAGAAGGAGATTAGAACAACAAAGGCTTCTTCATCAAGGGCAAGGATACATGAAGTTGTGTTGTCTTCATGGTTAGTTCAAGGTCATCATTATGATCAATAGTCATCTACGACAAGACTTCTTCTTAGTGGCTTGACATCATAATGGCATCATTAATAGCTTCTTCATTAATAACATCCTTATCAAACAAGAGGGACTTGTCATTATGAGCAAGGACATCTTTATACGAGGTTTGCTTGATGTGGGTTATTAGGACTATACAAGAATATTGATCCCCATATTGACATCAATGACAACCTTAGACCAAGACTTAGGTTCCCCATTAAAATAATTAATTATTTTAATTAAACTTGAACTGAGTGGAATTTCCACAAACGGTTTCTGGGTTCTTTGGAATACAAGTGTCTAAGCCTCTCCACCAAATTAGAGACTTGGAGCACTTTTTGATGCTACAAAAATCAACATGATACTTGCCCACCACCACAATATAACCACATTTGCAAACCTAGCAACAATTATTAAACAACGCAACTTCCCTAGCTCTCGTTCCTCTCCACCGAATCGAAACCCACACCATGCCGCTTTTTGCTAGTCGTTACTTCGATTCCCACGAACCTTCGCCATCCGCTCAGCTTCCTCGCTCTCCCACTCTACTACATCCGCCATAGTCCAACGCCTTGCCACCCTCACCTTCGCTACACAAAATTGTGGCTTCAGCACAATAGCTAGGCATTCCACCACATTCCACCACACTCTGCCACCATCGATCAACATTCCCTTCAGCCACCGGTCACCTTAATCGGATAACTGCCTTTTCAAACAGTCGTGACCTCGTATCAACAATCGTCGCTGCAATTATCCTACACGATAATCACACAAACACATCAGATTGCCACAATCGAACAATCACTGTTCCGTCAGATAACATCCGTCGCTTACCTAAAAAACGTCTTCCGCCTTCCGGCCATCGAGCCGACCTGCATCCGCTATACGTCGTTGTCATCCAACTGTCCAATTTTATCTTCGACCTCCAAACGTTGCACGTTTTTGACTTGGGCTCATTGGTAAACAATTATATAGTTAATAATTATAAAATTTTATAATTATAATTAGTATATAATTAGAAAGAATAATATAATTAAATTATATCAAACGTATGAAGTAAAGGGGATAATTCTATGAAATATTGAAAGGTTTAAAAAAATAAAAAAATAAAAAAAGATTTTATAAGTTATTAAGTATTAGCAAGGGAGAAATTTGGGGTTATTTATAAAATCAAAGGAAATAAATATAAGTCCAAAGGAGTGTTACTATAAAAGTAATAATTAACCCTAAAGCTCAATTCAAAAGTTTTCAAGGATTAAAAGGGCTACTTTAAAACCCTAAGTTCACCTTGTAATTGAGTCTAGACACGAATGGAGTCTAATTCAGAATTGAAGGAAGGAAGATTTCCGGAAACTTCATGTAATTGTGCTTTAGTGCTATTTAGAATTAAAGGGTTTGTTGCGGGAAAAGATGTCACTATTGCTATCTCACTTGCCGAGGATAAAAATTATATAACACCTAAAATTTCAAACCAATTGGTGATTCCCGAGTTAAATATAATCGAAAAATTAGAGTTTTTTGGCAAAGTACAATACAAAATAACTAATTTATAGTTAAACATTAGCGATTATACATTTATATCGAAATTCTCTGTTCAATCCTTACTTTTTGATGATAGCGACATTGTGTTGGGTTCACCTTGGATGTAAACTTTAGGGTCCTTTATCCTAAATGCAAAAAAGAAGTTTTTGACATTCTCCCACAAAAAGAAAAAAGTAATGCTACAGGACGTTACCTTGAAGCCAAATTTAGTGACGCCTGAAGGCATACAAGAAATCGCAAAAGTAAATTTTCAAGAAAGTAAAAAGGTGATACAAAATATGCAAAGATCACCACTGACAAAAGCGAAGAATTGTCTTGACTTAAAGACCATAGTGAAAAACTACTGACACAAATTAAGAAGTTTAAGAAGGACAAGAAGTCGATAGAAAACAAGGCACAACAACCTATTGAGAAGGAGGTATCAAATGTAGAAATTCAAGTTAACGAAAAAACAACAAATACTGATCTAGCAATGATCACAACTCAAGAAGAGGACAAACTAGTTGAAGTAAAGATGTACTGAGAAGTTGCAATTCCAACAACGAAAGATTCAAGTGAAGACCCAAAAATTAACCATTCCACTCCCATAACTATAGGAAATCAGGTACTTCAATTAAATCAAGGAAATGACACAGACGAGATAAGGGAAAATCAAATCACTAGAATTCCTTATCGACATTCGAATCACGAGAGTAGACAACTCAATCAAGCTACGTATTTAGAACAGAAACAACAAACTAATGTTCCGAAGAATACTAATGTCAGTGCAATCCAGTCGTGTGTTAACAATTCATCACAGTTTCCAGGAACCGCAAGATTCCACAAAAGATTGATCTAGGATGGTCTGATCCCTACTCAGTGGGACAGTTTTGTTAGAGGATCATATCAATTTGTATCAACGAAGATCACTGTCCTGAGACGAGAGGACATCGTAGCAGAAAAGAGATCAAGCCCCGTCATCAACAAGCTTTGAGGACAAAGCTTTTTGAGGAGGAAGGCAATGTTATGAATAAAATATATAGAAAACAATGTAAAAGATAGTAATCATAAATAATGATAATTAATTAGTAATTAGTACTATAGAGACATGTCTAATGGGACATGACCTTCCGTGAAGAGGCACCTGCCTAGGTATATAAGCAGGCCTCATTTGTAACATTCATATCAATCATTGTAATTCATACTTCTTAATATATATATTTTTGTATCTCAATGGAGATTACATATTCCAAGTCTTTTGGAGTATTTGATTTTTAAGTGTTCGAACTTTGTTCGTTCCATCGAAACTCCCAATTTTTCCAGGTAATGAAATGACGAGGAAGTTTTGTGGTTTAATTAATTTTGCATAGTGCGATTGATCTCTCTGTTTTATATCTTCTGCATATTTTTATTTCTAGAAGTTAAAAATACCAGTGATTTTATTTTTCGGTGATTCAGTTATTATTTGAGTAAATAAATAATAAACTGGGGATAAATTAAATTGCTGTGAGAAAATAAATTTGGTTGGTATTAGAAATTTAATATGGTCGTCAATTGTGACCCTTGGGCCTTATTACATAAACTTTATTCTCATGTTTTTTTTTTTTCTTCTGAATAAGACTGATTCTATTAAGCAGAAGTATAGTACAAGCTGGTATTACAATCATGAGAAGCAGAATAACCAACAACCGGAAATGATAAAACTATCAACCTCGGCTCTGGAAAAGGAGAGAAACAAGCAGGAAACACAAGAGAAGACTGGATGTCAAAAAAAACCGAAAACTACCCAGAGAGGGCAGAGGCCTCTAAACGTAGCTTCTTCCCTTTCTTTTTACTGACTTTGACCCATTCGTCCTGAGGTGGATGAGCTAGAACAACATGAAGATCGGAGTTCTCAATAGGGGGGATCTCCTTCTCTGAGTCGGAAGAGGAGGTCCCATGGGAACGCTTCTGAGCAATGGCTATATCTGAGGGGTGCGCCTGAGCATCGTTGGGGATGTCCATTCACTGATTCTGAACCGAAACTGCATCACTTTCATCAATTTCTGAGCTAGAGGAATCAGAGTCCGCAGCTGGAGGCGGGGAGTACGGAGCCCATCGTTTAGAACTGGCCTTGGAATTCACCCTTTTCTGCTTTGCCGGGAGAGCTGGGCAAGAGTTCTGCAGATGCCCTGTTTGGTGACAATGTCGGCAACGGAAGGCAGTATTCTCATAATCCAATGTCTGAGTCCATACAAAGTCGTTTACTTTGAGATTGATCTGGTCTGGAAGTCCCTTGCTTAAGTCTAGTTCCACACATATTCTGGCATATGTGTAGAGACCTTTGTGTTCCCGCCAGTAGTCTCCCATCAGAAAACTGCCCAATGTGTTGCCAATCGCTTTATAGACTCTGACATGCCAAAGATGGATTGGTAAGTTGGGTAGCCTGATCCAAACAGGTGTCTTGGTGATGACAGCAGTTGCTGGGTCAAAATCAGGGAACCATGGTGTTAAGAAGAGCCCTGCTGTTCCCATGAACCAGGGACCCTCTTCGAAAGCCTTCTCATAATGCTTAATATTATCAAACAAAACTATGAAATAACCTTTTGAACAGAATCTGACTTTGCAATGGTGGGTCCAGTTAGAATGGATCCAATCGTGGAGTTCCTTTGATCGCGGCCACAATCCATTAAATCTGCATATGATGGCTCTTTCTGCTAAATTTTGAAGATCGTCTGCAATTTCTGCATGGGAAAACTCTACAGTGGGAACCTCCTCAAGCTTGTCCACCAGAAAAGGCTTAGGAGCTTCAGGTGGTTGAGCTGCTTTCTTGGATGAGTGTGCGTGAACTGCATCCTTGTAGGAGAAGGCAGGAGCCGAGGAGGTTTTCCCAGGAGCTCCTCCTCTCAAGCGAAAAGATAACACAATTGAAGCATCTTTCACAATATTATAGCAAAACAGAGGTAGATGGTTTTCAAGTTGTTTACCTTTGTAAAGCAGTCTCAGGAGTCTTGAGGGAATTCCCAAACTGAGGTAAAGATCTTGCAGAAGGTCCTGCACCAGATCCGTGGCATGCACCCATAACAGTTTCGTTCCCCCGGAAGGAAGAGAGATCTGGATTTGGTATTGTGTACCCAGATTTAGAAGGTTATTGGCTATGAAAGCCGCTGGCTGAAAATCGGAACCCTCCTGAAGCCATCGCCTATCCGTTTTGCCCTGCTTCTCCAAGAAACAGAGACTGAGCCGTTGCAGGGGCAAAGTAAAGGTTGGGGCGGCAAGAATGCTGGAGCAAACAGCCCCTTCCTGGCCATCAATGATGTCCCCTGCTCTATTCAAGTTTCGGAGAAGGAGGGCGATAGAGACTGGAGAACGCTTGTAGAGAGGACCTTCAGGAACATCGAAGGTAATCTCAATAGATCTGGGGCCTGGGCGTAGAAAACCATCAGAAGCGCCCACTGTGAAGGGCGAAGAGTAAGCGATGGAGCCGTCGATTGCCGGAATGAGGCGTGCGTTCCTCTGTAGTCTGCAACCCGATATTTGGAAACCGCTTGGAGCAACGGCAGAGAGAAGCTCCGAGCAAACAGTGCGGTCGACATCTCTGAAAGGGCCGAACAGGGCAGGGGCAGAGGAGGAGTCTGTGTCGGCGGCGGCGGCCAGACAGAAAACCCTAGCGGAAGCCATTCGTCGATCCTGCGTCGAAAATCTTATTGATATGAATTCTTATTTTAAGTTATTTAAGTACCAACTTTATTCTCATGTTAATATTGTAGGAAGAAGGCAATTAAAAAATAACTATGTATGTTCTTGTGATACTATTCATCTTATTGTAATAAATGTTGGAAACACTGAGAGTGGGGGGCGGGGTTAATCAGTATTTCTTTCAATTGTTATTGATGCCAGTTAAGATTTTTCACAATATTGAACCAGAAGTTAAGAAAGATAAAATGATTTTATTAACAAGAAGTTGAGGACACCAATCCTCTTATGTACAAACTAGTTTCAAGGCTACAACCTTGAGGAGTCCAATCTTTTAAACTAGCTCCAACTTATACAAAATAGTTTCAAAGCTCCAACCTTGAGGGCTCCAATCCTTTAAACAAGCTCCAACCTATACAAAATATTTTCAAGGCTCCGACCTTGACCAAATTTCCCGAGACCTCAATCTTGGGCGACTATACCTATCCTCTCAATCAAGCACCAATTTGAGAAAAACCAGGACACCAATCCCACCAAGCTTCAATAATCAGAAGTTACCTCAATGTCTTCAATCAAGTCTAAAGGAATGACCTCAAAGAATTTCCAGACAAAACAGTACTGTCTGCAAGAATAGTCTTTCCGATCAAAGATGCAACTGTGTGTGCCCAGAGACTGCTCCCAAAAACACTGTAATCAGCTCCAAAACACTTCTTTTTCACAAGCTTCGAAATGTGCTTCACACTGTGCTAGAAGACTCACTTATAGGTCTGAATTTTTCTTTTCCACAGGTCCCAAGAGGAACTCTGCACAGTTCTGTAGTAGGTCTGAACTGCAATCTTCAAGATCCAAACTGTAATCTCCAAGGTATGAACTGTAATCTTCAATATGTCAGAGGTACAGGTGCGAAAAGGTTTGCAAAAAGGCACCAAAAGAGTCCGCAAAAAACCACCTTAGGTCTGCAATAAAGTCTCTATAGATCCGCAAAGGAAGAGTTACTGTAGTTCTGCAACAAGGTCTCCACAGATCCTGAAGAAGGTTCTTTACATGTTCGCAAAACGTGTACTTGACAAGTCTGCAAGCTTCAAATATATAGATGTTTGACCTCCTTGCTAGTTCACGAGATGTGAACTTGTTCTACCTTTTCACTGAATACTCTGAACTTGATCGGATGCATTAGCTGAATTGATCTAGGTTTGTTTATATACTTGTTTGTGTATGTTGAACAGATACGTTCTTAAGGAGATCCGACTTGTGTGAGGAAGGGCCGACATGATAGGCTGCCTGATGCAGGGGCATTAGGCTCAAAAGTTACTTTGTACATAAGTAGACATAGGGGGTCCCATGTTCTTTAAATTTCTTGTAAATATTAATATTTCGAATAAATTTGGTAGGGAATTGTAATTGTTCTCAAGTCATTTTGAGAACATGAGAAATTGGTTAAGATAGGAATACGAAGAGTCAGTTAGGGTCAGTTCAGTTATTGAGTCTGATTTTAGGAATTGGGAATGCTAAGAGTTGCTGAACTGTTTGGAGACCTAAATCGATTCAGGTCATCCTTATGGTATAAATGTAATCCTGAAGAGGTTAGATAAAAAGAGAGAGAGTTAGAGGTAGAGAACTTCTTCAGCAACAAAGTAGGAGGATAATGGCCACCGAACTGAATATCTGGCCTGTCATGAATTTGTAAGCAATTGTTTTTGAGAGTGATCGCCTGTATGTATATATATCTATTTTGAAGAATTGTTTATAAGTTCCATGTGTGATTTTGTGTCTTCTTGATTGGATTACATGGAGACTCAATAAGTAAATTTAGTGGTGTATAGACTATAAATTGCTTCAGCATTATATTGATTTTGTTGATTTTACTCTGGCTAACGAAGACTGTGAGTTATTGAAGGAATTGGCTTGTGAGGTGAGGTGAATCGATCACTGTAAGGATCGATTCTGAGATAGAATAATTCCTGTGTTCGCTATATGCATGAGAGTTTCAGTCCCTTTGAAATCGCTGGATTGTATGTGATCTGTGTGGAGGATATATGAGTTATGTAGCGAGAATTCTGTATGGGCGAGGCCCTGTAACAGAGTGTACATAAGAAACGCATAATAAGCTTCTGTATGAGAATAGCAGTCTCGGTTATTGAATTGGTGGAAGCGTGAAAGAACTCTGTAGCGAGAGTCATAGGAAGGAGTTGAACGGAACTTGGCGTGTTGAGGAAGCGGAACCGTGACCGGAGTGAACAGTAAAGGCGGGTTCTGGTTTTGATCGCACCGCTTTTGTCGGGCAGGCGGTATTTAGCAAATCGGAGCGATTCCACAGATTGGGTGACGTGTGTCCCTGAGCAACGTGGCAAAACCGCTTCCACTGCGCGCCATCGCGTGTTATTGTTCGTGCATCTTGGCCAAGCGATATCCGTCGGATCATAAGGAGCGGGGCGATGTGATAACAACTGTTGGATGGGCGCGTGGATTTAACAAAGGTATGTTGCGTTGTGTGTTGACTCGACGTTTGTAAATGCGTTGTATGTGTGGGCCCCCAAATCAAAGATGTATTGATCGGGACTGTTAAATTAAGGGTTGAGAGCTGGTGACCATCAAATGCGAGGAATATACATATGCGATGATATATATAAGTGGCGGTTAATCTTTTATTAAAGTCGGTTTATATATATATATAAGCGAATGTGCATATATGGCAACATTTGAACGCTGTGTGAATATTCATATGACGTCGTTGAGTTATATACAAGCGCATAATAATAAAAGTATGGTCTAACATAATGTTGAACCATAGAGAAGCCTTTGTGGGGCCAAGGCATATGAGCAGACAGGGACTGTGGTTGTGAACGTTATCAAGTGGTATCAGAGCTTCAGGAATAGCTCTTTTTGAAAAGTCCAAGTTTGGTGAATGCAAGGAAACCAGACTTGTGGAAACTGATAAGATTGCAGCCTACAGAGATACAGTGAAGGTGATTGTAGAATTGCAGAGTCCAATTGGAGGACAAGAGTTTTGAAGACTGCAGATTTGAAGAAGGAAGATCACACAACAAGGAGACACAGAATCACAGTGAACAGGATTTGCAGAGTGAGTGGAGGACAGGATCATGATCTTGCAGGTAATTAACTTTAATCTGATTTGAAATTGTAGTTGCAGAATTATGGTTGCGGAAAATTGAAGACAGAGTTTGATAGTGAAGGTAGTGAGCCTGGTATTCCGCTGAAGGCTGGATAAGGAGGACAATTCAGTGTTCTCAAGAGAAGGTGAGCAGTGTTTAACTCTGGTTGAAGGATTGTTTGCAGAAGTTAGAGTGCAGACAATTGAAGACATCTCAGCAGAAGTAGATCACAGCTTTGAGAGTAGTGATAGAAGAGTCCAACAAGGGACACTGAGTGAAGAAGAAAGTGTGGCAGAACCTGGAAGATTCCCAACAGAGGTTGGATGACAGAAGAAAAGAGGTGTTCTTGAGAAAGTTGCAGAGTGAAGCCTAGTGAGCAAAAGAGAGTGCTCCGAAGGTTCCTGCAGAGAAGGGGACCAGTACTTGTCAAAAGCCGGATCCAGAGGGAAGGATTGGTGAGGTGAGTTGCAGCAAGAGAGCTTGCTGTTGCAGAGGCTTAGTGCAGCTTGTGAGTGAAGAACTCCTAGAGAAGAAAATGGCTACTGAGAGCTATAACAGAGACAGCAGAGATTGCAGAAGTTCTGAGAGGGGCCACAACAGAAGAAGGAAAGAAGATGCCAAAGCAAATGGCATGAAGAAGAAATCCACAGATGAAGAATGGCAGAAAGAATTAGCTGAGATCAGGGAAGAGTTCAACAGATTGAAACTGAGGATAGAAGAAAGCCAGAGAGTTGGTTGGCTCATGAGGAAGAATTTGAAATGGAAACCATTACAGTTGAGGTTGAGGCAGAAGAAGATTGCCCTATTAAGAGAAGAACTCAGAGCAGCTGAGTTGAAAGAAGAAATTTCTGCTTGTGAAGTAAAACAAAACACAGGTGAAGAGTGGAGACCTGCAGGAGATCTTGTGAGACATAGTGAAGACTCGAGGCAGCAAGAAGCCTGTCTTGCTGAAGAGGAAATCATTGAGGAATTCCTGAGTTATTGGACAAGTCCAGATGATGTGAGGGCTTGTGTTCTTGAGTCGGACAAATGTGAAGTGATGACAGACTCCACAGAGGAAGAAGAACCCAGAGTTCTTGAAGTAAAGAGGGAAATTGAAGATTCCATGTGCAGACCTGTTCAAGAAGGAGTGCTTGAGGGAGCAGCCAAGACTGAAAAGTGTTGTGATTTGAACACTAAAAAGTTGTGTGTGTTTGCAGGTACACCACTGGAAGATGAACAAGTTTCAGAGTTTGTTGGTGAGAAGAAGACATTGAATCTGAAATTTGTTCAGATCAATGCTGAGATAGTGAGATCTCAGGGAGAGATGAAGATAGAAGGGTCAAATGAAGATATCCAGCAGAATGTTGAAGTTGAGAGAGAAGGGCCAACAGAGGATTGGTCAAGAACAAGCAGAGGCATAAAAGGTTGTGTAAGGTTCCCGAAATCTACTCCTATGGAAGTTGTTGAGTTATATAGGAGGTTGGATTCTCAGAGAAGAGAATTGGAGGAGCGGAGGACCTATGCACTGGATAAGTTGCTGGGAAAGCAAGGCAGGAAGATCTTCATGGATGGAGTTCATGAAGCAGATGATGGAAGAAAAGTGAGACTAGCTGACAGTCTCATGAAGGATGCAGATCAGCATGCTGGGGTGCTGACAGAAGGTTTGGAAGGGAGTTCTGCACAACATACTGATGTGTTGTCAGAGGAAAATGAGACATTGAAGCACTAGAACTTTACTCCTGATGATTCATGTGTTAATCATGCAGAGAAAGAGGAAGAACAGCAGTTGAAAGTTGTGAGAGAGGTGAATAAGAAGGAAACTGTGTTGGCTGAAAACATAGTGAAGGATCATCATTTGGACATGGTGATTGGAGCAGTAGAGAGGACTTTGACAGCTGAAGAGAAAGATGATGAAGAGTTTCTGAGCCTTGAACCAGACTTAGAATTGCTGGGAGAAGAATTGGTGACTAGGTCATCAATTGAGACCATTGGGTCTCATGGTTTTAACACTGACAGTTTGTTTATGTGTACAGGTGATGCAGAAGACAATTCATCCTTTGAAATTGTCTTGAGAGAAGAAAAAACTGTTGCTGAAGGAGGATGAGACAACCATGTCTCATATGCAGGGAATTATCACTGTCATTGACAGAGAAGAATTGGCTAGATTGATGGGCCAAGAGTAGATTGGAGAGCAGATTTTAAAAGCTGCTGAAGTGAGGAGGAATCAGCATTCCATGCTGACAGAATATGAGAGAGAAAAGCTCCGAGAACTTGATTGGATTTCCAGAATCCATCAAGAGCATGAGAGGCAGTTGTTGAAGATTGCCCAAGAGGAAGGAAGAGATGTTGGAGCTAACTTCCAGCATGTTGAAGATGTAAAACAAACACAGGAGAATTGGCTGAGTTGTTTGCTGGGAGCATTTGAAGAAGAGAAAGGGATTGCAGACCCTAGAGCAAGGATGCCTGAAGCTGTGAAGAAGAGAGGAGTAGATACTAGCTTGCAGAATCAAATTCTGTTTACTAGTATACTGGAGGAGTATGTCACTGCTGGTAGGAAGAATTTAAATAGTGGATTGTTTTCGAAGAATGAATTTGCAGATGATGAACAAAAGAAAAGTGTTGCAGAGGGACAGGAAGGGGAGGCAGGAACACCCATGGTGGCAGTAGATGCAACATGGGGGATGACGCCTGCAGGAGTAGTAAACATGTTAATAGCATGTGAGACTGCAAGAGCAGCAATATTGGCAGCGACAGAGATTGAAAGCAGCAGCAGAGGGCAAGATAATTTCCAGCTAGAGGATAAGCTAGACATGGAGATTGAGTACCTCAGAAGACTGATGGTAAGGGTGTCTCCGAAGCAGCAGACAACAGCAAGGAAACAAAAGGATTTTTGTACAGGAAAAACAAAAGAAGATTGTGAAAGTATAGCTGGAAGTGACTTACAGAACAAAGTCTGGAAGCCTGGAGAAGATCAGTTGAAGAATGATGCAGCTGATGGACAGCAGCAAAACCAAGTATGGGATCCGGGAGGCAGAGACGAAGAGCACATGATCAGGAGATCATGAATAATTTGAAGCTTGGGAGTCTGATGCAGGGGCATTAGGCTCAAAAGTTACTTTGTACATAAGTAGACATAGGGGGTCCCATGTTCTTTAAATTTCTTGTAAATATTAATATTTCGAATAAATTTGGTAGGGAATTGTAATTGTTCTCAAGTCATTTTGAGAACATGAGAAATTGGTTAAGATAGGAATACGAAGAGTCAGTTAGGGTCAGTTCAGTTATTGAGTCTGATTTTAGGAATTGGGAATGCTAAGAGTTGCTGAACTGTTGGAGACCTGAATTGATTCAGGTCATCCTTATGGTATAAATGTAATCCTGAAGAGGTTAGATAAAAAGAGAGAGAGTTAGAGGTAGAGAACTTCTTCAGCAATAGTGTAGGAGGATAATGACCACCGAACTGAATATCTGGCCTGTCATGAATTTGTAAGCGATTGTTTTTGAGAGTGATCGCCTGTATGTATATATATCTATTTTGAAGAATTGTTTATAAGTTCCATGTGTGATTTTGTGTGTTCTTGATTGGATTACATGGAGACTCAATAAGTAAATTTAGTGGTGTATAGACTATAAATTGCTTCAACATTATATTGATTTTGTTGCTTTTACTCTAGCTAACGAAGACTGTGAGTTATTGAAGGAATTGGCTTGTGAGGTGAGGTGAATCGATCACTGTAAGGATCGATTCTGAGATAGAATAATTCCTGTGTTCGCTATATGCATGAGAGTTTCAGTCCCTTTGAAATCGCTGGATTGTATGTGATCTGTGTGGAGGATATACGAGTTCTGTAGCGAGAATTCTGTATGGGCGAGGCCCTGTAACAAAGTGTACATAAGAAACACATAATAAACTTCTGTATGAGAATAGCAGTCTCGGTTATTGAATTGGTGGAAGCGTGAAAGAACTCTGTAACGAGAGTCATAGGAAGGAGTTGAATGGAACCTGGCGCGTCGAGGAAGCGGAACCGTGACCGGCGTGAACAGTAAAGGCGGGTTCTGGTTTTGATCGCATCGCTTTCGTCGGGGAGGCGGTATTTAGCAAATCGGAGCGATTCCACATATTGGGTGACGCGTGTCCCTGAGCAGCGTGGCAAAACCGCTTCCACTGCGCGCCATCGCGTGTTATTGTTCGTGCATCTTGGCCAAGCAATATGCGTCGGATCGTAAGGAGCGGGGCGATGTGATAACAACCGTTGGATGGGTGCGTGGATTTAACAAAGGTATGTTGCGTTGTGTGTTGACTCTACGTTTGTAAATGCGTTGTATGTGTGGGCCCCCAAATAAAAGATGTATTGATCGGGACTGTTAAATTAAGGGTTGAGAGCTGGTGACCGTCAGATGCGAGGAATATACATATGCGATGATATATATAAGTGACGGTTAATCTTTTATTAAAGTCGGTTTATATATATAAGCGAATGTGCATATATGGCAAGATTCGAACGCTGTGTGAATATTCATATGACGTCGTTGAGTTATATACAAGCGCATAATAATCAAAGTATGGTCTAACAGAACGTTGAACCATAGAGAAGCCTTTGTGGGGCCGAGGCATATGAGCAGACAGGGACTGTGGTTGTGAACGTTATCACTACCAAATGGTGCATTTTTAGGTTCAAAAATTTAATTCTCCTTAATGACAAGGAGTTAGAAGATGTATGTGTACTCATTGGAAAGAATATAGTGTCCTTTACACGCTGGAGTAAGAACATTTTCAAGGTAATGTGTCAATGTTAAAAAATAATTTTTCTCTTATGACAGTCCCTATAATATGTGACAGCCCATTGGAATTTATGGTATGAATTTTTTACATGATTAGGGCATTAGGATTAGGACGTTAGGATTAGAGCATTATATGATTAGGGTATTAGGATTAGTATTTTGCATTATCTCCAATAAGAGGATCAAGGGATAGGGTTTCATCATCCCTAATGAGGGTTAGTCTTGACATCAATAAATCTAACCCAACAATAAATCTGTCTTTACGTGATTAGTATCACTTTAGCTAGGTGAAGACATCCATTGATGCTTAGGGTATGGTTGGGTATGCATTTTGGCATAACCAATGTTATGAATAAAATAATATAAATAATGTAATCAATAAATAATGATTAGTTAATTAGTAATTAGGTTGAAGAGGCATGTCTAATGGGACACGACCTTCCGTGAAGAGGCATCTGCCTAGCTATATAAGTGGACCTCATTTGTAAAATTCATATCATCATTCATTCAATTCATCATACATTTTAATAAAATATTTGTATACTCAATGGATATTTTCATATTCCAAGTCTTCTGGAGTATTTAACGAGAAGTACGAACTTTTGGTATTAAAGCAGTTCGAGCCTTCAGCCGCTTAACCGTTGCACAAAGCCACGCTCTCCGATCCAGGTCTTTGACCATAAAAATCGTCAACTTTGTTGCCGTTGAAGCGTTTCGCTATAACAGTTTTTGGAGTTTCTCCATTCTGCCAGTGTCGCTACTAGGCCCTTGGCCATTAAAAAAAAGGAGTCAAAGAAAAACTAAAAAAAAGAAAGAGAAATTGAAAAAAGAAAATAAAAGAATAAAATAAAAGGGGAGAAATATATTAAAAGAAAAGGGGTTTACAAAAAAAATATTAAAAAAAGGGAGTAAATATATATATATATATATAGACAAAGATAGAATATTAAAAGAAAAAAAGAAATAATAATAAAAAGGATCTTCAAACGAGCTTTTGCACCTTGCCGTTGAATCCTCTACAACTACCACCAGCAAGTAGTCGTTGTCGACGACATCATGCCTTGCTTTGACTGTGTGTTCACCTTACCCGCTACACACCTAACTCACTCACTGTCGCCAAGCTATCCGTCCCGCCACAACTCCGCAACACCCAAAAAAGCCACCATCGTTCACTGTTGTCGAGTTGCAGGTTTGCTGTCTGTAGTAGCCACTAGACGCCCAAACCACCATCGTTCACTGTTGTCGAGTTGCAGGTTCATTGTTTGTAGCAACCACTAGATGCCCAAACCACTGTTGTTGTACCCTCCACCGTGTACATAGACTTATCACCACTACCTGAAGCTACCAATCAAAGCCACATTATTGCCACTGCGGAATAATCAACTGCATTCTCATATAATACATGCCATCGATGTAAAGGATGGCTATGTGACAGTGTGTATCAATGAACCATTCTAGTCATGGTAGGAATTGTGACCCTTGATGGATAGAGTCATGACCCTAACTTTGAGTAAAGTGGGAGATAACAAAAAGTTAAAGGAAAAATAAAAAAGTGAACGATTTTTCAAAAGAGTATTGAAGGGTTAAAAGGAAGTTAATATTATTAAAGGAAAGAAGGAAACCATATAACAAAGTTGAAAAAAAAATGGAGGAAAAATTTATAAAAATAAAATAAAATAAATTAGATTGAAATATATAAAAAGAGTGACCATTGAAAGGGGTTCGGAAAATTAATAAAAAAGTAAAAGATATTACTTAAAAAGGGACCCTATAAAGTATAACAAGTATACTTGGAACTTAACAATAAAAAAAGGAATACCAAGAAATTTCAAATCACTACGAATTATTGGGAATAGTCAAAGTGGACCTTAGATCGATCTCTTACTCAAGAAGGTTAAAGAAATCACTATTTTCAAAAGCTTAAATAAAAAGATATATTAAAGGGTGAAAAAAAATTCAATTATTTGGACATTAATTTTAATAAAGAGTACAGTTAAAAGATTATAAAAATAAAAGGAGTGATTCATTAGTAGAAGGTGTAAATGATAGAAGAATATTCAAGACGAAAAATGGAGCCTAACTCGAAAATAAAAGAGGGAAGATTTTTAGAAAACTTACCCATCGACGCTAAAGTGTTGTTTAAATTTAAAGGAAATCTTGTTGGAAAAGATGTCACTATTGCTATATCGCCCCCCAAGATAAAAATTATATAAACACCAAAATTGCAAACCAGTTGGTGATTCCTGAGTCAAATATAACCGAAAAATTAGACTTTTTTGACAAAAAAAAAATACGACATGAAAAGTCTACAGCGAAATATCGGGGATTATACCTTTATCTCTCAATTTTTCCGTGAAAGCCTTACTTTTTGATGATAGTGACATTGTGTTGGGTTCACTTTGGATGGAAAATCTAGGATCTTTTATCCTAAATATGAAAAAGAAGTTTTTGAAATTTTCCCACAAAAAGAAAAAAAATAATGCTACAGGACGTTAACTTGAAGCCAAATTCAGTGACACCTAAAACCATACAAGAAATTTTAAAAGTAAATTTTCAAGAAGGTAAAAAGGTGATACAAAATATGCAAAGAGAAGTTGACAAAATCACTGTTGAAAAAAATGAAGAAGTTTCACAACTAAAAGACCATAGCGAAAAAATACTAACACAAATAAAGAAGCTTAAGAAGCATAAGAAGTTGTTGGGAAACAAGGTGCAACAACTTGTCGAAAATAAAGCATCGGATGTAGAAGTCCAAGTTGAAGAGAAAGAAACTGATACTAATGCAGTGAATGTCATAACTAAAGAAGAAGACAAGCAAGTTGCAGAAAATACAAACTTAGATATTGTAGTTTAGGTGATGAACATTCCAAGTGAAGGTTCTGTAACCAACTCAATAACATCCTCGCCAGAAGAACATCAAAAAGTTGCCATACACCTAATAAGGGAAAGTCAAACCAAAAAGTTCCTTATCGACATCCAAATCACGAGAGTAGACAACTCGATCAAGCTACGTATTCAGAATAGAATGAACAAACTGATGTTCCGAAGAATACTAATGTCGGTGCAATCCACTCGTGATCACAATTCATCACAAGTTGCCAGTCATCGCAAGATTTCACAAAAAGATTGATTTAGGATGGTCTGATCCATTCTCAGTGCGACAATTTTGTTTTTCACTTAGAGGATCATATCAACTTGTATCGATAAGGATGACTACTTCGAGACGAAAAAACATTTGTAGCAGAAAAAGAGATCAAGACTTTCATCAACAAGCTTTGAGGACAAAGCTTTTTGAGGAAGGCAATGTTATGAATAAAATAATAGAAATAATGTAATCAATAAATAATGATTAGTTAATTAGTAATTAGGTTGAAGAGGCATATCTAATGGGACATGACCTTCCGTGAAGAGGCACCTGCCTAGCTATATAAGCGGGCCTCATTTGTAACATTCATATCATCATTCATTCAATTCATCATACATTTTAATATAATATTTGTATCCTCAATGGATATTTTCATATTCCAAGTCTTTTGGAGTATTTAACGAGAAGTACGAACTTTGTTCACTTCAACCAATATGGGAGTGTAACTTGGTATGACACCTGCATAGGTCCAGTGTGCTCATCCATGCAGTGTTAGTGAAGGATTAAAACCATTTGCTACCACTTCTCTTCATTTAGTTGGCTTTTATTTACATAGCTTCATACGTACAAGGCTCTTGGATTGGAGAAGAAACAAAACAAAGCATATGCCTTACAGGGCTTTGCATGTAGTTCCCATTCTATAAAATTTTAATTGTTCCTGTGGATATGAGCATGTGACAACATTACAGCTGAACTGCCTTTCTACAGCTTGATTCTCACCGATTCTCAAGATCAGTATCTTATTTGCATTGAAGGATGGGGATCCCACACCTTCTCTATATGTGTTCCCTTTTTACATGAGTGGCCTTGCCATGTTTCTATCTCAAGCTAATTGCATACTTGAGTATATGATATATCTTTACAAGAGATCTCATCTGAAAGAGAATTCGTTTTGTTATCTTAGAATGACAAACAAGATCAGCATTTAATGTTAAAAAGTTAAAAGCTTCACATCCAAGATTTCTTTTTAATGTTAAGTAATAACCACTAATGATTAATAAGACCCTTGAAGTAGTACATGAATGGCCAATGAAAAGGGAGTGCTTCAAGTAACACATAAGGCATCTTTCACTTAGATTAAGTACAGCTAAATCACATCAGCTAAAAGCGAATTGAGCAAGGCATGAAATGAGAATGTTGACATGAGCAAGACATGAAATGAGAATGTTGACATGATGACAGGTGGTTGGAATTTTGTGACTGTCATAGATGATTATGGAGTTGGTAATCTGCTGTAAAACTTGCATATGTGATGTTCATGTGTAGTTCATTTTCTCATGGCTTGCCTTTATAGACATCCAAGGTTTATACTGTGCTTGATCTAGCCATGAGGGCATTGTTATAGCTAGTGTAGCTTGTTATCCTTAAATCTTAAAAGGTTCACCTTAACAATAAAGGTATTTGTCCGACTTGCAAATTAGTAGTTATATAAGGGGGGATCTCAAATTTTGATATTACACCCTATTGCAAGACCAAAACTTAATAGGTTCTAGTATATGGTAGGCATTATATATTGGCAATGCCTGTAAATTTGTGGCCACCATCACCAACTTTATCTACTCGGTGTCTAGTTCTAAATGCGTATAAAATTAAGATGATTTGTCTATGGGGGAGTAACCATTTCCTTCTTCAAGTTTTGCTCCGACAGAGATACCATTCTCTTTAGTGAACAGAGGTTGGCACATAACATTTGTAGAACATCAAGTAGGAGAGACTATAACTATAACATTTATGGTCCTTTTTTTTTTCCTACGATGCCACTTCAAATTACTAGAGCAATGAAACTGACACAACCTTAGATGAAACAAAAAATGGGGGAAATCATAAGTTCAGCTGAGGCTAGCAGGCCCTTTGAAGTTAAGAGCTGGCTTAATCCTTCATCACCCGAATTGACTCTTTTGGTATTTCTCTGTGAGCTCATACAAAGTCTAGTTGATGTAGAGGTTATCCACCTTGAGGTCTTTTAGGTCACATTTACCCCTTTGTCGAACTTGAGAATCTTGTTCATGTTGTGAAGATGATCGTCATGGTTATCTGGGATTCTGTTCAGCATCTTATATTTCATATAACATTGTTCATTGCATCAGTCACCTCTCGGATTTGAGGTTTTGCTCGGACTGTTTGAATCTTTTATAGGAGACAAGATACAATCTTGATGTTGCAATTTCTGAAGGTCGAAAGAGATGAATTGGTGCAAAAGTGATGAATGCTTCATAAATTCATAAATTTTATTCTTTTCTAACAAGTATTTTAAGATTTGAGAAAATAAAGGGTGTCCTTTTTTGCCAGTTACGTCGTTAGTTATTGAATGTGTGTTCAGACTTGAGCATCGTGACTCAGATTGTTAGCGTGTCTGTGTGCTGAAGCTTTGAGGATGGATCCATGGTGTAAGGGAATATCTGACATATACTTACAGATTCTCTTTAATGTAATGGCAGTGCTGATGGCATGCTTTTTGGAGCCCTTGGAAAGTGCCTGTTGTGTGAAGGTGCATTGGAATATTCTGGTGGTCAGTACAAATGTCTAGGTTATCTTTCTGCATGGAGCAAATGCAGTTTCTCAACAACCAATCCTGAACGTATTAAAGGGAAATGGAAAATTCCGGAGGAAACAGATAATGCCTATCTTAAGGAGGTTGGATTATTTCCTACGTGTTACATTTTATTCAATGACTATGCCTCTTTTGTTTGTTAAATATACATTATTTTGTATACATTATTAGGTTTGCTTCTGTGCAGTGGTTTAATTCAAAAAAGGGAAAGAAGCTTGTTCGCATTCTGCCTCCACTTTCTAAAGGTTCCTTAGAAAATCAAGGCACAATTGGACAATCTCAAAACTCTGGAACTGCATTCTTGAAGGGTTTAGCAGTGGCAATTGCTGGAAATCTTAAGGAATCCCATGTAAGTGATGCAAGCAGAGTCTTGGGTTTTATAGGATGCCTTAGTCAGAGTAGAAAACTCTTAATGCATGTAGATCCTTTTCAAAAATCTTAAAATATTGCTCATTTTTTAGCAATGTTGCGAACATCTTGATAACATCCAGTTTTATCTCGAAATCACGATTTTTTTGGGCTAGCCAATGTTTGCCGATTTTTACCGATATTTTGATGGTATCTTGATTTTTCTGATGTTTGCCAATTGGTATCGATATTTTCCCAATTTTTAGGATTTTTGGTTTTACAGACCCTTGCCTTTTATGATTTATCCCGATGCCGATGTTCACAACATTGTTTTTTAGGGTCATCTCCACATGAAATAATGGGGTGTTCATGTGAGTGTGTGCTTGCTGATTTTTACCGATATTTTGATGGTATCTTGATTTTGCCGATGTTTGCCAATTTTTACTGATATTTTCCTGATTTTCCCGATTTTTTGGTTCTCCAGACGTTTGCCAATTTTATCTTGATGCCGATGTTCGCAACATTGTTTGTTAGGGTCATCTCCACAGGAAATAATGGGGTGTTCATGTGAGTTTGTGCTATGTTCTATTATCAGGAGATACAGGATTTGGTCAAAATGTGTTTTTACATGAGCAGAATAAGGTTGTCTGCAGGTGGAATGGAAGAGTAAACTTCAGGCAGCTGGTGGAAAACTCTTGAACCAACTAACACGTGGTAAGATTGTAGAATAAGCTTGCCTTTGAAATGCATGCTTATTGTTTAGATTGCAGAACAAGCCTGGCTTTGAAATGCATGCTTATTTTTGTAGCTATGAAGTATATTTGTGAGTATATTTGGGGTATGAATGCAAGAAAAGCATGGCTTTGAAATGTGTACACATGCCAATTACTTTAAACTTTAAGATATGTATTTTTGTGAGTATATATTGAGCAGGAATTTTAATAAAACACTGGTTTTTGTTTGTGTTGAGCAATTGCCAGATGCTGATTGCTTGATTTTAAATGAAAACACAATCGATACATATAGATCCGAGATAGAAAAAGCATTGTGAGTTGTTTTTCCTCTTTTAAGGGATAGCTCACAATGTACATTTTTATTCTAGTAGAAGGTGAATGCATTGCATATTGTTATTGGTTTTCTCATATTATAGGAAGTTGCGATCATACCTTTCACACTATTTCTATCAAATGGGTGATAACAGGAGTTTCAAAGTACCAGTACTTAGGGAGTCTTTTCTAGTTGACTGTTTGGAAGGGAAAAAGCGGCTCCCAATGGACCGATATAAAATTGAAGAAGCCTCAAAGTCAGATTTGGTAAAAGTCAAGGTCAAGGGTAGAAGTTCCGTTCATGAGGAATCCGGTTTGCAGGAAACAGGTCACATCCTTGAAGAAAGGAAAAATATTTACAATACAACTCTGAATATGTCTGACCTATCCACTGGCATCAACAGGTAACCTTTGTATGAGCTGTAGTTGATGGAAGTGTCCCTTTTTCTCTTGCACAATGTGTTTTATTTATTCACTTATATCTTTTATCATTATATTAATTGAAAGATACACATTTTCAACTCAGACTAAGATCACTTTATTCTGTTTAGACTCAATTTTCTTTCATCATTTTCATTTAGAGAATGTACTGGAGCTGTGCTGATTTAACTTGACTAATTAACATTATTGTTGAATGAGGTCTAAATGAACTCCACCTATTTTCATTTTTAACTTTTTCATGAAAAAGAGGTGCTTTGCATTATATTTTTCATAGAAGCATTTGCATATGCACGAGTGATCATGCACTTGTTTCATTATATGGATAACATTTGTTTTTAGAAGGTCCACCTAGGCTTGATAGGATAAGATAAGATGATTTTATTGATATCTGATAAAAGACCACAAGAGTAGGTCAACGGGAGTGAAGATTACAACCAATATGCATAGAATGTGGGAATGATGTATAGCATGGAAAATTTTAGGGGCTAATATTCGCAAGTGGTCTAATTTTCCATGGTTTTTCCAAAAAAAAAGATTCGCCAATTTCCATTTTTTTTTATAAAAGTGATTCGCCCAAAGTATACAATATAAAATTATTTTACCTTAAAAATTGCCAACATTATATGTACAATATATATAATATCATTACAAATTTGAATAATTTTACAAATACATCAATAAACATTTTATATTTTTCATATTAGGGACTAGTGAGATTCGCCAATTTTTTATACTTCAAAATAGTTTTCCATCCTTAAAATTTTCTCAGATGTATAGAATGTGGGAGTGCCATTGGAACTCGTAGAAAATGTTGAAATAATAGAAAGAAAGGAAACTACATATGTATAATGTCAAAACATATGTATGGAACCATGACAAATGTTTGATGGTACAAAACACTATGTGAGTTTATACAAGATTGGAATGTTGCACAACGCAAGCCAAGAACCTATCAAGATAGACTGTGAGAGAGGGAGATTAGATGATGGGGTTGATGTTGTTAGAATTTTGAATATGATGATGGCTGAAAGCAGTGAGAAAAACTGGTAAAACTTGATAAATATATATTATTAATGATGAAAGATGAGATGATTACAATGAGGGATCGCCTAGGCTTTAAATAGCCTCAAGGTGTCCCTTGGCGAAGAGGCATGATCTTTGATCATGCCCTTTCAGTTAATAAAACCTAATATAACTATATCTAACTAACAATTAATAAAATATTCATAACATTGCCTCTCTCTTAAGATGCTTTGTCCTCAAAGCATACGTAATGATGGACAATGTTGACGAATGTCTGGTTTCATGACAATGACTCTTAGCCCATATTTTGAAAAGGTGTGAGCCTGTCAGGTTCGATTTGTTGTTGATCTGGATAGTGAAAATATCTGATATCGACAGGGCCGGATCCTGTCTTGATTTTTGGAGACTCTTCATGGCTCCCTTTTGAAGATAACATTTATAACTGCTGACATTGTACTGTAGATACGACCTGATTTCCTGGGGCTTGGAATCCATACAACTTGTATTTCTGCCCTTTCCACTTAAAACTTATAAACTACTTCTGATGGTTGGCAGAGTAAGTACCTAGAGTTCGTAGCCATTGAATTCCTAAGACCACATCTACTCCTCGTAATGGAACGGTGTAGAACGAAGATTCTAAATGAAAGTTTTTAATCTGCAATTTGACTTTATGGCATTTTCCTACTTGTTCAATCTTCTTACCGTCGGCCACCATTACCTTCATATTAGGCATGGGAAAAGTAAAGAGGTTGAGTCTTTTGGCCATGGTGGAATCTAGAAAATTGTGCGTGCTGCCTGTGTCTATTAGAACCATTACATTGTTGTTCTTAATATGTCCTCTTAACCTTAGGGTTTGAGGTTGTAATATGCTTGTCATAGCCGATAAGGACACTTGCGGAATAGTTTCGCCCTCCACTTCTGGAGAGAATTCTAAATTGTCTTCTAATCCTTCTATACACGAATCAGTACTGTTAGTGTCGTTAGTTGCTTCACAACTGTATAGATTTTTTGCTTTTCCATTAGCACATCTGTGCTTAGGGTCCTAGTTTTCACCGCAACGTTTGCACTTGCCCTCTCGTATTCTTTGTTTTTCCAGACTAGATTTTTTGTCTTCACGAGGATGGACAGGGACATATGTTGTGTCAACTACATTTTCAGATTGAGGAAACCGTCGTCTCGAATATACTTTTTCTGGTTTTGATAATCTTTCCAATTTCTTTTCAGCAACTTTTGCTTTTTGCCTTGCTACTTCTACAGACGTGATTTCATGTAGTTCTAGTTCTTCTTGAATGTGGACTTTAAGTCCCGAGATGTAAGACTGGATTAGACGAGATTCCGACAATCCGGGTACTCGTGTTGCCAAAGTCTCCCATTCTCGCGTGTACTCATCCACATCTCCTTTTTGGCGTAATTTGATAAACGTTGAAAAGAACTTTTCTTCCTTTATGCCTTGAAACCTTTTGAAGAAAGCATCCTTAAATTTCCTCCAACTGATAGCGAGCGTCGTCTTTTTCCACCACATATACCAATTATATGCTTCTCCTTCCATTTTCATGGAAGCATGTTTAATTTTTTCATCATCACTAGTGATGTCATAAATCTCAAAATATTCTTCCGCTTTATTAAGCCATGCGATGCTATTCTTTTCATTACCATCAAATTTGGGTAGGTCGATCTTGGCTTTGCGCTGATATGATAATGGTGGAACAAGAAGGGGATATTGATTAGCGAATGCATTCCAAAGTTGCTTATTTTGAAAATCTGCATTACTGTCTTCTTGATGATGTGGGGAATCCATTTTTTCCTGATGCTCTCCGGAGTTCCCTGAATCTGCGGAATTGTTTTGTTGATTTTGTTCCCTGTTAGGAGATGTTGGGGATTGTGTCTGAGTTAACTTATCTATCTTATCATTTAGCTTACTGAAGAGTTCTGTCATATTGTTCATTGCTTCGCCATGCTCTGTCATCTTGTTCATTGCTTCGTTCAACTTTTCTGTGGCCTCGTGATGATTTAGCCACATTTGTCTTTCTATTCGATTTGTTGTATCATGAACCCTTTTGATGTCGTTGGAATGCCCTACAACTGTACCTTCCAGATCGACTAATCGCCTTCCAAATTCTTCAGAGTTATTATTAATTTGTTTCTCAATTTCTCCCAATTTCTTCTGGAATTCCGCCATCGACATTGACGAAGACATCGAGCGTGTATGAGGTGGGGAATATCTTTCTGCCAGTTTCTCCTCTTTTTTCTTTAAAATTAATTAATTAATATTTAATTAATTAATTAATTTTTTTTTTTTGAATTAATTAATTAATTAATATTTAATTAATTAATTAATTAATAATAATTTTTTTTTAAAACTATATAATTATTATATATATATAATTTTTAATTAAAAATTATATAATATATATAATTTAATTATATAATTATTATATATATATATAATTATTTAAATGGAAATTATATAATATATAAATAAACTATATAATTATAATATATATATATATATATATATAATGATCAATTAATTTATATAATATATATTTTATATAAATAAATAAAAAATCGTTTTTTTTTAACTTGCCCGTTCACAACAAATCGATTTATACTTTTAACAAATCGATTTTTTTTTTAATATATCGATACCTGTTCCAAATTAAACGTTGCGCTGTTCACCGTTTGACCACTTTCCGAATTAAACGTTGCCCTGTTCATATACTTTTACAAATCGATTATACCGTGGCTGTGGGTTAAATGACGTCGCTGTGGGTTTTTTTTTTTTTGTAGTGGCAGTGGGCCGACAGAATCTAGCTCGAGAAACTGGAATATCCCTGCACGGGTCAGACTTTATCACCAACCTCCACGAATTATTCGATTTGTTATGGATGCCACCACGCAGTGGGTTAATGACGTGCGGGTAGTTACAGTCTCAGTCAGACGGATGTGTGATGGTTACAGTTTGGCCAATAATTGCAACTTACGGCGTTTTAGTGCTGTACATAAAGCTTCCGAGGACACAAATTGTTCGCTGGAGTTGGATTTTGTTGTTTTGATGTGCTAGTGACTCAGATATTTCTCAACGACCCCTCAGCTAAGGAGTTACGCGAATTTACAGACGATGAAGCTGGGCGTAAGGTGTATTAGCAGAGTGAAAATAATATGTTAATTGGAAAAAAAATCTCGCGGGAATTTTATTTTTAAAGCGATTCTGAGTGGGTCAGGGGATGAGCGTCGAGAGGAAAACGTGATGTGAATTATGAATCGAGTTTGTGAGCAAAGGCGAGTGGCGTGAGAGAGCGAGAAGGGGTTGGGTAAAATCTCGATTTTTGGAATCCCTTTGATTCTAAGTCTGTTGATCACACAGATCCGAAGAGCGATGGCTCTGATACCAATGGAGTGTAAAAACTCTGGTAAACTTGATAAATATATATTATTAATGATGAAAAGATGAGATGATTACAATGAGGGATCACCTAGGCTTTAAATAGCCTCAAGGTGTCCCTTGGCGAAGAGGCATGATCTTTGATCATGCCCTTCCAGTTAATAAAACCTAATATAACTATATTTAACTAATAATTAATAAAATATTCATAACACGAATGAATTCAACACTAGTTCATTGTAGTAGTCTTTTGGAACCAACAAGGAGCTTGGTTGTATCGAGAGTGAAGGTGTGTAACTCTTTTAGCAATCACCATCTAAGAAAATGGGTTCCACAAGTTATGAATTCAAGGAGAATGACAAGCTGACTGGAAGAGATGACTTCCATGCTTGGAAGATGATATTAGATCTCAAATTGGAAGACCATGATCTCATGGACCATGTACTGGGTAGGATACAAGAACCTCCATCCAATGCTACTGCTGCTGCTAAAAACAAGTATAAGAAAGGGGAGATCAAAGCAAAGCTGATGATCAGGGAATCCATTCATAAAAGTCTGGTAGCCTACATCTCTGAGTTGGGCACATCCAAAGAGATGTATGATAAATTGATCCTAATGTTCCAAGTTAACAATGTGAACCAAGTGCTATTATTCAAGAATCAATTGAAGAATCTGAAGAAAGGCAGAGATGAGTCTGTTCAAACATTCTTTCTGAAATTGACCGAGATTAGGAACAATCCGCTGGCTATTGAGGAGACAATAGCCGATCGTGAGATGGTACTCACCGCACTTGGAGGACTCCCATATGAATGGCAAGTATTCACCACCACCATTCTCAATAATAGTACAATTCCTAACTTTGACGAGCTACTGTCTAGATGTATGCAAGAAGAGACAAGAATGAAGGAATTCGAAAATGACAGAAATGTTGCCTATGCTGCTCATTCTAGAAAGAAGAACTCTGGTGGTCCTAAGAACAAAGGAAGAACAAGGGCCCAAGGAAAGAAGGGTAAGTGTTTCACTTGTCATAGGCCTGGTCACTATGCTAGAGAATGTCCCTTCAAGAAGGATTCTCCCGATAGTGATGACAACAACAACACCCGGAGGAATGGAAATCAAAGAAACGACAGATCCAAAGGAAAGAGGAAGGCTCCCTCTGGTGGAAACAATCAACCTTCTAAAAGGTCTAGAAACTCCAGGTATGAGGAGTCAAATGTTGTTGATAAAAGAAATGAATATATTCTTGTATCTGCTCTCTCTGCTGCATCCCCGCCCGACACTATGGATGTCTGGCTGATAGATAGTGGTGCCTCAAGACACATCATTGGGTTCAAGGAAGCACTCTCTGACATGGTTGAGAAGGATACTAATCTGGAAATTATCCTTGGAGATAATGCCACATATCCCGTGAAAGGGACAGGGACTGTGACCCTCCACTTGTCTCAAGGACAAGTCCTACATTTACAGGATGTACTCTATGTACCAAAATTGAAGAAGAACCTTGTGTCTATATCAGCGATTGAAGACAAAGGCTTCAATGTGGCATTCATTGATGGAAAAGTGCGCATGTGGAAGAAGAATCTCAAGGAAGCTATCATGATTGGTTTTAGAGTTGGAACACTCTACCAGGTTGAAGGAAGTCCTCTAGGAGCTATGACATGTGATACTATCCGACAAACTGAACTATGGCACCGAAGGTTTGGACACCTTCATTACAAGGCCCTTCCTGAAGCAAGGAAGGTGGTGACAGGGATGCCCGACTTTGGAAATAATCATGAAGGTGTATGTAAGGGTTGTGCCGAAGGAAAGAATACAAGGGGACCTTTCCCCTCAAGTGTCACAAAGACATCTGATATTTTGCAACTGGTCCATTCTGATCTATCTGGTATGCTACCCGTGACATCCCTGGGAGGATGTTCTTACTATATGACATTCACTGATGACTTCTCCCGCAAAACCTGGATATACTTTTTGAAGAAGAAGGATGAGGCTTTCATGTGGTTCCGTACCTTCAAAGCCTTGGTGGAAAACATGACAGGGAAGAAGATCAAGATTTTGAGGACCGACAATGGCACTGAATATGAGTCAAATGAGTTCAAGGACTTTTGTAGAGAAGCTGGCATTAAGAGGGAGACTACTACTGCCTATACTCCTGAGCAGAATGGTGTTGCTGAACGCAAGAACAGGACTATTGTGGAAGCTGCCCGTGCCATGCTATGTGACCAGGGTCTACCGAAGTTTCTGTGGGGAGAAGCTGCAAATACTGCTGTATACATTCAAAATAGATGCCCTCATTCCGCTCTGGACTCCAAAACTCCCGAAGAGGTTTTCACTGGTAAGAAACCTGATGTCTCACATTTTAGAATTTTTGGATGTCCTATTTATTTTCATGTGCCAAAACAAAAGAGAAGCAAGCTGGATGCTTCTGGGAAGAAAGGAATGTTTGTGGGCTACAGTGAAACTTCTAAGGCCTATAGAATCTATGTACCTGATCAAAGGGAAGTAGAGATATGCCATGATGTCACTTTTGACGAAGATGCTTCCCTGAAGAAAGTAGTAGATCTTCCAAGATCTGAAGAAAATCATGAAGAAAGGCTTGGAAATCAAGAAGAACCGCAGGATGAGACAATGCCTGATATTGAAGGACCAATGGACCCTATCGATCCATCTCCTTCACTGGGAAAGAGACCATCATGGCTCGGGGACACCCTCGAAGATGCTGAGGGTCATGCTGCCCCAAGGGGGACATTCCGAGAAAGCAAGAAGCCGTGTAGATACCAAGGGTATCTAGTTGCCATGAGTACTATTGTACAATCTGAACCTGGATCTTTTGAGGAAGCCGTAAAGCATCAAGTCTGGAAGGATGCTATGCACGAAGAATATGAGTCCATAATGAAGAATGATGTCTGGGATGTGGTTCCAAGACCGAAGGACAAATCAGTTGTCACCGAAAAATGGCTCTACAAGATCAAGCATGGATTTGATGGAAGTGTTGAAAAGTTCAAGGCAAGATTTGTTGCCTGTGGCTTCTCTCAAAAGGAAGGAATAGATTATGATGACATATTTGCACTTGTGGCACGATATACCACCATTCGATCAATCATAGCCCTTGCTGCTACGCAAGGATGGAATCTTCATCAGATGGATGTCAAGACCACTTTTCTTCATGGTGCAATAAAAGAAGAGGTGTATGTAGAACAACCTCTGGGGTTTGAAGTTCGGGATCGAGACACTCATGTCTGCAAGTTGAAGAAAGCCCTCTATGGGTTAGCAGCGTTGTCGCTGGTGGAGGGGATGGTGTGGATGACTCGGCTGGCGGGCTTCCTCGAGTAATCTTTCGATCCGAACCTTTACTTCAAGGTTGTACGAGGAAGCCTCTCATTACGAGTGCTTGTATGTGGATGACCTCTTCACGGCAGTCTTGACCCTCTCGTCATCGATACAGAGGAGCTGTTTCTTGAGTTAGAGTTGAAAGACCTAGAACGTGCACTATTTCCTTGGCCTGAAGTGCAGCGAGGAGACTGGAGAAATTTTCCTTCTGAGGAAAACTTGACATTCAGCTCCCAGAAAATTTGGTATGGTGGAGCTATGAGGCCAGGTGTCAGCACGATGGAGCTCAACTTCAAGAAGTTGAGTGGCAGCGCTGCTGGGCCCATCTTGGCCAATCCTACTGAGTATCGTCAACTCATAGGAGCTTTGATGTTCTTAGTGAACACCCGTCCGGATATATGTTTTGCAGTGAACACTTTGAGTCAACAGATGGTTGAGCCTCATCACTTTCACTGGGTTGGTGCCAAGAATCTTCTGAGATATCTTCGGGGCATGATAAACCATGGGCTGAGATACCTTCTTAGGAAGTGTGTGGCCTCGATGGATATCTTGTGTGTCTTGATTAGGTACAGCGGTGTGGTGGATTGTAGAGCACATCGGGATCTTTCTTCAATCTTGGTTAAACGATTTCATGGATGAGCGAAATGATCGGTGGCTTTGAGAGCACGTGGAGGCGGAATACATTGCGGCGAGTATTGGTTATATGAAACGGTTGGTTGCGAAAGCTCTTTAGTGGTTGTTTGGACATGTACTAGATACCTTTGTGTTCCTAGTGTGAAGTGGGTTCCAGCGATTAGAAGAGTGTTCCACTGACCCAAATCGACCTCCAAGCATATTGATATCAGGTACAACTTTATCCGGGATATGGTACAGTGAGGCGCTGTAAGGCTCAATCATATAGGAACTAATGAGAAGGTCACGAATATTCTCACAAAGCCCATGGGGAAGGTCAAGTTCCTAACCTTCTGTGAGGGTCTCGGTATCATGGAAAAACCCTATGATGTGGGTCCTATTGGATGATGAGCTCTAGGAGCTCTCGGGGGCTTTGGGAATAGCTTCTCGGAGCTCTCATCTTGAGGCTAGGCTGTAGAACCTTATGGTGCTTACGCCTCCATAGTTGTGATTATTGAGTTGGTTCACCTCTCATTATCTGTGCCCCGTATGCATCCTACCCATTGAGTTCATGGCTCATGGGAAGTACCTCTCATTTGGCCAATGAGATGGGAAAAGCTAGAGACCAGTAGCAAAGACTGATGGACGCATCAGAGATTGTTGTACTCTCTATCTAGGATGGCACGGTCCAACCACTTGATCTGGGATCAAGTCTAGTGAGGTCTCGGACCTCTGCCTGACTTCGGGTCAGATGAACCAACTTCGGGTTGGTTGGAGACTCTTTGTGAGTCTGATAGAGGTTTCGGACCTCTGGGCTGAATTTGTCAGCGGGGGGATGATGTCTTTGTGACTGACCCACTTCTGTTCTGAAATAAAGAGGCCAGCAAAGCAAGTTACGGCGGGATGACGCACGATGTTTGATTGCACTGATGGATGGAGTTCTCCCTAGTTGAGAGGGAGTGTTAAAATTGGACAACTAGGTCCAAACTCCATGTTGTGATGCTTAGATTAAGATACTGATATTTTTGTTGGATTCCTCTTTCGGAGAGGTGTAAAATCCATATAAAATATATCTTAATCCGATGAGCAGAACATTTATTTTGAATTTATTATTTATAATAAATTATATGTGTAGGTCGGCCTTAATGTTTTGCACCCCCAGCAGATGTGTCACACACCTCAATGATGGATATAAATACAGTCAAAGTTGGAGAGCATTTCACTCATCTCATCTCATCACATCTTCTTCTTCTTTGATTTAGTACGAGCTTCTTGGAGGACGAATTCAGCTCACACGTGGGAAAAAGGACAAGCTACTACAGCCAAGAAGAAAGACGCAGTTTGCTGCAGCTAGGGTTTCCTAGGAAGTTTGACCAGCGTTGACTTTGGTCAACGCATGGTCCAAAGAGGCCCAAAATTTGTGGAGACTTCGATTTTAGCAGGCCATACACTTTGGCACAAGAACCGAGGTCAAAAGGTTGACCGAAGTTGGAGTTGCGTTGACTTTTTATTTTGCTGCCACACGTTAATTTTACGAGACGGCGTTCGACTTTTACGGAGTTGACTTGTGTTGGCCCGATTTGAGGATTGTTATGACACATTGGGTTGTGATCAAGAAGACTTTCTTGGTTGAAGCATCTGATGACTGTGCTTGCTTTATATCCCATTTCTGTTTGCAGGTTTGTCTTCTCTGATCCACAAGTCATTGATTCATGAAATCATTGCAGTAATTACCTATAGCATGGGCCGTCAATTGCGAGTAAAGGGGTATACGACTCAATTTGACCAGTTGTTACCAAAGTTCATCGTTAAGTTTGGCACCGTAATAATAATCCTCTCCGACCTTTCTATGAATCTTGACAGGTATAGGGTTTTTATCTGCCAAGACCACTTCCCCAAACTTATATTCCTTTTTGGGCTTCCATTTCTTACTTGGCTTGTCATTTGGCCTTTTAAGGATACATAGCTCTTGAGAAGGGAGAATAAGGGATCCTTTCTCTGTCTCAGGGATCTTGTAATAAGGGATGGGCCTTGTTTTTTCCACATGAGTAGGGTACATGGGTTCTTTTTAAAGGGTAAAAGGAGTCCCATCAAACTTCGAAATGGTAACATAGGATAACTCCATTTGGAGTTTTCCACCTACAGTAGCACCCCATTTCCTAGACAATGGCATTCCCCACACATAAGGAATATCTATGACCTCAAAATCCATGAGTAGTGATATATTGGGGTTCATAGCTAACGAAACCTTTAAATCTTTTATGAGGCTCTATACTTTAATAAGTTTGGAGTTGAAACCATAGACCGCCTTATAATCATTGGTAATGCTAAGATTTAGTTGCTTCATGACTTTTAATGGCATGATATTTGCAGAAACCCCTGAATCCAACATACAACTATGCAAGAGGAGGTCATCGATAGCTAAGGTGAGCAAGAATGAGTATTGTGCAACGTTATTGGTGTGTCCTTTTTTTCTTCAAACCCAAGGGCCTTCTTAACTTGCCATTATTGTTGTGGGAGCTTCACAATTTCCTCCAAGGGAACTTGCACGATCATTTTTCCTATAACAGTATCGAGATCGACATCAACTTCTACCTCCTGACCCTTGGGGTTGTTTTTGGGATCCCGCTTTGGAGGATTCAACAATTTTTACTATATATATATATATATTTATTTTTATTTCTCGCTAGGCCCCTTTGAGGTTGTGGAAGGGTTTTATTATTCCTTCTTGAATATTGAATCTACCATTATCATCATCATTAAGGATTGGCTCTTTCTTTTTTTCCTTGATGGTCACTTCATTAATAGGAGGATGAGTGTACGAGCCACCTAGCAAAATGTTGAAGGCTTTGAATTCTAGGACATTAGCTTGCTCATTGATTTCTTCATCTTTACTTTGCTCGTCCGCTAAAGATGATTCTTGTTCCATGACATTTATTGGAGCCAAAGTGTTTGGAACTTGAGATGAGCTCGCTTTGTCTTCATCCCTTTGCTTCTTATGGAAAGGGTTGCTTTTTGGAATATAATTTGATTTTTGAGCCCTTTCTAATGTGGCGAGCTTGTTCATGTAAAGTCTATACTATAAGTTCATTTCCTCAATTAGTTTATGAACCTTCTTACGAAGCACTAAAAGGGTTTCTTCAGTTTGGTCTTTAGGTTTACCTTTCTTGACCTTAACCTTAGCCTTAAGATGTTCATCTATATCCATTTTGGAAATTATCATGCTTTTTAACTTCCATAGCTACTTCCTTGGCCTCGCCTAGGCTCTTACGTTTCTTATCTCTCAATGCATATGTCAGATGACCACCCACAACGTTAATGAATTTATCAAGTATGTTGGCATCATGGGGTCTCAAATGGTCAGGGATATCCCTAACTACCCTATGAAATTTTTGGATAAATTCCTTGATGTGTTCCCTTCCCTTACTTATTTGGTAAAACTTCTCAATGTTGAAAGTCCCCTGGGCATCGCACAACTAGGAGGGGTCCTAGGAGGGGTTCCTATAGAGCAACTACTAGGTCAAGTCGCAACAGGGATTTTGGAGATCATTTGAACAAACAAATTTGCAGTGATAGCAAGGGCGTAGTGATAGTGTGGGGTTTTCAGCAGGAGAAATTTAGGAGACAATTTTCGGAGAAATTCCTCACAGTTATTCCAGTTTTCCAAGAGAAAAAGGAGGCCAAATTATTTCGTAAGAGGAAGGCCGAGATAGGCAATGCGAGTAGCCGGTTTATCCAGTTTGAGTTGACAGAGCCTCGTTTCAGTTGCGGTTGCTGAAACAATTTCCCTGAGGCAGTGCGAGCTGGTTAATCGAGTTGTTGGAGGCGGTATTTACTCATGGGATTGATTTCCAGAGAGAACACGAGTTTTTGGAAGGCGAGTTCGTACATTTTAGATAGCCAATGTGAGTTGCAAGAGGAAGTGCGAATAGCGTGGAAGAGGTTGAGTTAATTCGCAAAGGGAAATCCTTAATTTCCCAGTTTGATGTGGTCAATGGAAGTGGAGAATAATGTGCTAGAGCTTTACTACTGTTAGGCAAGCAACTTATGTAATCCCTCATCTACAGAATTGTTTTTCCCTTCAGGGTTTTTCCAGGGACAATTAGTTCAAAAATATCAGTGTCTAATTTTTAGGTGTGTTATTTTCTCAATTCTTGTGATTTATTTTTGGTGAAATTGCACTTGTGTTATTTTTCAATATTTGTTGTGAAGTAAGTTACATAAGACATAATCTGCAAAGACGAAAGATTAATAATCAATAACCGCAATAGAATTTTCACATGGTTCAAGTTTGTTTTGTTGATGAAGAGCTTGCCACTTGTGATGGAATATAAGTGACAAGGCTTTGAAAATAAACAAGATTTGCCCCATGTTGGGTCCACCATTTAGACAGGTTCATGGCAGTACTCCTCTCAACCAAAGCTAGGTCCACCATTTAGCCAGGTTCATGGTCCTCCTCTCAACCAAAGCTGACATGTCTGCAAATTTCTCTATTCTCACGACAAAACAAGCAAATTCCTCCCATACATCAATTTGTAAAGAAACTCGAAACACCTTTGAAAGACTTTCTTCACTCTATTGGCCACCTCCTTGTCCTTATGTGGGCCTTTCTCTTCGAATTACTTTGAGCAATGAAACCTTCACCATAAAATTTTGGATTTGAAGCATGAGCTAAAGTGTGAAAATGGAGCGTTAAAGCCTTTCCACCTTGTAACAATGATGAATCTCACATGCCATCCAAAATCAAAATCAACAAAAGGAATAGTGGAAGCCTCTCGTGTAATAATTTGCATGGTTTTCGCAACCAATGGTATCCATGTTGTCATAAACCTCTCCCAAGAAAGGTTTGTCTATATTTTAATCGAATCAAATGCATGTATTGTGAACTTGAGCCTGAAATCAATCTTGCTTTATCAATCTTCATCAATCAACATCCTCCACACCATGCTTCCCAATCAACATCCTCCACACCATGGTTCACAATCAACATCCTCCACACCATGCTTCCCTCTCTGAGTTCTCTTGGCTCCACTTAGCCAAGTTGCTACCACCACCATACTCGTTAATCCAAGTTTGGTTTCAACAAGGCAAAAAAACATGATCAAGTTTAAGGCATATGTTGTCTTGACGACTTTGAGCAACTCCATTTGGGGTATTCTTGATATATTGTTTGAGAATAGTGGTGGTTGGTGATGAATTTTATCTCCCTAGCATGCCTTATGACCTCCTTAATCCATGTAGTCTTAGCCTTAATGTTGTCTAAAGTCTTATTTAGATTATGGACAAGGCAAGGAGTCCAAAATAGATGATCATATATACTCTCAACAATCAAGCTTGTAACTTTGCAAAAATATACATTATCTGTGATAAATTGACCCACATTTTCCAACCCTACTTGTTCGGTAGCAACAATTAAAATTTCAACAATGAAATTACTATCCTTTACATCACCTGCACAATCTCTTGCTTTTATGAACATGGCTCCTTTTTGTGATTATGCAATGACATTGATCAACTGCCTATATATTGTATTGGTCCATCCATTTGAGATAATGGAAACCCCTATGGTAACCGATTAGCTATGTATTGGTCTTATCAAGAAGTTGACTCTCTTGCTTGACTAAAAACTGTTTTGAGGTTTTCATAATTTGGCCCCTCTAAACCTTTAGGGACTGTGTTAATTGCTTTTAGTATTTCTTGCTAATATGGGAAAGGAACCACATTAAAATGGAAACCACAAGCAAATATGGCCCTTGCTAGCCTTGACTTAGGGCGAGGACTCAGCCCTAGCTTCGTGCAAGTAAGTCGAGACAACGAAGCATCCACTGTGAGACAACTTTTCTACTAATGATCAATAAATAGAAAGTTCCTACAAATTGGCGAAACTCTGATATAGGCTTTGCAATTAAATCGACATCTTATTGGCATTGAGTGAGATGATGGTTGTGTGCTGTCATCGTCCATTGCCCTCTGTTATGAATATAATATATACAAATAATATAAATAATAGTAATAATCATTATAATGGCTAATTATAATGATTAGTATACTGAAGGACATGACCATTCATGAAGGGGCAACCCTCATTTGTAATCATATCGTATCTTTTCTACATTTAAACATTTCTATATAAATAATGCTTGTCCTATAATGGATACTTGCATATTCCAGATATTCTAAATATTTCCTCTACATATATGAACTTTGTTCGTTATGTTTGTATAAAGGGGAATATTCTAAATATTTCCTCTGCATATATGAACTTTGTTCGTTACGTTTGTATAAAGGCCCTGTTCTTCGTATAAAGGCCATGTTCTTCGATCCATTGGCCATTGGCCAAGCTTTTACCATATACTCTAAGATTTTGGAGTTTCTCCTATAGCTCAACAATCAGTTCGATTTTGGCCTTTTCCCACTAGAAATTGAAATTGACTCTTGGTCATTGCACAAATAAAAATAAATGACCTTGTAGAAAAAAAATGTGTCCTGTAGCCCCAACCAGTGTCAGTTTGTGTTACACATGATGGTTAGTGCCCACATCCCATGGTTAATTTTATTATCTCCCTAGCTTGCCTTACGACCTCGTTAATCCATATAGTTTTAGCCTTAGTGTTGTCTAAAATCTTATTTAGATTATGGACAATGCAAGGAGTCCAAAATAGATGATTATATATACTCTGTGATAACTTGAATCACATTGCATAGTGCAAAAATATACATTATCTGTGATAACTTGAATCACATTTTCCAACCCTACTTGTTCAATACCAACAATTAAAATTCTGACAAGTAAATTACTATCCTTTACATCACCTGCACAATCTCTTTCTTTTATGAACATGGATCCTTTTTGCGACTATGCAATGGCATTAATCAACTGCCTATGTATTGTATTGGTCCATCCATTTGAGATAATGGAAATCCCCGTGCTAGCCCATGAGCTATGTATTGGTCTTATCAAGAAGTTGCCTCTCTTTCTTGACCGAAAACTGTTTTCAGGTTTTAGGGACAGTGTTAATTGCTTTTAGTATTTCTTGCCGATATGGGAAACAGACCACTTTAAAATGGAAACCACAAGCAAAGATGGCCCTTGCTAGCCTTGACTCAGGGCGAGGCACTCAGCCCTAGCTTCGTGCAAGTAAGGCGAGACAACGAAGCGTCCACCATGAGACAACTTTTCTACCAAGGATCAATAAATAGAAACTTCCTACAAAGTGGTGAAACTCTGAAATAGGCTTTGCAATTAAATCCACACCTTATTGGCACTGACCAAGATGATGATTGTGTTGCTATCATTGTTTGTTGCTCTCTGTTATGAATATAATATATACAAATAATATAAGAAATAGTAATAATCATAATAATGGCTAATTATATAATGATTAGTATACTGAAGAAGCATGTCTGTAAAGACATGACCATTCATGAAGGGGAATCTGCCTAGGTATATAAGCGGGCCCTCATTTGTAATCATATCGTATCTTTTGTACATTCAAACATTTCTATATAAATAATGCTTGTCCTATAATGGATACTTACATATTCAAGATATTCTTAATATTTCCTCCGCATATATGAACTTTGTTCGTTACGTTTGTATAAAGGCCGTGTTCTTCAATCCTGGCCACTGGAAATTGAAATTGACTCTTGGTCATTGCACAAATAAAAAGAAATGGCCTCGTAGAAAAAAAAAATATGTCCAGTAGCACCAATCGGTTTCAGTTTGTTTTACACATGATGTCTAATGCCCACATCCCATGGTTAATTTTATGACTTAAACATGAACAAAGAAACATTGCTGGGCTACCACTACTTTCACTTACACTTTCAGCTGATAATAAATTCACATGCATACACAGTAAATTTGGACACTGATTTTTGGTCAATGACAGACCCTGGAAAAACCCCAAAAGGGAAAACGAGTTAGAAGGAGGATTTTATTTGCTTTTCTCAAGGGTACAACATTAAATACAGATCAAGGGTACTTATCTCTCCCTTGAAAATCGTGCCACTGACAGACTCTTACTGCTTGGAAAATCGTGGCAATGTATGAACTTTCTAGCATTGAATTTCGTGTCACTTTTCAGCACATAGCTCCTCAAAATGTGTGCCAACACTATGACCTTTTTCCTTGAAAATCACGACCTCTGACTCAACTTTTTCTCCTGAAAATGTGTGAAAAGTATGACAAATATCACCCTGAAATTTGTGCTGTCAGATTAGGAATCTCTCAAATTTCACAGTAACAGACGTCACTTATCTCCTCGTTTTTCGGGCCTATCAGACCTGAAAAATTGGCAAAGCTGCCTCGATTTTCACCCTGTAGCTGTTTTGATTTCATTGCTGTAACTGCCTGCAATTTCTGGGTATGCATGCCACTGTCTATGCCTGGAAATGGGTTCCTGTTCTCCTAGGAATTCAGGTCTATGTAGTCTTCTCCAAATTGCTGTAGTGTCTCTGTTCTCTCAACAAAACTTAGCAATCTTAACATTCCTTCTCCTTCTTCTCTCCTCTTGCTCTTCAACTATTCTCCAACACTTGCACATGAAGAATGAATGAGCTCATTGCCTTTTTCCTTCTTCTTAGTCTCATAATGATGAGAAGGCCTATCCCTAAGATCAAGGGCTGAGATTAGAGCTCAACTCTCCTTGATCAAGGGTGGAGATCTAATCTCCCATTGAACCCCTTTTTACTGTCTCCCCCTTCATTAATGAACCTCCCTAGTCACTTTAATGTATTTTGTACCTTGTACTTTTTTCTCATAAAGTCACTTTAAAATCATAAATTCACTTTAATATTATAAAGTACAATGTACTTTTTGTACCTCATAAAGTGACTAAAAAGATTACATGACTTAAATAACCATATAAAGTCGCACTAAAAAGTGGGCTCACTTGTTTTCCTAGGCCAAAGGCAAAAAGCATTAGGAAACACCTTCTTGGTACCTTTTTTCTTGATAAGCGCTTGGCCATTAATGCCATTGACCAATGCCCCATCGCCAGTTGCTACCTCTGTCTCCCCTGCTGCAATTTGCCCCCACACAATGCAGTAAGAGGGAATATCTCCTCCGTTCACGAGGTCACTAGTTTTTAGCAAGAAGAATACATAGGCTAATCGATGTCCTCACAACTCTCCAATTCCACAACGATCGTGTAGAAAGCTAAACTGCTGCGAAGGTTGTTCAATTCACCAACTGATGGCAGGAGGAACAAAAATTGTCACACTGTTATAACCATCTAATACACCATCCATAGAGCGCTTAATCTTGACCATCAAGGGTATTCAAAGTCGCATTGAGATTAATGAATTAATTAAGCATTGAGGTTAAGGGATAATTAAAGTTGCATCCAATATCCAAGGGTCACATCAATCGACAACAACATTATTAAGTGAAGTGGAAGAACTAATCCAATTTATATTAAAGTTATATACATCTCGTACCAGAGAAAATTTAAAGTATTTTTCATTAGAGTACAAAAGGAACACAAAAGGAAAAGGGGGTTATTTAAAAATAAAATAAAGGAACAAAATAAAAATAAAAATTGAAAGGTATATTAAAAAGGAAAAGAATATTTAAGGAGTTTGGTAGTCTTTGAAAACAATTGAAAGTAGTTATAAAGAAAATTATTTAAGAAAGATTTTAAAGAATGATATATTATAAAAATTTAAAAAAGGAGGGGCAATTAAAATAAATATATAAATAATCCTAAATTCAATTCAAAAGTGCCAATCAAGTTATAAAGGGGATTTAAATAAATCAACTTTTAAAAAAGGAGGGGCAATTAAAATAAATATATAAATAATCCTAAATTCAATTCAAAAGTGCCAATCAAGTTATAAAGGGGATTTAAATAAATCAACTTTTGATTTCTTTTAGAATCTTAGAATCACCGACACTACCAATCCAAATACCACATCAAACTACTTTACACAGTGGAATATAAAGAACAATAAATCAACAAGTGCACAAATATAGACAACTTTTTACAATTTTAAATTGCCCAACTTTGTTATATTAATAAACTGTAATACAATGTTCTAGGGCTCTCGTACCAGGGATAATGGCCCTCATACATCCACTGATACCAGAATACAATCTAGGGCTTGTTGTCAACAACTATGACAACAAAACTTCCCTGAACAAGATACAATGACTGTCTAGATTGTAGCATGCCTTCATAGCTTCTCTTGGTCATACCCTGTTAAATTTGGACAACTAGGTCCAAACTCCATCTTCTGATGCTCAGATGAAGATTCCAATATTTGTATTGGATTCCTCTTTCAGAGAGGTGTAAAATCGATATAAAATTGATTTTAATCTGATGAGCAGAACATTTATTTTTAATTTATTATTTATAATAAATTTAAGTGCAGGTCGGCCTTAAGGTTTTACACCCCCAACAGATGTGTCACACACCTCAATGATGGATATAAATACAGTCAACGTTGGAGAGCTTTTCACTCATCTCATCACACATCTTCTCCTCTGATTATCTACAAGCATTTGAGGAGCAGTTTCATCTCCCACGCGAGAAGAAGGACGAAATCTATTGCAGCTAAAGGACGAAATTTACCACAGCAAATTTTCTGCAGTTAGGGTTTCTGGGCAAGTTTGACCAGCGTTGACTTTGGTCAACGCATGGTTCGTTTGAGCTGAAATTTTGTGGAGAATTCGATTTTTGTAGGCCGTACTCATTGGCACAAAAATCGAGGTCAAAATATTGACCGAAGTTGGAGCTGCGTTGACTTTCTTGTTGCTGCTTTGCGTTGACTTTTTCTGGACTACGTTGATTTTTCTGGGGTTGACTGGATAATTGATTTGAGGACTGCTGTGACACATTTTGGGTTGGCCGACCAAGAAGACTTTGCTGGTTGAAGCATCCTGCTGATCGCCGTAACGCATCAACACATTCTCATGTTTCTGGTTTGTCTTCTATAGATCCATTGGTATGTTCTATCAGCATTTTACTTAACTATTTATGTGATTGCTATTATAAAAGTAAAATTGCATCAAGCATAGAACATCTACAAAAATTTACATGGTATCAGAGCTGAGGTGAAGACAAGCCCTAACTTATAGCAATCACCGAGAAAAATGAGTTCCACAAGTTATGGCTTCAAGGAGGATGACAAGCTGACTGGAAGGGATGACTTCCATGCTTGGAAGATGATATTAGATCTCAAATTGGAAGACCATGATCTCATGGACTATGTACTGGGTAAGATACAAGAACCTCCATCCACTGCTACTACTGTTGCTAAAACCAAGTATAAGAAGGGAGAGATCAAAGCAAAGCTAATGATCAGGGAATCCATACATAAAAGTTTGGTTGCCTACATATCTGAGTTAGGCACATCCAAGGAGATGTATGATAAGCTGATACAAATGTTCAAAGTAAACAATGCAAACCAAGTGCTATTCTTCAAGAATCAATTGAAGAATCTGAAGAAAGGCAGGGATGAGTCTGTCCAAACATACTTTCTGAAATTGACCGAGATCACGAACAATCTGTTGGCTATTGGGGAGACAATAGCCAATCGTGAGATGGTACTCACCGCACTTGGAGGGCTCCCATATGAATAGCAAGTATTCAACACTACCATTCTCAATAATAATACAATTCCTAACTTTGACGAGCTACTGTCAAGATGCATGCAAGAAGAGACAAGAATGAAGGAATACGAAAATAGAGGGGAAATCACACTGCGGCGCTCATTCTAAAAGAAGAACTACGGTGGTCCTAAGAGCAAAGAAGGAAGAGCAGGGGCCCAAGGAAAGAAGGGCAAGTGTTTCACTTGTCATAGGCCTGGTCACTATGCTAGAGAATGTCCTTTCAAGAAGGATTCTCCCGATAGTGACGACAACAACAACAACCGAAGAAATGGAAATCAAAGAAACGACAGGTCTAAAGGAAAGAGGAAGGCTCCCTCTGGTGGAAACAATCAACCTTTCAAAAGGTCTAGAAACTCCAAGTATGAGGAGTCAAATGTTGTTGATAAAAGAAATGAATACATTCTTGTATCTGCCCTCTCTGTTGCATCCCCGCTCGACACTATGGATGTTTCGCTGATAGATAGTGGTGCCTCAAGACACAGCACTGGGTTCAAGGAAGCACTCTCTGACATGGTTGAGAAGGATACTAATCTCGAAATTATCCTTGGAGATAATGCTACATATCCCGTGAGAGGGATAGGGACTGTGACCCTCCACTTGTCTCAAGGACAAGTCCTACATTTGCAGGATGTACTCTATGTACCAAAATTGAAGAAGAACCTTGTGTCTATATCAGCGATCGAAGACAAAGGCTTCAATGTGGCATTCACTGTTGGAAAGGTGCGCATGTGGAAGAAGAATCTCAAGGAAACTATCGTGATTGGTTTTAGAGTTGGAACACTCTACCAGGTTGAAGGAAGTCCACTAGGAGCTATGACATGTGATACTATCCGACAAACTGAACTATGGCACCGAAGGTTTGGACACCTTCATTACAAGGCCCTTCTCGAAGCAAGGAAGGTGGTGACAGGGATGCTCGATTTTGGAAATAATCATGAAGGTGTATGTAAGGGTTGTGCCGAAGGAAAGCATACAAGGGGACCTTTCCCCTCAAGTGTCACAAAGACATCTGATATTTTGCAACTGGTCCATTCTGATCTATCTGGTATGTTGCCCGTGACATCCCTAGGAGGATGTTCTTACTACATGACATTCACTGATGACTTCTCTCGCAAAACCTGGATATACTTCTTGAAGAAGAAGGATGAGGCTTTCATGTGGTTCCGTACCTTCAAAGCCTTGGTGTAAAATATGACAGGGAAGAAGATCAAGATTTTGAGGACCGACAATGGCACTGAATATGAGTCAAATGAGTTCAAGGACTTTTGTAGAGAAGCTGGAATTAAGAGGGAGACTACTATTGCCTATACTCTTGAGCAGAATGGTGTTGCTGAACGAAAGAATAGGACCATTGTGGAAGCTGCCCGTGCCATGCTATGTGACCAGGGTCTACCGAAGTTTCTGTGGGGAGAAGCTGCGAATACTGCTGTATACATTCAAAACCGATGCCCTCATTCCGCCCTGGACTCCAAAACTCCTGAAGAGGTTTTCACCGGTAAGAAACCTGACGTCTCACATTTTAGAGTTTTTGGATGCCCTGTTTATTTTCATGTGCCAAAAGAAAAGAGAAGTAAGCTGAATGCTTCTAGGAAGAAAGGAATGTTTGTGGGCTACAGCGAAACCTCTAAGGCCTATAGAGTCTATGTACCTGGTCAAAGGGAAGTAGAGATATGCCATGATGTCACTTTTAACGAAGATGCTTCCCTGAAGAAAGTAGTAGATCTTCCAAGATCTGAGGAAAATCATGAAGCAAGGCCTGGAAATCAAGAAGAACCATAGGATGAGACAATGCCTGATGTTGAAGGACCAATGGACCCAATCGATCCATCTCCTTCACTGAGAAAGAGACCATCATGGCTCAGGGACAGTCTCGAAGATGCCGAGGGACATGCTGCCCCGAGGGGGACATTCCGAGAAACCAAGAAGCCGTGTAGATGCCAAGGGTATCTGGCTGCCATGAGTACTATTGTACAATCTGAACATGGATCTTTTGAGGAAGTCGTAAAGCATCAAGTCTGGAAGGATGCTATGCACGAAGAATATGAGTCCATAATGAAGAATGATGTCTGGGATGTGGTTCCAAGACCGAAGGACAAATCAGTTGTCACCGCGAAATGGCTCTACAAGATCAAGCATGGATATGATGGAAGTGCTAAAAAGTTCAAGGTAAGATTTGCTGCCCATGGCTTCTCTCAAAAGGAAGGAATAGATTATGATGACATATTTGCACTTGTGGCACGATATAACACCATTCGATCAATCATAGCCCTTGCTGCTACGCAAGGATGGAGTCTTCATCGGATGGATGTCAAGATCACTTTTATGCATGGTGCAATAAAAGAAGAGGTGTATGTAGAACAACCTTTGGGGTTTGAAGTTCAGGATCAGGACACTCATGTCTGCAGGTTGAAGAAAGCCCTCTATGGGTTGAAGCAAGCAAAACGAGCACCCAGAGCTTGGGTGCGAGAGGATAGATAGCTACTTGATGAAGGTGGCGCTTCACTCGAGTAATGCGTCAGAACCTTTACTTCAAGGTTGTCCGGGGAGAAGCCTCTCATTACGAGTGCTTGTATGTGGGCCGAGCCTCTTCTGACAGTCGACCCTCTCATTCATCAATGCAAGAGGGAGCTTCTTCTTTGAGTTCGAGATGAAGGACCTAGAATTTGATGCACTACTTCCTAGGCTTTGGAAGTCGGCAGAGACCTGGCGAGATTTTCCTTTCTCGAGGAAAATATATTGTGAAGCTTCTGGAAAGATTTGGAATGGTGAACTGTAAGTCTGTGTCAACACCGATGGAGCTCAAGTTTAGGAAGTTGAGTGGCAGTGCTGCTGGGCCCGTGCTAGCAAATCCTACTGAATATCGTCAACTCGTAGGGGCCCTGATGTTCTTAGTGAGCACCCGTCCAAACGTATGTTTTGCAGTGAACACTTTGAGTCAACATATGGTTGAGCCTCATCACACTCACTGGGTTGGTGCCAAGAATCTTCTGAGATATCTTTGGGGCACGATAAACCATGGGCTGAGATACACTGTCGGGAGCGTGACACTCCTTGGATATACTGATGCCGATTGGGCTGGCAGTGTGGTGGATCGTAAGAGCACATCGGGATGCTGCTTCAATCTTGGTTTTGCTTCGATCTCATGGATGAGCAGGAAGCAAAAGTCGATGGCTTTGAGCACCGCAGAGGCCGAATACATTGCAACAAGTATGGCTTGTTGTGAAGCAGTTTGGTTGCGAAAGCTCTTTAGTGAGTTGTTTGGACATGTGCTAGATACCACCGTGATACTCTGTGATAACCAGAGTGGGATTCGCTTGACCGAGAATCTTGTGTTCCACGACCGATCCAAGCATATTGATATCAGGTATCATTTCATCCGAGATATGGTACAGCGAGGCGCCGTAAGGCTCGATCATATAGGAACTGATGAGCAGGTCGCGGATATTCTCACTAAGCCCCTGGGGAAGGTCAAGTTCCTAACCTTTCGTGAGAGACTTGGTATCGTGGAACGACCCTATGATGTGGGTCCTGTTGGACGATGAGCTCGAGGAGCTCTAGGGGGCTTTGGGGACAGCTTCTCGGAGCTATGAGCAACCACAAGGCTAGGCTTGCCAAATCTTGTTGGTGTGCTTGGACCCCACCGTTGTGATTATTGAGTTGGTTCACCTCTCATTATCAGTGCCCCGTATGCATCCTACCCATTGAGTTCAGGGCTCATGGGAAGTACCTCTCATTTGGCCAATGAGATGGGAAAAGCTAGAGACCAGTCGCAAAGACTGATGGACGCATCAGAGATTGCCGTACTCTCTATCTAGGATGGCACGGTCCAACCACTTGATCTGGGATCAAGTCTAGTGAGGTCTTGGACCTCTGCCTGACTTCGGGTCAGATGAACCAACTTCGGGTTGGTTGGAGACTCTTTGTGAGTCTGATAGAGGTTTCGAACCTCTGGGCTGAATATGTCAGCTGGGGGATGATGTCTTTATGACTGACCCACTTCTGTTCTGAAATAAAGAGGCCAGCAAAGCAAGTTACGGCGGGATGACGCACGATGTTTGATTGCACTGATGGATGGAGTTCTCCCTAGTTGAGAGGGAGTGTTAAATTTGGACAGCTAGGTCCAAACTCCATGTTATGATGCTCAGATTAAGAGGCTAATATTTTTGTTGGATTCCTCTTTCGGAGAGGTGTAAAATCCATATATAATATGTCTTAATCCGATGAGCAGAACATTTATTTTTGAATTTATTATTCATAATAAATTATATGTGCAGGTCGGCCTTAAGGTTTCACACCCCCAGCAGATGTGTCACATGCCCCAATGATGGATATAAATACAGGCAAAGTTGGAGAACTTTCACTCATCTCATCATCATCCCATCTTCTCCTGCGATTATCTACAAGAATTTGGCTTGATTCATCTCCCACGTGAGAAGAAGGACGAAATCTACTGCAGCTAAAGGACGAAATTTACTGCAGCAAATTTTCTGCAGTTAGGGTTTCTGGGCAAGTTTGACCAGCGTTGACTTTGGTCAACGCATGGTCCGTTTGAGCTGAAATTTTGTGGAGAATTCGATTTTTGTAGGCTGTACTCATTGGCACAAAAATCGAGGTCAAAATATTGACCGAAGTTGGAGCTGCGTTGACTTTCTTGTTGCTGCCCTGCCTTGACTTTTTCTGGACTGCGTTGACTTTTCTGGGGTTGACTTTGAGTTGACTGGATAATTGATTTGAGGACTGCTGTGACACATTTTGGTTGGCCGACCAAGAAGACTTTGCTGGTTGAAGCATCCTGCTGATCGCCGTAACGCACCAACACATTCTCATGTTTCTGGTTTGTCTTCTATAGATCCACTGGTATGTTCTATCAGCATTTTACTTAACTATTTATGTGATTGCTGTTATAAAAGTAAAATTGCATCAAGCATAGAACATCTACAAAAATTTACATACCTTGAACACATATTCCTGGTCCT
>JAXQQM020088081.1:0-325950 GCA_034641835.2 Pinus albicaulis | reverse complement strand
GTTAGCTCGGTCTGCTGCAATTTGAAAGAGCGGGCGCGAGCAACATCAAACCAAGCTCAGCCTAGTAGCTAGCCCTACGAGGACAGGAGAGGGCTCTCTCCGGGCCAACTCAGTGAAAGATGTCCAATGGGATCTGAGATGACCGATAAGGAAAACTGATCTTAGGCTAGTAAACTGATAGAAAGGGGCTTTTAAATAAATGATGGGTTTCTGCAGGTTTGTGGATGCAGAACGGCAGGCAGGGAGTGTATAACCGGAAAAACACAATTGTCTTAGACAGGTAAATGGAGAAAATTTAACATCAAATTTGAGATTAAATGAAATGGCAAGACTGTTGAGGAGCCGACAAGGGCATAGAGGATGAATCCTTGTCGAACAGAAGAAAACATTAAATATGAACAAACTTAAAGGCAGAGCATACCAAATATGAATTCTACCTTAACACTTCATTTGTTCAATTGGAAATGATCATGAAATGACATGAACACATAACAGGCTACATATGAAACAAAAGAGGACACAAATGCTAAATTTCAAGCCACGGGAATCTCAGAAGCCAGCGCTGGGTATTTTCATTAAAATCTCTGTCAAAGACAGTACAATGGAAGCTCTGTTCTCTCTCCTACCCTAACTCTCAGAAATCTCTCTTACCCCTTTTACAAATGAATTTTTTCTAATAAATAAAAATCTGCTAAGGGAAAAAACTAATCGGTCCAACAGCAAAGGTGTTGTTTCAACTGCAATTACCAAAAAATAGGAAAGAGCGTTTTCATCTATTCTAAAACAGAACCGTGTCCCTAAAAATTCTCTGATCATTAAAAGATAAATGCTGGAGCGCAAATCTTCATAGGATCAGGATTAAAATCTTAAACCAACTCGCATTCTTTGGTTGTGTTACATTTGTCATTTTAATAAAACAACTTTAAACTAAAATCCTGTCCTTTCAGCTCATGGTGACAACTGTATTGAGCACGGTTGCATGGTTGCAAGATAATGTTGCAATTATCAAAAGAGGAAGAAACTCTTGCAGTAATCCGTTAACGAGGAACAAATGGAAGTGCGCTTTTTCCTAAGGGATTGCCACGTTCAATCGTAATCCTGAAGCAACTTCAAATCAGCACCATTAACCTCATTCGAATTTCCATATGCTTGCCTTTAACATTTTCCGTTTGAAACTGTCTTTTAATAGGAATTGGAATTTTACCCAATCAAAACATTATTTAATTGTCATTACAAAAGAAATAATCCATAGCCATCATGCGCCCTCATGAAAATGCCACCTGTCACTAAATTTAAATAAAAATAACTTTTGAAATTTGCCTTTGACAACGTTCTGGCATTTCCAACTGCGTTTCTCCCTTCCGTTGCCAACTTCTTCAATGCAGCTGAATCCTCTGACACGGCGTTCTCAAGATCAGATTGAAACAATTTCAAATCGGATCTACTAATTTGCTGAACGTTGCCACTATATTTTCCACATCAAAATCACCACCAGCATAATAATAATTTACTGCACAATGATCAAAACTTGTTTGTAATTCATTGAAGTCGTTTTGGATGTCGTTGAAGTCGTTTTGGATGAAGACTGGGCGCATACAACCATTTTCCGGACTTCTGTTGATGCGTGGGTCGCTCACCTCTGCGTGGGTCGCTCACGTTGTATTTTTGCACTGCGAAGAACGCCCAGGTGGGTCGCTCGACGCCCGGGTGGGTCGCTCGACCTCCAAACCCAGTCAACGCTGCTTTAAACTTGATTACGGCCTTCCAATCTCCAAATCTCGACTTGTATGCTATGGATCGTAGGAAATGAAACTTGTTTGCCCAGCTATGGATCATATTTGCTAAATATTGTGATTGCCATGCACGCCGAACATGCCAGAGGCATAACAGAGTCGAACACTGAAAAACATCCCTAATTTTAGCAGTTTCTGTCAATGCGTCATCAACAATAAAGCCATTCAACCTCCACGTGGAATCCTTCGCACAAACTCTATCGTAAAGTGTTCTAATCCACTTGTGAACATCATGACTTGAAAAACTTGCAGAAATGACCCATGCTATGGGAATTGCAATTTGGTTTGAATCAAAAACAAGAAGAGTATAAACTGGGGGGAACGAACCCAGAATCTCTGCTTTGTCCAGTTCATATGACGACCGTCTAATATCCCTCTCTAATTTCCGTACATAGTTGTGAGAGAGGAGATCATCACGATTACTAGGAACACCATGTTTCTCAATAGCTTTCATATGCTTTTGCATTATGCTCTCTACAGAAAATCCTGCATATAGCATTGATGTAATCCGTAATCGAAACTCCTCTGAGATGTAGGGAGCATACATGAACCGTGTTCCAATGGCCTTGTCATCAAGTGGTCCATGGCAAGGAGAACCAGACTTATCGACCTGCTTTCGTTGGTTGTATATAATAAGGGCAACAGATGGCTGAGCATATAAGCGTTTCACAATGAAATGACACAAACAGCCTCTCTTTGTATGTGGTCGTCCAGCACTTTTTTTCTTTGATGATTTGATACACTTTCTGCTAGGCCGAGACGTTCCACCCTTCCTGTGGTCATCAGGGCCATAACAGCACCAATATAATATGTATTCAAGATAGCCATCAACTCGTGGCTTATATAGGCCATATACTGCCTTTTCCGTCTTGTTTCAACACGAAACCTAGTAGGACATTAAACCTTGGAACCTCCTCCTTTCACAAAGTCCTCAACTGCAGAGAATGGAATGAAACAACATCATCAACATTTGGCCTTCACCAATCCACCTTAAACCAATTGAGGTGGGATAAGCGAGAGAACTCATAGTTGATGGCTCTTGCACAGGGAGAGTCAGAATATCATCCCATCTTGCCATCTGTTTGAAGGCCGATGGGGGCGATCCCAAACAAGACTGGGATTCAATAACTCGAGAGGGCCCAGTATCCTGTGTAGTATTTAAGATTTTGGCAGCCTTTTGGTACTTTTGACATTGAAACTCTGTTTTACAATTTCCTTCTCTGATTGCTGATGATGTATTTTGTCACTCTTTTGCAGGGATCGGAGCTGAGCTGCTGCCTTTTGAAGAGATGGAAAATTTGATACATATTCTAAAAAAACACATTTAATGATTTCTTCTTCAAAACAGGGTTTTGAAGAAGAATCAATTTCACATTGATGACATTCCTGAACGAAAACACCTACTAAACCTTCCTCTGACCTACTTCTGAAAACTAAACCCTGAACTCTAGAATTAAAGTTACTCTTTAATGACTGCAAATAAGGAGAAATGAACCTTGGTGAACTTGATTGCAGCAGACTGACAGGACGGAGTCTAACATTGGATCCAATGGGGATGGCAGCTGCCGCTTCTTGGAGGTGCCAAGAACCGCAGAGCTTTGGGAGAGCAGACAGTGCCTCCGTCCATTGGGCGAATTGGGCTATGGAATCATGATCAACTTATTAACTGAAAATTGACTGAAATGTTTTGAAAAACTGACTTGGAAAACCTCAAACTAGAACTGCAATAAACTGGAACAAGATGTTGCCCTTTTGGCTGCTTATTTATTTACAAAATCTATCCTACTCTGCTGTAAAAACAATAGATCAGGTAATACTGAAATGCCAGGTTAACCATTCAAGTAAACCTGAGAATGATGCCGCTTGAGAATGCTTCCACCAGGTCACAGATACAACTGCTGGGAGCCTTTCATGCACATAATGAATCTGGCCACGAAAAATACAGCCTGATCTATCAATCAAACTTAAAAATGTGTCCATGTATGTTGCCACTGGATCGCGAAAGCCAGACTCTGTTGGCTGCCCCAACTCTGCAATACATACCTCCAGCTGCACACTGTCAATGCAAACATCTGTAGGCAATTCTATGATTTCTTGTTTCGATGGAGGAAGGATTTCCAAAAACTTTTTAGGGTCTTGGAAATCATATGACTGGATTTGCTCATCTAAACATTGAATCTCCTTCTCAAATCTTTCAACAATTAACTCACAGAACCTAGTTTTAGTTTCAAGAGGAAACTTCGGAGATTTCAAACATTGAAGCAAGACTCTGACAAATTCTTCATTAATTTCAAAATCCGCTAACGAATTTCTAGCATCTTCTACAGCTTCAGAAAGTGCAGGGTTTGCCACATACCCTACCATTGCATGAATGGATCAGCGAGCATTGGAATCTCTGGATCGAGCTGGAGTCGCCGGGTGAATGTTTCAGCCTTCATATGTGTCTGACTGCTGTCCACCATCAGCATCAGATCTGCAACTTGATTTCCTTTACCGGGGAAAGATCTTCCCCAGTATGGTCGCCACTATGTTAGCACTCAAATCTACCTCAGGCTGAAATGAAGTAAAACTCAAGGCTACATCAAACCACGCTCAGCCTCGTAGCTAGCCCTACGAGGACTCTTGATGCTTTGAATTGGATATATGGATAGATTAGACTGAAGAGGAGCTGAAGAGGGCAAAGAAGAACTTGGATCCTCTCCAAACAGCTGAAAACATATAGAACTAACTGAATTCAAAGGCTAAGCACTGTAAACAATGGATTCAACCTTAATCACTCATTCAACTTAGTTCAGAAGCATAATGAAAGGATGGCAACATTAAACATGAAGAAACTTACAGTAAACAAAGGAGAAACATCATCAAGAACAGAACACCACAAGGATCCCAGCAAGTGCCGCAAAACCCCTGATCTTTCCTTAGCCAAAATATGAAAAATATGTACAATGATATCAAAAGTATCCCAAGAGTCCAACCTGTAGAATGCCTCAGAAACTACAATATATAGATCACTCTAACACCTTTCCCCACCTCTAGGGGTCGAATTCCCTCTTCAGGGATCAGTTTCAACCAATTCTAATCATGGAACTACAATCTAGGCAGCTAACAACTTGCCTCTAAAAGAGTGGAAACTGATCCATTACATGATTTTTTACTCATTTGAGAGTGAATCTTCTAGAAGAGATAAAAACAAGCCAAAGTTACATATAAAACATGAATTTACATCATAAAAACCCAAGAATTCTATCCATAGGCAAAACTGGTCCAAAATAGGCGAAATACTGAGCTGGCAGCTGAAAACTCAGAAAAATTCCTAGGTGGGTCGCTCCTGAACTGCGTGGGTCGCTCATGTTCCAGGCTGATTTTGAGGTAGCTCCTGGCATCCAAATTGAGCTCATGATAGCTCGTTGGAAAGCCCTGGATGTCTACTTTCCAACCCAAGTGGAATTTCTGAATTTGGAGTTGATTTGACCCTCCAAAACCGCATTCTCCCAGAGGTACTTCCTGCTGGTGCAAAAGGTGGCAGCAAGGTGGTTTTCATGGTGTTTTTGAGCTGTTTGACCATCCAAATTTTGTTGAAATGCTAAGTTGACTTCAGAGGATGCATAATTAACCATGAAAAATCCAAAAATGTAAAAATCTCCTCCAGCAAGTGTCCCAAAAAAAAGTGAGCGCATGAGCGCGCGACCCACGTAACTGAAAACCCTGTTTTTAGACCAAAAAATTTCAAAATGACAAAATTTTCTCCGAATTTGCCCAAATTCGGAGCGGAGGTCCTCCATCATGTGTTCTGCCTAGTCAATGAAGCCTCAGCCAAAATCCGAAGTGGATTAGGCCTTTTCCGCCGTCGAAGTGCCTTGCGCAACCTCCTCTTCATGATCTTCATCCTCACTTTGCAAACATGCATGTGAGCCCAGTAATGGCCTTTCATGTGGCGAAGCATGTCTTTGTCTCGATTGGCCTTCGCCAACAACTTCTCCAGATGTATATTCACCCGCGTGAGTACAGTATCTCTGTCAGCTGGTGTCATGTCACCGGGTCTCTTTCGATTCCACTATCTGTCCTCACGGATTTGGCGCACCTCATAAAATGTGAGCTCATCCTCGAGCTGTTTGTTGCGCTGCTCCAAATAGTTAATCACCCACTGAGCCTTCTGCAATTGGTCTTTCAGTTGGTCATTCTCGGCCCTTTGCTCCTGGATGACTTCCCTCAGCTTCGAGCTAGGAGAGCCCGTATCAACATCAATGACTGTCATATCGGTGTCCCGGCCTCCTGATGGGCCCTCATCATGCATGGGCCTCTTGCCCCTGTCCTGTACCTGTACTGAAAAGGAAAGCGAGACCCTTTCCACATCACGTGGAGATAATACTCGCCGTGTCGATGAAGTCGGCAAGACCCCTTCCACCTCACGTGGAGATAGTACTCGCCGTGTCGCTGCAAATAAGGCCCTGTGGCCTCGCTGATATGTCTGAACCAAAGGAGTGTTGATATGCTCAACCTCAAGCATGTCCGGCTAGTGTGAAGGCTCTCCTACATCATGAACTGTCTCGGGAGGCTGCTGTGGCACTCTGAAAAAGTCTCTAGAAATGAAATCCTCCCAAGTGATGCCCTGCTCTGCCAACTGATGTGACACCATGATTTTGATCAAAGCGAAATGATATATACTCCTGTACTGCTGCACTGGGCTCGTTTTCTTCTGCACAAATGTAACCATCCTCTCTATGTTGCGGTGTATGAAATACGGAATATTCATCATACGTACCCTTGTGAAGTGCATCAGCAAACGAATATGGTACGCGAAAAGATGAGCATACCTGCCCTCACAACTAAAATACTGAATGATGAGTCTCATGAGCGGTGCATACTCATCTCTCAAGAATCTGAATGGAAAAACTCTGCTCAAGTAAGCCATATATCCAGTTTTAATGTATGGCTCATAATGAAATTTCTCTAACTGCTGACCCTTGTTCCATTCCTCGCCCATGTTCGGTATACTAGTGGCTTGAGCAATAGTCAAGGGTGATACAATGAAATCAACCCCAGCAAGGCTTACCCGACCATCCCGTAAATGAAGAACAAACAGACGGGCCAATTCACGATGAGGCCGGGTTTGTGCAACCATCTCACAAAATCTGAAACATGACAAGTATCGGAAACAATCCATAGCCAATGGACATGCCTGCAACCGAGCCAAAGAAGTAGGCTCCTCTCTGCGATGATTACCACTTCTGTGATCTCTGTGGGACCCCCGTGGCACATTACCTTCAGTCACCGAATCACTGCCTGACCCTAGCTCATATTCTGACTCTGTCTCCGACATGGCTCTGACCAAGCTTTTGGCACTATGTATACTGATATGAAAGCAGTGCAAACAAAGTTATGAAGTGTGTCTTAACAGCCAACAAGTATCCCACCGTCAAAACACCATAAGGAAACAAACCATGGATAAAATCTCTGTTTTAAATGGATTGGAAAAGAGGCACAATCTCTGTTCTAAATGGAAGTGAAATTTTGACCAAAGGGAGCGGGCAACTTTCAAAATTTTGAACAAATCTTATCAAAGGAGAGCATGGCATCAATAGAATGTGTTTGTCTATGAGTAATAACAACAAAGGTGTCAATGGGCAGTTTGAAACAAAGTCATGAGAATGTTTTTACATTGGGCAGTGAGACATAATACAACCACAATCACCATGGAACAAAGGTTTTAATCATGGTATAATAATAGCAATGGTCAAAATGGCAAAATGGGCATGAGAGCAATATGGTTTTGATATTATATGCAAAGCTGGACATATCACTGATATAAGATAAACTACAAACTCATACAACCACCCATATCATTTTAAAACCCTGAAAACGATAATGCTATGACTGTGGGGTTTTAAATCCTCCGTTTGAAACATTTGAAACCACCAATGATGCCACCAACGCATTCAAAAACATCAAGCAATTGATAGAAACCTGTTTGAAGGCCGATGAATTGATCCCAAGCAATACTGGGCGCTCAGAATGAATTTTCGAACTTCTGTGTTTGCGTGGGTCACTCACCTCCTGCGTGGGTCGCTCGGCCCAGGTGGGTCACGCCCCTTGCAACTTCACACTGCGGAAATGACCTACGTGGGTCGCTCTGCCCAGGTGGGTCGCTCGCGCCTAGGTGGGTCGCTTGAGCCCCAAAACTCTATCCACACAGTTTTAAAACTTGAAGTCGGCCCTCCAATCTCCAAAACACGATTTGGGTGCTGTAGATTTGTGAAAATGAAACTTGTTTGGCTTTTATATATGATACAAATATCTTCACAATCAGATTTTGTTTCAAATCTAATTGCAAACCCATATTACAATGTTTTTGTAATTTCACCTTTGGCTTTTTAAATACAATTTTCTTTGGCCTTTCTGAGTTCGATTTTTGATGATTTTGCTGTCTTCTTGCAGGGATATGGATATTTAGCTAAGGAAGAGACCAGGGGTCTGCCTTTGACAATGTCTTCTTGGCGGAATAATTACAATTTATTACAAAATAATAATGAACAATTTCTAGTTCCAAAACAGAGTTTTGGACTAGAAATATTTTTTAAAATGCTGATGATAATAAAACAAAAAATCACAATATGCGGAACTTTCCTCACCTTGCAGGCTTTATGACTGGTATATAAATGACTCAAAAACCCTAGACACTAGGACCAAAGATACTTATTGACATTTTTTAATGACCAGAAATGAAATGACAATGACTATGAATGATTTTTTGAGGAAAATTTTTAAATAGCGCTGCAGGTATAAACATGAGGAAACATAAGACGACAGACCCCTTCGTCAGTCCATGGCATGCTCCTAGTGAAATGCAACGAAGTGGAACAAGCGAGACACCTAACAATGAATATGCAAAAGACGAAATGATCACTGACGGAGGGCTGCAAAGGCCGACTCTAACAAAGGTTATGGTTAAGGTTAAGGTTAAGGTTAATGTTAAGGATTTGGTCAAGGTCAGGGTTAGGCTATGGTTAAGGTTAAGCTTAAGGGTAAGGTTAGGTTAAGGGTAAAGTTAAGGTTAAGGGTAAATTCAAGGGTTTAGTCAGGTTAGGGTTAAAGGTTTGGTCAAGGTTAGGGTTAAGGTTAAGGGTTTAGTTAAGGTTAAGGTTAAGGTTAAGGTTAAGGTTAAGGGTTTAGTTAAGGTTAAGGTTAGGTTAAGGTTAAGGTTAATGTTAAGGTTTTGGTCAAGGGTAGGGTTAAGGTTAAGGGTAGGTTAAGGTTAGGTTAAGGGTAAATTCAAGGTTAAGGTTAGGTTAATATTATGTTAAGGTTAAAGTTAAGGTTAAGATTCAGGTTTGGTCAACGTTAGGGTTAGGTTATAGTTAAGGTTAAGGTTAAGGTTAAGGTTTGGTCAAGGTTAGGGTTAGTTTATAGTTAAAGTTAAGGTTAAGGTCACGGTTAAGGGTACGGTTAAGGTTAGATTAAGGTTAAAATTAGGTTAAGGGTAAATTTAAGGTTATGTTTAGGGTAAGGTTAGGGTTAAGGTTACGGGAAGGTTAAGGTTAAGGTTAAGGGTAAAGTCAAGGTTAATTTTAGGTTAAGGTTAAGGGTATGGTCAGGGGAAGGTTAAGGTTAAGGTTAAGGTTAGGGGAAGGTTAAGGTTAAGGTTAAGGTTAAGGGTTTGGTCAAGGTTAAGGTTAAGGTTAATGTTAAGGTTAGGCTAAGTTCAAGTTTAAGGTTAAGGTTAATATTATGGTTAAGGTTAAGATTAGGTTAAGGTTAAGGTTAAGCTTAGGTTAAAGTTAAAATAAGGTTAAGGTTAAGGTTAAGGCTAAGGGTGAAGGTTAAGGGTAAGGTTAAGGTTAAGGTTAGGTTAAGTTCAAGGTTAAGGTTAAGTTATATTAAGGTTAGGTTAAGGGTAAAGTGAGGGTTAGGGTTAAATTTAAGGTTAATGTTAAGGGTAAGGTCAAGATTAAGGTTACAGGTCTTAGCCTTAACCTTGACTATAACCTAATCTTAACTATAACCTTAACCTTAACCTTAACCTTAACCTTAACCTTAAACTTAACCTTAACCATACCTTTAACCTTAACCTTTACCTTAACTTCAACCTTAACCTAAAATTATCATTGACCTTAACTATAACCTAACCCTAACCTTGACCAAACCTTAACCTTAACCTTAACCTTCCCATAACCATACCCTTAACCTTAAATTTACCATTAACCTTAACCTTAACCTTACCCTTACCTAACTATAACCTTACCCTTAACCTTAACCTTGACCTTACTATAATTTAACCCTAACCTTAACCTTAACTATACCCTTAACCTAATATTAACCTTACGCTAACCTTAACCCTAACCTTACCCTTAACCTTAACCTTAACCTTAACCCTAACCTTAACCTTAACTTTACCCTTAACCTAATATTGACCTTACCCTAACCTTACCCTTAACCTTAATCTTAACCTGAGGTTAAGATTATGGTTAAGGTTAAGGTTAAGGATAAGTTAAGGTTATGGTTAACCTTAACTTAACCCTAACTTAAGGTTGACCTTGACCTTAACCCTAACCTTAACAGTAAATTTACCCTTAACCTAACCTTAACCTTAACTTTAACCTTAACTTAACTTAACCTTAAACTTAACCTTAATCTTAACCTTAACCAAACCCTTAACCTTGATTTTAACCTTAACCGTAACCTTAACCTTAACCTGACTAAACCTGTAACCTTAACCTTAACCTAACCTTGAACTTGACCATATCCTAACCTAACTTTAACCTTAACCTTAGCCTAACCCTAACCTTGATCAAACCCTTAACCTTAAATATAACCTAACCCTAACCTTGACCTTAACCTTAACCTAACCTTAACCTTAACTTTACCCTTAACCTAATCTTAACATTAACCTAACCTTAACCTTGACTTTACCCTTAACCTAACGTTAGCCTTGACCAAACCCTAACCTTGACCAAACCTTAACCTTAACATTAACCTAATCTTAACCTTAACCTAACCATGACCTTAACCTAACTGTTGTTGTGGATTAGTTGCATGGGTGTACAAAATCACACAGGCTTAGAGAGTGTTGTCTACTCTCTAAACTATTCGTAATAGGCAAAAAGTGGGGGAAGCTCAAAAGCATAAAACTTAATGGAAATAGTATGTTGAAGTATGCTTTGGTTAAACTAAAACTAAAAAACACAAATATACAGAATTTATATAGAGAGATCCAAATTATAATAATGCAAACGAGGGCTCGATGGCCTCTTCTTATTAAACGTTAGAAATGGAGAAGAAATTTTACCCACTTGCCAAAGGGGCCCTAGGAAATGGCTCTAGGTCCCGATGCAAGGATGTTGCCTTCCAAGCTCTGCCTCTGATGCAGTCTCACCCTCTCTCTCTCTGTTGTGGTGGACTAAGATGTTGGGTGGCCAACTATTGAGTCCTCTTTAGCTCCAGCTGCGGGTCACACACAATGCTGGTGTTGCTTGGGAAACTTTGGCCAGCATAACACTGTGATCACACTTTCTTCATCTCTTGGTGGGTTTATATAGGTGAGCTTAAAACCCTCCTTCCCTCCCTTGGTACATGATGGATGGTGACCCAAGGGAGAGGTGTGATTCCATTGTGTGCTCAAATATTCTTTTGCGTGCTCACATAATGTCTAAGGAGGTGCTGGTGACTATCCTTAGGTGGCTTTCACAAAATGAGTAACTGTCCTTTGCTTGTTGTGGTCCCAGAAAGTGAATTTTTTCCATTTCCAGGAATGCGTGCTTATCGGGTAAAAAGGCACGCAGAAGGTGCTCTTCTCGAAGGATAAAGCGTGCATTTGAGAATTTATGACTAGTTCACATATATTTTTCTCAAAACCTTAGAGATTTTAAATACTTATTGATTCCATAATGTATTCCTATCCTGTAAATCCTTGGGCTCGACATTAATTGATGTCATCTTCTGCTATACGATTTTCCAGTGTTAACAGTTGCCCCCTAATGTGTGAGGTCTAGGAAGAAATGTATAGCCAAAATACATTATAGTTTCTTTTCTGTATCGTACGCAGAGAGAGAGAGAGAGAGAGAGAGAGAGAGAGAGAGAGAGAGAGAGAGTTCCGCGTGTATTTTGCAATTGACAACACCTTGCACCGTTTCCAAGATAACCATGACCTAAGGGACCCCCTGCAAGAAGACAAAATATACAACATATTTACGAAATTTCAACGAGGTAGGCATGTCCCATTGTTGGTGAGGTAAATCCCCTCTGCGGACATAGGCGATCCCACTAGCCATAGGGTGGGTCTAGCAATAAACAAAAAAATCTATAATATTGATTCCTAGTTAACGAATGGACAGAGATTTGATAGATGACTTACTAGAGGTCCTATGTTGTTGTTGTCATCGAAAAGAGTGGCTGCCTCTCACTCTTGGTTTTACAGATCATGATCCTCTCGCTTTCACGCTCGAACACCTGCACACACACAAGAAACAACGAAAATATACAACATAATAATTCACATTCGTAACTATTAGTCAGTCGAAGAGGACTAAATCAATTTCATTAAATAAACAACATAACACAATGATGGAACCAACATAATATTCTATTATATTAATAAATGAAAGGAAGAGTACAACCAAGCTTCGACGTTGTGGTCTCCTCCAATAGGGTTCAAGTGGAGCGTGTCTCACAAAGGCTCGTTGGGAATTCAGACAGGACTATCTCTACGAAATTCTCCTTGGTTCTATCGTCTCAATAGCAATTAATCAAATATAGTGTTCTTCTCCAAGTTCGGCTAGCTTTCATAAAGGGAGAAGGTCTATTTTTATAGAGGGAGCGGTAGAGGTTAGGATCCCTATAATTATGGAAGGGAGGCCTATCTTCAAGGAGTGTGCCATGGGAGGTGGAAACCACTACCTAAAGAGGGATATCTGTGGCTAATAAACTTAACCACTTCCAGTGACTCATCCCTGAGGTGGTTAGAAGGAAACTTTTGCCTCTAATTTTTTTTTAAAATTCCTAAAACAGCTTGGTGCGGGAACTGCAATAAGACAGAGCACCAAGTGGCGCGGGCTCTAGTGAAAATCTTCCACATCGGCACGAGGGGTGAACTGGCTATCCATGCCAAGGCCAAAACATAGGTTTTGTGTGCTTTTTGAGGAAATTTCCAACAGGAGAAATGATGTCCTTATGAAGAAGGATGCAAAGAAGGTGTTTTCAAAGTATGACACTGCTCACAAGTCATGGGAGTGACCCTCCAATATGTGGGGCAAGGGATTGCAGGGACGGTGACAAAATGTTGTGTAACAGATGCCCCCTAAAGCATGAGGTCTGAGAGAGAGGGAGGGGTGAAATGATTTATGAGAACGTGTTCGACCCAAACACTACTCTCAAAAAACCTGCGAGTATAAATACAACTGATATCTCTGATACATGATATGTGTAATGGGCGCAGCCATCCATAATACAATACATAAGAAGTGAGATCTGAGGTATGGACTCGGCCATCTAGAAATAAGGATCAACAAATAGACTCGGTATGGTCTCAACCATCCAATCAGAAGAGTCATGTAATAATTCATAGTAATCCACAAAGAACCTAGAGCCTAGATTTTATCAGACAAAACCCAGGGTCTTGCGCTCCATCTCGACCTAAACAAAGTAAAAATTCAAGCATGCGAATAGATGAGTTGAATTCAAACATCGAGGAACATCTTCTTATTACCAGCCAATAATGAGAGTTGTTAACAGACACGAGAGAAACCACCAATAATGAAAATGGCTCTCAGGGTATAAAAGGTACTGTTAGCACTCAAATCTACCTTAGGCTGAAATGAAGTAAAACTCAAGGCTACATCAAACCACGCTCAGCCTCGTAGCTAGCCCTACGAGGACAGGAGAGGGCTCTCTCCATCAATCTCGAGAAAATAAGCAATAGAATGCGAGATGACTTACAATAAGAACTGATTTTAGGCTAGTAAAGAGATAGGTATGTTTGATTTTTGGTTTTTTGGGTTTTCGTTGGAGTAATGGGAAAACAAATTTTTGAATTACAGGGATAGGTGATCCTGCTTGATTCAAGTTGAAGAGAGGTAGGTGATGATCTTGATGCTTTAAAATGGATATTTGGATAGATTAGACCAACGAGGAGCTGAAGAGGGCAAAGAAGAATTTGGATCCTCTCCAGATAGCTGAAAACATATAGAACTAACTGAATTCAAAGGCTAAGCACTGTAAACAATGGATTCAACCTTATTTCACTCATTCAATTTAGTTCAGAAGCATAATGAAAGGATGGCAACATTAAACATGAAGAAACTTACAGTAAACAAAGGAGAAACATCATCAAGAACAGAACACCACGAGGATCCCAACAAGTGCCGCAAAACCCCTGATCTTTCCTTAGCCAAAATATGAAAAATATATGCAAATGGTATCAAAAGTATCCCGAAGTCCAACCTGTAGATGCCTCGAGAAATTACAATATATAGATCACTCTAACACCTCTCCCCACCTCTAGGGGTCGAATTCCCTCTTCAGGGATCAGTTTCAACCAATTCTAATCATGGAACTACAATCTAGGCAGCTAACAACTTGCCTCTAAAAGAGTGGAAACTGATCCATTACATGATTTTTTACTCATTTGAGAGTGAATATTCTAGAAGAGATAAAAACAAGCCAAAATTACATGCCAAACATGAATTTTCATCATAAAAACCCAAAAATTCTATCCATAAGTAAAACTGGTCCATACTAGGCGAAAAACTGAGCTGGCAGCTGAAAATTCAGGAAAAATGTCAGGTGGGTCGCTCCTGAGCCGTGTGGGTTGCTCATGTTCCAGGCCGAATGTGAGGTACTTCCCGACATCAAAATTGAGCTCATGATAGCTCGTTGGAAAGCCCTGGACGTCTAATTTTCAACCCAAGTGGAATTTCGGAATTTGGAGCTCATTTGACCCTCCAAAACCTCATTCTCCCAGAGGTACTCCATGCTGGTGCAAAAAGTGGCAGCAAGGTGGTTTTCATGGTGTTTTTGAGCTGTTTGACCATCCAGATTTTGATGAAATGCTAAGTTGACTTCAGAGGATGCATAATTAACCATGAAAAATCCAAAAATGTAAAAATATCCTCCAGCAAGTGTTCCAAAAAAAAGTGAGCGCATGAGCGCGCGACCCACGTAACTGCAAAACCTGTTTTTTGACCCAAAAAATTGAAAATGACAAAATTTTCTCCGAATTTGCCCAAATTCGGAGAGGAGGTCCTCCATCATGTGTCCTGCCCATTCAATGAAGCCTTGGCCAAAATCCGAAGTGGATTAGGCCTTTTCCGCCGTCTAAGTGCCTTGCGCAACCTCCTCTTCATGATCTTCATCCTCGCTTTGCAAACATGCATGCGAGCCCAGTAATGGCCTTTCATGTGGCGAAGCATGTCTTTGTCTCGATTGGCCTTCGCCAACAACTTCTCCAGATGTATATTCACCCGCGTGAGTATAGTATCTCTGTCAGCTGGTGTCATGTCACCGGGTCTCTTTCGATTCCACTGTCTGTCCTCACGGATTTGGCGCACCTCATAAAATGTGAGCTCATCCTCGAGGTGTTTGTTGCGCTGCTCCAAATAGTTAATCACCCACTGAGCCTTCTGCAATTGGTCTTTCAGCTGGTCATTCTCGGCCCTTTGCTCCTGGATGACTTCCCTCAGCCTCGAGCTAGGAGAGCCCGTATCAACATCAATGACTGTCATATCGGTGTCCCGGCCTCCTGATGGGCCCTCATCATGCATGGGCCTCTTGCCCCTGTCTTGTACCTGTACCTGCACTGAAGTAGAAGGCGAGACCCTTTCCACATCATGTGGAGATAATACTCGTCGTGTCGATGAAGTCGGCAAGACCCCTTCCACCTCACGTGGAGATAGTACTCGCCGTGTCGATGAAGTCGGCAAGACCCCTTCCACCTCACGTGGAGATAGTACTCGCCGTGTCGCTGCAAATAAGGCCTTGTGGCCTCGCTGATATGTCTGAACCAAAGGAGTGCTGATATGCTCAACCTCAACTCTGTCTGGCTGGTGTGAAGGCTCTCCTGCATCATGAACTGTCTCGAGAAGCGGTTGTGGCACTCTGAAAAAGTCTCTAGAAATGAAATCCTCCCAAGTGATGCCCTGCTCTGCCAACTGATGTGACACCAAGATTTTTATCAAAGCGAAATGATATATACTCCTGTACTGCTGCACTGGGCTCGTCTTCTTCTGCACAAACATCACCATCCTCTCTATGTTGCGGTGTATGAAATACGGAACATTCATCATACGTACCCTTGTGAAGTGCATCAACAAACGAATATGGTACGCGAAAAGACGAGCATACCTGCCCTCACAACTAAAATACTGAATGATGAGCTTCATCAGCGGTGCATACTCATCTCTCAAGAATCTGAATGGAAAAAATCTGCTCAAGTAGCCCATATATCCAGTTTTAATATATGGCTCATAGTGAAATTTCTCTAACTGCTGACCCTTGTTCCATTCCTCGCCCATGTTTGGTATACCAGTGGCTTGAGCAATAGTCAAGGGTGACACAATGAAATCAACCCCAGAAAGACTTACCCGGCCATCCCGTAAATGTAGAACAAACAGACGGGCCAATTCACGATGAGGCCGGGTTTGTGCAACCATCTCACAAAATCTGAAACATGACAAGTATCGAAAACAATCCATAGCTAATGGACATGCCTGCAACCGAGCCAAAGAAGTAGGCTCCTCTCTGCGATGATTACCACTTCTGTGATCTCTGTGGGACCCCCGTGGCACATTGCCTTCAGTCACCGAATCACTGCCTGACCCTAGCTCATATTCTGACTCTGTCTCCAACATGGCTCTAACCAAGCTTTTGGCACTATGTATACTGATATGAAAGCAGTGCAAACAAAGTTATGATGTGTGTTTCAACACCCAACAAATATCCCACCGTCAAAACACCATAAGGAAACAAACCATGGATAAAATCTCTGTTTTAAATGGATTGGAAAAGAGTCACAATCTTTGTTTTAAATGCAAGTGAAACTTTGATCAAAGGGAGCGGGCAACTTTCAAAATATTGAACAAATCTTATCAAAGGAGAGCATGGCATCATATGAATGTTTTTGTCCATGAGTAATAACAACAAAAGTGTCAATGGGCAGTTTGAAACAAAGTCATGAGAATGTTTTTACATTTGGGTAGTGAGACATAATACAACCACAGTCACCATGGAACAAAGGTTTTAAACATGGTATAATAATAGCAATGGTCACAATGGCATAATGGGCATGAGAACAATATGGTTTTGATATTATATGCAAGGCTGGACATATCACTGATATAAGATAAGCAACGAACTCATGCAACCACCCATATCATTTTAAAACCCTGAAAACAATATTTCCATGACTGTGGGGTTTAAATCCTCCATTTGAAGCGTTTGAAACCATCAATGATGCCACCAGCGCATTTAAAAACATTAAGTAATAGCAAAAAACCTGTTTGAAGGCCGATGAATCGATCCCAAGCAAGACTGGGCGCTCAAAATGAATTTTTGAACCTCTGTGTTTGCGTGGGTCGCTCACCTTCTGCGTGGGTCGCTCGGCCCAGGTGGGTCGCTCCCCTTACAACTTCACACTGCGGAAATAACCCACGTGGGTCGCTCTGCCCAGGTGGGTCGCTCGCACCCAGGTGGGTCGCTCGAGCCCCAAAACTCTGTCCACGCAGTTTTAAAACTTGAAATCGGCCCTCCAATCTCCAAAACACGATTTGGGTGCTGTAGTTTGGTGCAAATGAAACTTGCTTGGATTTTATATATGATACAAATATCTTCACAATCAGATTTTGTTTCAAATCTAATTGAAAACCCATATTACAATGTTTTTGTAATTTCACATTTGGCTTTTTAAATACAATCTTCTTTGGCTTTTCTGAGCTCGATTTTTTTGATGATTTTGCTGTCTTCTTGCAGGGATATGGCTATTTAGCTAAGGAAAAGACCAGGGGTCTGCTTTTGACATTTTCTTCTTGGTGGAATAAGTACAATTTATTACAAAATAATAATGAACAATTTCTAGTTCCAAAACAGAGTTTTGGACTAGAAATGTTTTTTTTTTTTTTAAATGCTGATGATAATAAAATAAAAATCACAATATGTGGAACCTTCCTCACCTTGCAGGCTTTATGACTGGTATACAAATGACTCAAAACCCTAGATACTAGGACCAAAGACACTTTTTGACAATTTTAATGACCATATATGTAATGACAATTATTTTGAGTGATTTTTTTGAAGAAATTTTAAAAAATAGCACTGCAGGTGTAAACATGAGGAAACATAAGACGACAGACCCCTTCGTCAGTCCATGGCATGCTCCTAGTGGAATGCAATGAAGTGGAACAAGCGAGACACCTAATAATGAATATGCAAAAGACGAAATGATCACTGACGGAGGGCTGTAAGGGCCGACTCTAACATTGGCTCCAATGGGGATGGTGGCTCCATGGAGATGCCAAGAACGGCAGATCTCTGGGGGAGTCAGACAGTGCCTCTCACCCATTGGGTGATGGAATCGTTATTTCAACTGACAAAACAAACTTTGGACAATTTTATTAACTGCAGATTTGACTAACGACGGACTGCAATTTGACCAAAACTGACATGACTCAAACTGACATGACTTTAAACAAGAAGACTGATAAAACTTAACTTGACAATTTCAAACCAACCAACCTCTATTTCCAGAATTATAGCCTTCGCTCCGGGCCCCAGACTGAAAATTAGAGATTAGTGCACACTTGCAACGAAACAAAAGTAAAATGATATATACAATGACAATGAGATCAGCAGCAAGTACTCAGAAATAATAGCGCTTCAGCAACCGACCATTGATCGGTCCTCCAGGACAATCATCTCCATTCATTTATTTGAGAAGAAATGAATTCTGACCCCGATACGCTGCAATCTTAAAAGGTCCCTTCCACAAATTTTCAAATTTGCCGTGCTTTCCCTTATCTTCATTCCGAGCATCCCATTTCAAAACTACTTCATCCAACTGAAACTTATCTGCTTTCGCCTTTCTGTCGTAGATCTTCTTTATGCGCTCCTGCAACTTGAAATTATTTTGAAATACCTCCTCTCGTGTCTGCTGTAAATGAATCATCTCATTAATCCTCCGCTGCATAGGATCTTCTTCACCTCCAGCCTCCTGAAGCAATTTGACCACCGGGACAGCAAGTGAAGTAGGAAAAACTGTATCCGTCCCATACACCAACTCGAAAGGAGACATGCCAATAGACTTCTTCTGACTTACCCTATCGGCCCATAATGCATTCACCAACTTTTTGTGCCATGCCTTTTTGTTGATTTCCAACAATTTTTTAATGATATTCACCAAGGATTTATTTGAAGATTCCGCCAAGCCATTTCCTTGCGGATGGTAGGCGGTCGAATGTCCCAAGGTAATATTGTACTTAAAACAAAAATCAACCATCCTCTTAGATTTAAAGGTTGCTGCATTATCTGTGATTATTTTACTAGGACACCCAAAGCGCGACAGAATATTGTTTTCAAGGAAAGAAATAATTACCGCATCAGTGGCCTGTCGAGTGGGAATCGCCTCAATCCACTTCGTGAAGTAGTCTGTAGCTGTCAAGATCCATCTATGCTGTTCGGAAGATGATGGATGGATTTCCCCGATAAAATCCAATCCCCACTGCTGGAATGGTGCACTAACTTCGATTGGTTTTAGAGGTAAAGGTTGTAGTTTCTGCTTCCCTTCGAAAATTTGACACTCATGACAATTTTTAACAGCCTTGAACACATCAGAAAACAAAGAAGGCCAATAATACCCTGCCCTTAAAATCTTATTCGCTGTGGTCTTCCAAAACAAATGACCTCCACAGTCACCTTTGTGAAAATCCTCCAAAACTCTTTGAGCTTCCTCCTCTACCAAACAATTCAACAACATACCCCCAGGGTCTTTCCAATACAACGCAGAATTTAAAATGCAGAATTTAGCATCTCTTAACTTCAATGTTCTACTCTTATTTCGAGGCATACCAGGCGGTGTAGATAAATTCTGAAGCACATATAAAATGTCAGCATACCAAGGAGAAGAAACAAAAATATCGGATACCTGAACTGACGTACTTTCCTCATCTTCATCAGACATGGCAGCAATCAAATTTATGTCTAGAGCATGCAGATTTGTTTCAGCCATGAGCTTAGCGAGTCCTTGTCCTTTGATCAGCTTGGTTGGTTTAATCTCCACATCGTATTCTAATAACGCAGCGATCCACTTACCCCTTCTTCCCTCTGAATCTGCCTGTACCAAAACATCTTTAACTGCTGCGTTAGGAACGTATGCTGTAATGTGGGAATGCAATATGTACACACGGAAATCCTTCAAGGCCTTTACAAGCGCAAGTGCTTGTTTCTCAATGATATTATACTTCAACGCTCCATCTCTTATGATCCGACTGAAGAAAGCAATGAGCTTCTCAACTCCGTCCCTTTTTTGCATCAAAACAGCTGCCAATGTGTGCTCAGAAGCGAAAGAAAATAAAATGAAGTCCTGTGTGTAATCTGGGCTGATTAAAATAGGGGCTGAGGAAAGAGCTATCTTTACCAAATTGAATGACTTTACCGCCTCTTCTGTCCACCTTACCTGACTGTCCTTTTTCAACATGTTCGTGATTTCTCTAAGGTGTTCTGCAAGATTTGGAATGAAACGACGCAGAAAATTCATTTTACCATTAAATGACTGTATTTCTTTCTTGTTCCGGGGCTGTTCAATCTGCTGTATGGCTTCAGCACGTGCAGGATCAACTCGAATGCCATCTTTCGATATGATGTGGCCAAGGAGCTTTCCTTCATCCATGGCGAAAAGGCTCTTTTTCGGATTCAGCGAAATGCCATATTTTCTGCACTTCTGGAAAACAATTTTCAAATGATATAAATGTTCCTCATCAGAATTGGAAAACACAGTTAGATCATCAAGGTAAACAACCAAAAACACATCTTTCTCATTGGCAAAAGCCATGTCCATTGCACGCTGAAAAGTTGCGCCTGCATTCTTTAAACCAAACGGCATCTTTGCGTAATGAAATGTTCCCCAAGGAGTGGTGAACGCAGTCTTGTCACGATCATCTTCCTGCACTAAAATCTGATTATAACCTGAGTATCCGTCGAGTAGTGACATCCTTGATGCTCCAACTACTCGCTGCAATATATGATCCATCTTTGGTAGCGGATAATTGTCTTTTAATGATACCTTATTCAGATTTCTGAAGTCAATACATAAACGGATCTCACATGTCTTCTTTCTCACGGGCACCAAGTTTGATATCCAATCTGAAAATCGAATAGGCACAATGATTCCTGACTTATACAACCTATTTACCTCTTTTTCGATTGATGGTAGCAGCTTTGGATTGATCCTCCTCAACTTTTGACGAAAAGGCTTCTGATTTGGTTTGATGGGAATAGTATGCTGAATGATGTTGGTATCATATGTTTTAAGATCTGAATAATCCCATGCAAACACATCAGAAAATGAAGATAACAATTTCACATATTCGGCTCTTACCTTTGGTGACAATGACTTTGACAATTTTACCATCTTGGGATTCTCAGCTGTCCCAATATTTACCTCTTCGACACCTTTTTCTGTTGGCCTCAATGTAGGTTTGCGGGTTACATCATCTTGATCAAACAACTCTTCCAAAGGAATCAATCCCTTAGGAATGATGTTATCCTTAAGTTGCAGCACATCCATTTGGTTTATCTGTATGTCATCACTACCATCATCAAATTCTGTATCTATGGAGGTATCTTTAAACTTACCCTTATTCTACAGAAATTCACTAATCTCCTCATCATCCTCAAAGACTTGCCAACATCGCTGATTGTCTGGAACGGTGGGCCGGTGTTTCACATGTATCTCAAACTTGTTGCTGGAATTCATTGGAATCTTAAGATTTCTTGCTGCCTTAGCAAGTCCATCAGCAACACCATTTTGTATGCGGGGCACACATGTCAAAGTATGATCAGAAAATAACTTCAAAATATCCAAAACTGCATTTCGGTAAGCCCTCATGCGAGGATGCTTAGCCTGAAACTCACCTTTAACTTGCTTTATCACTAATTCTGAATCACCATATACTGCAATCCTCTTCGCATTCAACTTCTTGAGAATCTTAAGACCAGCAATAAGAGCCTCGTATTCCGCTTCATTATTAGAACAATCGAATGCAAGCTTGTAAGAACACACTCTCACATTGCTCGGAACTTTATCAGGAGCGGAAAATGGACTTCGAATCCACACACCAATCCCAGCACCATCGCTGCCCACTGCACCATCAAAATCCATGGTCCAGAGACCATCTTCATCGTCCTCTAAATGCTGAAACTGTGCCGGCTCTGTTTTTCCTGTTTGCTGCCCATTGTCTTCAGCTGATTGCTCCAAAACAGCTTGTTTTTCTCTTCTTTCTTTTTGCAAAACTTCTCTAAAATTCTCATTTATTTCTGATATGTCTTCTGCCTGAACTAATTGACTTTCTACATCATTAAAACTATCAGCAAGCAACACAAACGACTCTAAATCAGTATGTACATAATTCACAGGATGATTGATTGGCTTCTCTTTGCTAGTTATCATGTATTTCATCTTATGCTCTCGATATAACTTTCTCATTTGACCGAAGACTGGAATTGTAGCATAAGAGAAATCTAACTGAAGTGTACCTTTCAACTTTGCCCCCCAAGATCTTGCAAGGAGCATCCCGAACCGAGGAGGAATGTCGGCAACCACCACATCCATCAAAACATTCTTCGCTGGGATTTGATCTAAACTTACCACCAAATCTTTGATGAGTCCTATACACATTACCCGGCTGGAATCGAATGAATACAAATCATGATACTCTCTTGTAATGTCTAATCCCAACTTTTCCATGATTGCCTTTGTCATCAAATTGTGCGAAGCACCCGAATCGAGCATAGCATTGTGCAATATATATTCATGCAACCTCAAACTGATGTAAAAAGGAGGAACATTACTGTCAGGAGACTCACCATTTAATGCAGGCCCAAAAATCAATTCCGGCTGATCATCCTCAACATTTATTGTGTCAATCATTGGATCAAAGTTCAGAATTTTGGAGACTTGACTACGGTAGCTGCTGTTCTTCATAATTTCCGTCAAAGGAATAGATATTTTCAGTTTGGAAATTTCATTTTCCAAACTAAATGCTGAAACCTTCTCAACCTCTTTGACTGGAACTTCCTTCTTTTCAGCCTTGTCTTTCACTATGTTTGACTGATTTACCTTCTCAGCTGATGTCACTTTACTTGCTGCAGGGTCAATTGTTTCTTTTCCTCTTTTCTGTGGTATCGGTGAATCTGTCTTCGGTGCTGAAGCTTCTTTTCTTTTCTGAATGGGATTTATGGGCACATCTCGATTTCTCAATGAATATTGTTTCTGCTGGGAAGTCAACGCATTCATATATCCTCTTTGGTATTCATCTGACTCTTCCTCTAAATCAGCATCATTTGTTAGGATGAAATCCTCATCTTTCTGAACAACTGAACTTTCTCCATACTCCTCATCCTCAGTGATATAGATAGGCAAATCATCGGGAGTGAAGAAATGATTTTTCTCACCTGACACATCATCATCATCATCGGAATCATGACTCACAAAATTCTGCAAAAGAGGGGTCTTAATCTGCTGTTGGGCTGCTGGTTCTTGAGCTCTTTGTTCACGCTGCTTAATTCTGAATTGTGGTTGCTGCTGGCCACGGAAATTTGGATTTCAAAACTGTGTTTCTGATTTGTCGAGATTCATTCTTTTCAAAACCTTTTCCAACTCATGAGCCAAGTGTTGTTCTGATATAGATGTGGAAGGCTCTTCCTTTATTGTCACTCTTTTCTCTGCTTTCAACCGTGCTCTTTTATCATTCAGATTTGCCTCAACACTAACAGCGACCTTCTGCATATCTTCTAAAGTAGGTGGATCTCTATCATGAAGGGAATAAGCCATCTCCGGATCAAAGCCATCCGGGAATTTAAGGAGAGCAGACTTTTTGGACGGTCTCAAGTCATCTGGAATAGCATTATACACTGTATTGAATCTAATGATATAATCCTGAACAGACTCACCAGGATTACGTTTGAGGTTTGTATATTCTGAAGTAATCTGCAACGGATCCTTTTTCATCTCCCATCGATCTAAAAACTGCCTCTGGAGTTCTGCCAATGTAGTGATGCTTCTTTGTGGCAAGGCTCTAAACCATTTTCTTACCTCTCCTCCAAAAGTTTGCACACAAAGCCTCATACTCACATTCTCTTCATCAATCTCGAAACGATCAAAGAAATCTGCCATATTGTCTACATGCTGTTGTGCAGGAAGACTCTGTGGAGTGCCATCAAATGTTGGGATCTTGCTCTGATAGTCTGCGGGCATATCATTCAACTGTTGTGGTAACACAAGAGGTGCAAAACGAGCAGCCATAGCTCTTGGTGGATTGAAGACAATCTGTTGTCGAGGAGACACAGGAGGAGTGGGAGCAGTAGGTCTGCGAGATGTATTCAATGGAGACGGAGGAGAAATTACTATTGATTGCTGATCAGTAAGCTCAGGCTGAACCGGAATGGTAGGGATAAAGGGAGGCTCAGTAGGGATCCGTGAACTCGATGCAATTTAAGATGGGTCAAGAATTTGTGAAGCAGATTCAGTAAACTCAGGAGTGTTAGTATCCCCAATGGAACTTTGCAGCTGTCTATCCAGGTAATGTGAAACAAATCTATATTGCAAATCTTCAGTAAACAATGGATCTGGAACTAATCTTGACAATTCAGTTTCGGAAAAATTTACAAAAAAGGATGTTTCAAACCGTGCATCAAAAGGAATTTCATCAACATATATGATTTTCACAGGACAGGATGCAGATCGGGTAAGCACTCTGGAACTCCCAAAACTCAATTGGCTTTCTCTTTCAGAACTTTCTTGACTTCCTTGTTTTCTAAGGGTCCTCGGAATCAGATTTGGATTTTCGAATATTTTTGGTGGATCAGGGTCAGGATTTTCCCTAGTATTCCTTCTTGAAGCCAGTGTATTGATCTTCTCGGGAAAAATTTCAAGGAACACAGTCAATTATTTTCAGCCTTTCGACTTCTAGACTCAATCATCCAAAAGGTCTAGAACGAATAAGTCTACTGGGGTGATTTACAAATCAAGTACTGAACACACAAGCTTACCGGAGATCGACTGAAGCAACGTTTATCTACTTCCGCTTATGCATAACAAAAGCATTTCGAAAGCTACCTGGCGTGACTTCAGACTCCGTCTAAGACTCGTGGGACAAACACATCAACAAGAAAACCATTGAGATCTTCCCCAGTATGGTCGCCACTATGTTAGCACTCAAATCTACCTCGGGCTGAAATGAAGTAAAACTCAAGGCTACATCAAACCACGCTCAGCCTCGTAGCTAGCCCTACGAGGACAGGAGAGGGCTCTCTCCGTCAATCTCGAGAAAATAAGCAATAGAATGCGAGATGACTTACAATAAGAACTGATTTTAGGCTAGTAAAGAGATATGTATGTTTGATTTTTGGTTTTTTGGGTTTTCGTTGGAGTAATGGGAAAACAAATTTTGGGTCCGGGGATAAGGTCAGACCTCTGCAGAGTTCAAGTTGGGGCGAGGTAGGTGATGATCTTGATGCTTTAAATTGGATATATGGATAGATTAGACCGACGAGGAGCTGAAGAGGTCAAAGAAGAATTTGGATCCTCTCCAAACAGCTGAAAACATATAGAACTAACTGAATTCAAAGGCCAAGCACTGTAAACAATGGATTCAACCTTAATCACTCATTCAACTTAGTTCAGAAGCATAATGAAAAAATGGCATACATTAAACATGAAGAAACTTACAGTAAACAAAGAAGAAACACCATCAAGAACAGAACACCACAAGGATCCCAACAAGTGCCGCAAAACCCCTGATCTTTCCTTAGCCAAAATATGAAAAATATGTACAATGGTATCAAAAGTATCCCAAGAGTCCAACCTCTCCAACCTCTGAAAATGATTGATAAATTACAATATATAGATCACTCTAACACATTTCCCCACCTCTAGGGGTTGAATTCCCTCTTCAGGGATTAGTTTCAACCAATTCTAATCATGGAACTACAATCTAGGCAGCTAACAACTTGCCTCTAAAAGAGTGGAAACTGATCCATTACATGATTTTTTACTCATTTGAGAGTGAATCTTCTAGAAGAGATAAAAACAAGCCAAAATTACATGCCAAACATGAATTTTAATCATAAAAACCCAAAAATTCTATCCATAAGTAAAACTGGTCCATACTAGGCGAAAAACTGAGTTGGCAGCTGAAAATTCAGGAAAAATGTCAGGTGGGTCGCTCCTGAGCCGTGTGGGTCGCTCATGTTCCAGGCCGAATTTGAGGTACTTCCCGACATCCAAAGTGAGCTCATGATAGCTCGTTGGAAAGCCCTGGATGTCAACTTTCCAACCCAAGTGGAATTTCTGAATTTTGAGCTCATTTGACCCTCCAAAACCGCATTCTCCCAGAGGTACTCCTCGCTCATGTTCCAGGCTGAATTTGAGGTACTTCCCGGCATCCAAATTGAGCTCAAGATAGCTCGTTGGAAAGCCCTGGATGTCTACTTTCCAAAACAAGTGGAATATCTGAATTTGGAGCTCATTTGACCCTCCAAAACCTCATTCTCCCAGAGGTACGCCCTGCTGGTGCAAAAGGTGGCAGCAAGGTGGTTTTCATGGTGTTTTTGAGCTGTTTGACCATCCAGATTTTGATGAAATGATAAGTTGACTTCAGAGGATGTATAATTAACCATGAAAAATCCAAAAATTTAAAAATCTCCTCCAGCAAGTGTTCCAAAAAAAAGTGAGCGCATGAGCGCGCGACCCACGTAACTGCAAAACCTGTTTTTTGACCCAAAAATTTGAAAATGACAAAATTTTCTCCGAATTTTCCCAAATTCGGAGCGGAGGTCCTCCATCATGTGTCCTGCCCAGTCAATGAAGCCTCGGCAAAAATCCGAAGTGGATTAGGCCTTTTCCGCCGTCTAAGTGCCTTGCGCAACCTCCTCTTCATGATCTTCATCCTCGCTTTGCAAACATGCATGCGAGCCCAGTAATGGCCTTTCATGTGGTGAAGCATGTCTTTGTCTCGATTGGCCTTCGCCAACAACTTCTCCAGATGTATATTTACCCGCGTGAGTACAGTATCTCTGTCAGCTGGTGTCATGTCACCGGGTCTCTTTCGATTCCACTGTCTGTCCTCACGGATTTGGCGCACCTCATAAAATGTGAGCTCATCCTCAAGTTGTTTGTTGCGCTGCTCCAAATAGTTAATCACCCACTGAGCCTTCTGCAATTGGTCTTTCAGCTGGTCATTCTCGGCCCTTTGCTCCTGGATGACTTCCCTCGGCTTCGAGCTAGGAGAGCCCGTATCAACATCAATGACTGTCATATCGGTGTCCCGGCCTCCTGATGGGCCCTCATCATGCATGGGCCTCTTGCCCCTGTCATGTACCTGTACCTGCACTGGAGAAGAAAACGGGACCCTTTCCACATCACGTGGAGATAATACTCGCCGTGTCGCTGCAAATAAGGCCACGTGGCCTCGATATGTCTGAACCACGAAGTCTTGTGCTTCTCAACCTAGGAATGATAGGCTGGTGTGAAGGCTCTCTGGCATCATGAAGGCTGTCTCGAAATTCTCGAGCGGTTGTGGCACTCTGAAAAAGTCTCTAGAAATGAAATCTTCCCAAGTGATGCCCTGCTCTGCCAACTGATGTGACACCAAGATTTTGATCAAAGCGAAATGATATATACTCCTGTACTGCTGCACTGGGCTCGTCTTCTTCTGCACAAACATCACCATCCTCTCTATGTTGCGGTGTATGAAATACGGAGCATTCATCATACGTACCCTTGTGAAGTGCATCAACAAACGAATATGGTACGCGAAAAGACGAGCATACCTGCCCTCACAACTAAAATACTGAATGATGAGCTTCATCAGCGGTGCATACTCATCTCTCAAGAATCTGAATGGAAAAAATCTGCTCAAGTAGCCCATATATCCAGTTTTAATATATGGCTCATAGTGAAATTTCTCTAAATGTTGGCCCTTGTTCCATTCCTCGCCCATGTTTGGTATACCATTGGCTTGAGCAATAGTCAAGGGTGATACAATGAAATCAACCCCAACAAGGCTTACCCGACCATCCCGTAAATGAAGAACAAACAGACGGGCCAATTCACGATGAGGCCGGGTTTGTGCAACCATCTCACAAAATCTGAAACATGACAAAAATCGAAAACAATCTATAGCTAATGGACATGCCTGCAACCGAGCCAAAGAAGTAGGCTCCTCTCTGCGATGATCACCACTTCTATGATCTCTGCGGGACCCCCGTGGCACATTACCTTCAGTCACCGAATCACTACCTGACCCTAGCTCATATTCTGACTCTGTCTCCGACATGGCTCTGACCAAGCTTTTGGCACTATGTATACTGATATGAAAGCAGTGCAAACAAAGTTATGATGTGTGTTTCAACACCCAACAAATATTCCCACCGTCAAAACACCATAAGGAAACAAACCATGATAATATCTCAGTTTTAAATGGATTGGAAAAGAGGCACAATCTCTGTTTTAAATGCAAGTGAAACTTTGACCAAAGGGAGCAGGCAACTTTCAGAATTTTGAGCAAGTCTTGTCAAAGGGAGCATGGCATCATATGAATTTTTTTGTCTATGAGTAATAACAACAGAGTTATTAAGTGTCAATGGGCAATGAAACAGAGTTATGAGAGTGTTTTTAACATTGGGCAGTGAAACACAATACAACCATAGTCACCATGGAACGAAAGTCTTGAACATGGTAAAGTAATAGCAATGGTCACAATGGTATAATGGGCATGAGAATAATATGGTTTTGATAATATATGCAAGGCTGGATATATCACTGACATAAAATAGGAGACAAACTCATGCAACCATCCATATTCATTTTAAAACCCTGAAAAACGATATTGCCATGACTGTGGGGTTTAAATCCTCCATTTGAAGTGTTTTAAATCATCAATGATGCCACCAACACATTTAAAAACATCAAGCAATTGCTAAAAACCTGTTTGAAGGCCGATGGGGGCGATCCCAAACAAGACTGGGCGCTCAAAACGAATTTTCGAACCTCTGTTGATGCGTGGGTCGCTCACCTCTGCGTGGGTCGCTCGGCCCAGGTGGGTCGCTCACCTTGTAAGCTCACACTGCGGAAATAACCCAGGTGGGTCGCTCTGCCCAGGTGGGTCGCTCTGCCCAGGTGGGTCGCTCGAGCTCCAAGACCCTGTCAACGCAATTTTAAAACTTGAAATCGGCCCTCCAACTCCAAATCTCGACTTGGGTGCTGTAAATTGGTGCAAATGAAATTGGTTTGGCTTTTATATATGCTGCAAATATCTTCCACAATCAGATTTGTTTCAAATCTAATTGAAAACCCAAATTACAATGTTTTTGTAATTTCACATTTGGCTTTTTAAATACAATCTTCTTTGGCTTTTCTGAGCTCGATTTTTGATGATTTTGCTGTCTTCTTGCAGGGATATGGCTATTTAGCTAAGGAAAAGACCAGGGGTCTGCTTTTGACATTTTCTTCTTGGTGGAATAAGTACAATTTATTACAAAATAATAATGAACAATTTCTAGTTCCAAAACAGAGTTTTGGACTAGAAATGTTTTTTTTTTTTAAATGCTAATGATAATAAAATAAAAATCACAATATGCGGAACCTTCCTCACCTTGCAGGCTTTATGTCTGGTATACAAATGACTCAAAAACCCTAGACACTAAGACCAAAGACACTTATTGACATTTTGAATGATCAAAAATGAAATGACAATGACTATGAATGATTTTTTGAGAAATTTTTTTAAAATAGCGTTGCAGGTGTAAACATGAGGAAAGATAAGACGACAGGCCCCTTCGTCAGTCCATGGCATGCTCCTAGTGGAATGCAATGAAGTGGAACAAGCGAGACACCTAATAATGAATATGCAAAAGACGAAATGATCACTGACGGAGGGCTGTAAGGGCCGACTCTAACATTGGCTCCAATGGGGATGGTGGCTCCATGGAGATGCCAAGAACGGTAGATCTCTGGGGGAGTCAGACAGTGCCTCTCACCCATTGGGCGATGGAATCATTATTTGAACGGATAACCCAAAACCTTTGACACATTTATTGAATGAAAACTTGACTGAAAACTGACTGAAACTTGACTGAAACTTGACTAATACCGACTCGATGGCAAACTGAAATAACTTGAAAAAACTGACTCAACAGACCAAACACAAATGACTCATGACTGAATTAAAACAAAACTTTACCAAGCTTTTGAAAAAAGGTAGCAGTCCATCAAGATTTGGAATCGTGATGACAACCACCTGCATACCAATGAAATATGTACAATCATGTATAATTGGCTTTCCAATGTAACCAATCAAGCAGATGGCTTCTTGACTGATTCTTCTGGTCAGATCTCCTGGTCAACAATAGATACTGGTAACTGGGCATCCAAAAACATAATTGACCATGATCTCCTTCATCACTGAACACTGCAATACTCACCTTTACTGCTGACTGTAACAAATCTGTCATTGGATCCTGAAAAACATGAAGATTTACCTCTTGCTGAAGAAACAAGGTGTCTTTCTCTTCCGATTCCGATCTGTCTTTATCGTGTACTTCAGCAAAAGTATGCTCCTGGGCTTCAAAAAACTCTGAACAGGTAGGTGAGCAAATCTCTTCTTGAGAAAACATTTCAACACATGAGACATATGAAGAAAATGAAAGGCAATCCGGAATGTTTTGATCTTTTGTACTCTGAAAATATGATAGGTCATCTTCATATGATAGGACAGCCGGATTTTCATTACAGTCATCAATCATAAGGAAAGAAACTTCAGCTGATTCTTGATGCTCAAACATGATATCTCTATCATCTATCATAAATTCATCCAAAGGAACTGTTTCACTTACTTGAATGAAGGTCTCATTTTGCTGTTCATGAACTAACTGAATTACCTCTTTATGCAGGCTGTGTTCTGATGACATGTGAACATTTGGATCAAAAACTCTGTCTTCTGCATCCCAGATGATTTCAACAGCAGAATTCTCCTTGATGGGTTTCAGCACAAGATATGCTTGGTCATCACAATCTGAATGTAGATCTGAAATAGTTGGCTGGTCATTATCACAATCTGAAACTGAAACTTCAGTTCCCGGCATGCTGTCTTCTTCTGTGGGCAGATATGAAATGACACTTTCTCTTTCATCACTTTCTTGACCATGTGCACACTGCAGATCTGCGTTAACTTGAGCTATAACATGACCTTTCAAAAGCTGATCTATCTCATCTTCAGACAAAGGATACAATGCTTTTTGTTTTCTTCTGCTTAAACAGTAATTATCTTCATTGATTTCAAGTGAAGGAGTATACAATCTTTCCTCATACTGCTGATCCATTTCATATAATTCCTGTTCACTGTCAAGATTCAAAATTCCTTCATCTTCCACCACACTAAGATCTTGATCCTGCTGCAAATTTTCATGATCGTCTTTATGCTGCTGAAATGGATTTTCATATAGGGCTTCCATGATCTCATCATCCATGAAATTATCATCTTCATAATATTTCTCAAGACTTTCAATAAAAGTAGAAGCATTTTTGCAACAGTCATGAACTAAATTTAATGATGGATAAGATACTTGATATCTTTCAATGAACAGGGCATGAAAATCCTTTAAACAATAAATACAGGCCAGCGGCAAATTTTCATACCAAGATTGGGCTTCACCTTCCAGTGTGGCCAGGAATATCTTCATCAAGCAATCTTCAGGAAAATCCACCTTCAACTTGCGAATATGCATGTGAAATCTAACCAAATGTAAAGCAGCATCTTTCTTACCATTATCGTTAAAAGTAGGCAGATTACTTGACCAATCTACCTTGGGCATCTTATTCGGAAAACCTGGAATGTGGTCTCGGCTCATGGGAGCGTATCTTCTCGTGATTCGGTCCATCTTGAAAATCTCACAGCTACTGATCTCCCTGCAGTGAAGTCACCATGAAGCATCGATTTCTGGATTTGTTCAGTGAATGAAGTCACCAGGTGAATGATTTCAGCCTTGCGATGTCTGACCGTTGTTCACCATCAATGATCAGATCTGAACTTGATACATGTACTGGGGCAATTTACAAGTTAAATACTACGATTACAAGTTATACCGGAGATCGACTGAAGCAGCGTTTATCTACTTCGCTGATGCATAACAACAGCGTTTCGAAGGCTACCTGGCATGACTTCAGACTCCGTCTATAACAAGCAAACGTTTTGAGTTTCTCCCCAGTATGGTCGCCACTATGTTAGCACTCAAATCTACCTCAGGCTGAAATGAAGTAAAACTCAAGGCTACATCAAACCACGCTCAGCCTCGTAGCTAGCCCTACGAGGACAGGAGAGGGCTCTCTCCGTCAATCTCGAGAAAATAAGCAATAGAATGCAAGATGACTTACAATAAGAACTGATTTTAGGCTAGTAAAGAGATAGGTATGTTTGATTTTTGGTTTTTTGGGTTTTCGCTGGAGAAATGGGAAAACAATTTTGGGTCCGGGGATAAGGTCAGACCTCTGCAGAGTTCAAGTTGGGGCGAGGTAGGTGATGATCTTGATGCTTTAAATTGGATGCATGGATAGATTAGACCGACGAGGAGCTGAAGAGGGCAAAGAAGAACTTGGATCCTCTCCAAACAGCTGAAAACATATAGAACTAACTGAATTCAAAGGCCAAGCACTGTAAACAATGGATTCAAACTTATTTCACTCATTCAACTTAGTTCAAAAGCATAATGAAAGGATGGCATACATTAAACATGAAGAAAATTACAGTAAACAAAGAAGAAACACCATCAAGAACAGAACACCACAAGGATCCCAACAAGTGCCGCAAAACCCCTGATCTTTCCTTAGCCAAAATATGAAAAATATGTACAATGATATCAAAAGTATCCCAAGAGTCAAACCTGTAGAATGCCTCAGAAATTACAATATATAGATCACTCTAACACCTTTCCCCACCTCTAGGGGTCGAATTCCCTCTTCAGGGATCAGTTTCAACTAATTCTAATCATGGAACTACAATCTAGGCAGCTAACAACTTGCCTCTAAAAGAGTGGAAACTGATCCATTACATGATTTTTTACTCATTTGAGAGTGAATCTTCTAGAAGAGATAAAAACAAGCCAAAATTACATGCCAAACATGAATTTACATCATAAAAACCCAAAAATTCTATCCATAAGCAAAACTGGTCCATACTAGGCGAAAAACTGAGCTGGCAGCTGAAAATTCAGGAAAAATGTCAAGTGGGTCGCTCCTGAGCCGTGTGGGTCGCTCATGTTCCAGGCTGAATTTTAGGTACGTCCCGGCATCCAAATTGAGCTCATGATAGCGCGTTGGAAAGCCCTGGATGTCTACTTTCCAACCCAAGTGGAATTTCTGAATTTGGAGCTCATTTGACCCTCCAAAACCTCATTCTCCCAGAGGTACTCCCTGCTGGTGCAAAAGGTGGCAGCAAGGTGGTTTTCATGGTGTTTTTGAGCTGTTTGACCATCCAGATTTTGATGAAATGCTAAGTTGACTTCAGAGGATGTATAATTAACCATGAAAAATCCAAAAATGTAAAAATCTCCTCCAGCAAGTGTTCCAAAAAAAAGTGAGCGCATGAGCGCGCGACCCACGTAACTGCAAAACCTGTTTTTTGACCCAAAAATTTGAAAATGACAAAATTTTCTCCAAATTTGCCCAAATTCGGAGCGGAGGTCCTCCATCATGTGTCCTGCCCAGTCAATGAAGCCTCGGCCAAAATCCGAAGTGGATTAGGCCTTTTCCGTCGTCTAAGTGCCTTGCGCACCCTCCTCTTCATGATCTTCATTCTCGCTTTGCAAACATGCATGCGAGCCCAGTAATGGCCTTTCATGTGGCGAAGCATGTCTTTGTCTCGATTGGCCTTCGCCAACAACTTCTCCAGATGTATATTCACCCGCGTGAGTACAGTATCTCTGTCAGCTGGTGTCATGTCACCGGGTCTCTTTCGATTCCACTGTCTGTCCTCACGGATTTGGCGCACCTAATAAAATGTGAGCTCATCCTCAAGCTGTTTGTTGCGCTGCTCCAAATATTTAATCACCCACTGAGCCTTCTGCAATTGGTCTTTCAGCTGGTCATTCTCGGCCCTTTGCTCCTGGATGACTTCCCTCAGCTTCGAGCTAGGAGAGCCCGTATCAACATCAATGACTGTCATATCGGTGTCCCGGCCTCCTGATGGGCCCTCATCATGCATGGGCCTCTTGCCCCTGTCCTGTATCTGTACCTGCACTGAAGAAGAAGGCGAGACCCCTTCCACATCATGTGGAGATAATACTCGCCGTGTCGCTGCAAATAAGGCCCTGTGGCCTCGCTGATATGTCCGAACCAAAGGAGTGCTGATATGCTCAACCTCAGGCATGTCCGGCTGGTGTGAAGGCTCTCCTGTATCATGAACTGTCTCGGAAGGCAGCTGTGGCATTGTGAAAAAGTCTCGAGAAATGAAATCCTCCCAAGTGATGCCCTGCTCTGCCAACTGATGTAACACTATGATCTTGATCAAAGCGTAATGGTATATACTCCTGTACTGCTGCGTTGGGCTCGTCTTCTTCTGCACAAACATCACCATCCTCTCTATGTTGCGGTGTATGAAATACGGAGCATTCATCATACGTACCCTTGTGAAGTGCATCAACAAACGAATATGGTATGCGAAAAGACGAGCATACCTTCCCTCACAACTAAAATACTGAATGATGAGCTTCATCAGCGGTGCATACTCATCTCTCAAGAATCTGAATGGAAAAACTCTGCTCAAGTAGCCCATATATCCAATTTTAATATATGGCTCATAGTGAAATTTCTCTAACTGTTGGCCCTTGTTCCATTCCTCGCCCATGTTTGGTATACCAGTGGCTTGAGCAATAGTCAAGGATGATACAATGAAATCAACCCCAGCAAGGCTTACCCGACCATCCCGTAAATGAAGAACAAACAGACGGGCCAATTCACGATGAGGCCAGGTTTGTGCAACCATCTCACAAAATCTGAAACATGACAAATATCGAAAACAATCCATAGCTAATGGACATGCCTGCAACCGAGCCAAAGAAGTAGGCTCCTCTCTGCGATGATTACCACTTCTGTGATCTCTGTGGGACCCCCGTGGCACATTGCCTTCAGTCACTGAATCACTGCCTGACCCTAGCTCATATTCTGACTCTGTCTCCGACATGGCTCTGACCAAGCTTTTGGCACTATGTATACTGATATGAAAGCAGTGCAAACAAAGTTATGATGTGTGTTTCAACACCCAACAAATATCCCACCGTCAAAACACCATAAGGAAACAAACCATGGGTAAAATCTCTGTTTTAAATGGATTGGAAAAGAGTCACAATCTCTGTTTTAAATGCAAGTGAAACTTTGATCAAAGGGAGCGGGCAACTTTCAAAATATTGAACAAATCTTATCAAAGGAGAGCATGGCATCATATGAATGTTTTTGTCCATGAGTAATAACAACAAAAGTGTCAATGGGCAGTTTGAAACAAAGTCATGAGAATGTTTTTACATTGGGCAGTGAGACATAATACAACCACAGTCACCATGGAACAAAGGTTTTAAACATGGTATAATAATAGCAATGGTCACAATGGCATAATGGGCATGAGAACAATATGGTTTTGATATTATATGCAAGGCTGGACATATCACTGATATAAGATAAGCAAAAAACTCATGCAACCACCCATATCATTTTAAAACCCTGAAAACGATATTGCCATGACTGTGGGGTTTAAATCCTCCATTTGAAGCGTTTGAAACCATCAATGATGCCACCAGCGCATTTAAAAACATTAAGTAATAGCAAAAAACCTGTTTGAAGGCCGATGAATCGATCCCAAGCAAGACTGGGCGCTCAAAATGAATTTTCGAACCTCTGTGTTTGCGTGGGTCACTCACCTTCTGCGTGGGTCGCTCGGCCCAGGTGGGTCGCTCCCCTTACAACTTCACACTGCGGAAATAACCCAGGTGGGTCGCTCGAGCCCCAAAACTCTGTCCACGCAGTTTTAAAACTTGAAATCGGCCCTCCAATCTCCAAAACACGATTTGGGTGCTGTAGTTTGGTGCAAATGAAACTTGCTTGGCTTTTATATATGATACAAATATCTTCACAATCAGATTTTCTTTCAAATCTATTTGAAAACCCATATTACAATGTTTTTGTAATTTCACATTTGGCTTTTCTGAGCTCGATTTTTTGATGATTTTGCTGTCTTCTTGCAGGGATATGGCTATTTAGCTAAGGAAGAGACCAGGGGTCTGCCTTTGACATTTTCTTCTTGGTGAAAAAAGTACAATTTATTACAAAATAATAATGAACAATTTCTAGTTCCAAAACAGAGTTTTGGACTAGAAATGTTTTTTTTTTTTTTAAATGCTAATGATAATAATATAAAAATCACAATATGCGGAACCTTCCTCACCTTGCAGGATTTATGACTGGTATACAAATGACTCAAAAACCCTAGACACTAAGACCAAAGACACTTATTGACATTTTAAATGATCAAAAATGAAATGACAATGACTATGAATGATTTTTTGAGAAAATATTTTAAAATAGCGCTGCAGGTGTAAACATGAGGAAAGATAAGACGACAGGCCCCTTCGTCAGTCCATGGCATGCTCCTAGTGGAATGCAACGAAGTGGAACAAGCGAGACACCTAATAATGAATATGCAAAAGACGAAATGATCACTGACGGAGGGCTGTAAGGGCCGACTCTAACAGATTCTTTGAGAAGGTTCAACCTACCTGTATCCTAATTTTATTTCATAGACATGGATATGGAAGCGTTTATAGCTACCCAAATAGGGAAAACCTATGCTTCTAGCCTTAGAGAAGGAGAATAATATTAATACTAATAATAATAATAAGAAGAAGAAGAAGAGGTTGAAGAGGAGGTAAAAGAAGAGGAAGAGGAGGTAGAAAACAAGGAAGAAAAAGATGAGATGGAAATTGAGATAGAAAACATAGAGACAACAAAGAGAGAGAACCGAGCAAATTTGAGGGAAAGGAGGAAGAATGGAATGAGGAATAGGAAGATGTGGACCTTATCTTAGGAAGTGAAACCTCCCCTTAAGATACCAACATGTCACCTCACATCATAGATCAAGAGTTATCTGCCACCTTAACTGCATTGAGCACACCTATCAAAAAAGAAAGAAAGTGGAAGACACCTATGTACTTAAAAACTAGGAAGATTTAGAGGGTGAGACAAGGAAGACCACAAACTCCCACCAAGAGCCCTATCACCATTGAAGAATCACCAAAGGATGAAGAAATCAAATTAGAGGAAGGAAGGGTGCAAGAGGTAACTTCACCCATAAGGTCCCTTGTAACATATATAAGAACAAATTGAGCCATATTTGCATCCCATAAACCTCATTCAACCACCACAGAACCTCCAAGGAGTGAAAAGAGTGAAAACAAGGAAAAATGGGTCTTCAGGAAGAAAAATAGAGTTTTCTACAGGAAAATCTGTTTTTGCTACAGGAAACTCCATAAGGCACAAATTTGGAGAAAAAGGCCTTGGTTGAAGAGGAAAAGACAGCCACAGAGGGGCAAGAGGTCAAGGAAGCTGAGGGAAAGACACAATAGGAAAAAAAGGATGAAAAAGAGGGAGGAAAAGATGATAATGAAGAGGCCACATCATCAAAAACAATCATGAAATATGTTTCAATAGTGCCAAACCCTAGCCCTCAACCTAATCTCAGCTCTTACAACACATACATTAAGGGGGGTAGATCAGTTCCTCAAAAGTTCACAATTCCTTTTTTTTTATCAGTTAGAGGAAGAGAGGGCACACACTCATAATTGGATGAATCTTTCCACATATAAATGAGTGTATGACATAGGAATCATGGAAGGAAAATTATCTGAGTTGTGGAAGGATTTATTTGATGTGAGGCTCAAAGAGTGAGTTTTGGAACACCTTTAGAAGGCACATGCATAGAATGTAGCAGTACAAGAGCAGCTTCAGTAAAAGGGTAAAGAAGTGGCCACTGATGGGCCTCTAAAGTAGACATAAAATACGGCCCATCTAACCTTTCTTAAGCCCATCTACCTTCCTTATGCACACACACACACACACACACACACACACACACACATATATATATATATATATCCTTCGGCACTTAATAATGTTTTCTTATGATTTAATATTTTCTTAGGAAGGTTTAAATGTAATTACCTATTTGTGCCTAATATTGGTTATTGTTGTAGAATATTGTGAGAATATTTGGCAGATTATGCAGATTTGGAGAAGGACATGATTTAGGGACTTGCTTGCTACCACTGGAAGATCAAGATTGGAAAATAAGTGAGCACAATATCAGGAAATTAGGGAGAAATATTGGAGAGATTCAAGGGGGTTGTCCACCCTCCTTAACTATCAAAGGGAGCCAAGCAAATTGAAGACAAAGTGCACTAAATATATGTTTACTTGGATTCATGTGGAATCAATCACTATTTTCAAAGGAGTTGTTGGTAGCTGCCTTATAGAATAAATAGAGTAGAGCTAGAGCTAGGAAGGAGGCTTGGTCGACATCCATTCCTTTCCAGTCCATTCCGATCTGGGCATTCAATTTTGGTCCATTCTATATAGTCCATTCCATTCCATTTTCATACCATTCCATCCCATGCCATCCATTTTCCATTCTATTATGATTTTTCTATTTAAGACCTTCGGGATGTAATAAGATTTCATTTTAATGAAATGAGTATTCAAATGAATTTTCATTGATATAGTTATGGAGAGTTGGGCTCGTGGATTTGGGCCCAATCCATATGCCTCAACTTCTTTTCCTATTACCATTCTTTCCTTTCTGTCATTTAGCTAGCTTGCTTCTGTCCAATAGTTATTTTCTGTTTCTGTCATTTAGTTAATCTTTCTTATGATAGTTTGAAGTTATCGTTTCAAATTTCTGTTGTAGGTTTTCATTTTATTAAAATAATGGAGGATAAAACTCTAAAAGTTATGGATCTATACTTCCCTTATCATCTCTTTCAATAGAGCTTGAGGGGGGTAGGATTTCCCACTAGCTAAAAAAATTGATTTATGTTCACTGTTTTTATCACATATTTTTTTATGTTTTCCCATTTATGAATCTACAAGTTTGTTTGCAGGAAGCAGTATTAAATTTCCAGAGAAGTTCACCCTCACCTTCCTGCTTCATATTCCATCTCTGTTGTTACGCTTGTATCCCCTTCTATTTTCACTTATTTCAGCTGCCACACCCATTTCATTCCCCAAAACACTTCAAAATGACTAAGCATGCCTTCTATTCCTTCGTTTTCATGTTCTGCAACTATCATAGCCATTTTAATGCAAAACGCTTGGAAAACCATCAAATTTTGAACTCTGCCCTTTTCTTCTTGGTTCTCCTGCTATCATACATCGCAATTGTACTTCGTAAAATTTACCCTTTTCTTTTAAGACTTACCACTCTAATCCACCAAGTTACTGCTTACATCACTCGTCGCATTTCACACTTCACACCATTTAATTAGTTTTTGTTAACACTTACTGCTTCCAACAACCGATTGTGATATTGCGATATCGCGTATCGCACTTCGCAAAAGTTACCACATCGCAAATCGCAATGTTTGCCCCATCAAACTTCACAAATCTCACTTCGCACCTGGTCCCGAACTGTACTTCCACTTCTCAGCCAACGCACTTTCTAAAACATTCCGCTCCAAAGATATTTATGAGCTATAACAAGGTTTTATAAGGTTTAACCCCGCTCTTTCCACTTCTAGGCCTTATTTTATGCGTTAAGCCCTCCATTAGCCTCTTTAGCCCCTTTTCCTCCAAAATGAAAGCACACATCTTCAAATTAGAATTAGGTCATGAATAACTACATAGATATGAGCATGATAGACAAAGTATGGTTTGTTTAGCCAATTGGCCAAGTTAAGTGTGGTCTAAATTACTTTCCTTTCTACAATTTAAATTACTTTAATTTCTTCCATTTCCTTTCTGCAAATTGAATTAGTTTCATTTCTGTCATTTCCTTTCTGCAAATTATTTTAGTTTCATTGAAGTGTGACAGACTTCACTGGGAAACCCTAGAAGTAGCACCCTTTCGTAGAGCGGAAGAGGATGAAATGAACAGAATGCATCTTCTATTTGTATAGCACTACCACCTCCAAGTTTGTACGAACCCCGGGTTGATAAAGTAAAGTAGGGTAGTGAGTGGGAGTTACAACACTCTTGGTGCAATACTAGGGCTCACCACTTTTTCACACCGTTTCCGAGGAGGTGTCTAGTATATACTTTGATTATGTTCTAGCATTATTTTATGCTTTCCTTTTTCATGTTGTGCAGTAAGAACCACATCACCATACACATTTGAAGGTATAAGATATGGATGGAGATGATGACAATGAAGAAGATCTTATTGGGTTTCCCATTTAGGATATGGAAATCAATGTACATATGAAGAACATCCCTCCATCTTTCCTTTCGAACTTCCATGGTATGAGGACAGAGGATCGAGAAACATTTCTCTTTGAATTTGAGATACTTTGTAGATCTTATGGCTACTTATCAAACACTCAAAAATTAAGATTATTTCCTGCAACATTGAAAGATAGATCTCTTAAATGGTTCATGAGTCTAGGTATTAATTTAATAATATCATGGAATGATATGCAAATGATATTTCTAGAAAAATACAAATATCGTGATCTTAAACAAGAATTTTTTAGAATGAACCAAGAATAAGATGAAAGCCTTAAGAATCTAATAGATAGGTTCGAGTATAAAGTTGAGAGGTAAAAATTACATCATCTAGGATTTGACACACTAAAAACCCTCTTACTTAGAACAATTAGGAATGAGTGGATTGATCTCCTTAATCTCATGAGTAAAGGAGATGTATATCAATTTTCATTTGAAGAAATTTGTGAAACATGCAAGTGCATATCAAGGGTAAGATAAAGAGTAAGTAAGTCAGCATCAACATTGGTAAGGCAAGATGAACTTGGAAATTTTCTTGACAACTTTAAAACAGAAATTCTTAGCAATCTATGTGAACAAGTAGAAATTTAAAAAATGAAAAATGAGCAAAAAGAAGATGTTGATATTTTTGTTATCCATGAAGAATCATATGCTAGTAAATGTTATTCATCATTCCCCGGGTTTAAATAAGTTTACCAGGAAGACAATGGAGCAAGGAAATCACCAAAGAAGCTATGTTATATAGCTCCAAGGAGACCCTGGCAGCCTAGTCAACTTGATATGATGCAAGGAACCACTTCACAATTTAAAGCTTATTCACATCCATCTAAAACTAATTGGGACACACTCCCTCCTTGGAAATCTTGGCAATCTCAACCCCAAAACCAATCTTGGCAACATGGTTAGAAAGGTCCCTATTAGGAAATTCCTCAACATCCTCAATATCCTCCATACCCAACTCCATGCTATCCCTATCATCCACCTCCACAACAACCACAACCTCAACCACATCCATCTCATATATCCACCCCCACTCAACTTCCTATACCACTATTTCCAAACTCGTACAATGAAGTATCTCAACTCACTTACAATGTTGAGGTACAATACTACCAAACATATCCTCTTGATCTAAATGGTTTGCATATTAGTTCAAGAAAGGTATTGCAAAGAATAGATTTTCTTAATGTCATTGAAGGACAACATCAAGAAGAAGAAGATCCAAATGAGGAGATCAAAAGATGGAGGGCTGCACTTGATGAAGAGCAGATATCAGAATTAGATGTTGAGAAAGTTCCATCATGTTTACCAACATTTCCTCCATGTGTTCAAGAGAAAAATTAGCAAAAAGAGGAGTATTTGACTTCCATTATAGAAGAGGACATCCAAGGTGATCCAACTCAGCAATGGAACCAGGGGCATGACAACTATATTTACATATGGTTCCAAACAGTCATTAATTTGTCGCAACACACTCTTCTCCAATAGTACTTGATACAATCCCAGTCAAAGAAATTAATCTCTCACATTCAGGTACATGTCAAAGCATGTATTCAAAGTGTGCACATCATTTTATCTGTCATCTTGATGTGTACATGGATCCATTGGAAGTATTCCTATACTTGAAAAATGTTTTGTTTTTTAAAAAGTAGAGTAGGAAAGTGAAAAAAGAAAAAAAGAAAAAAACTGAAAGAATAAAATATCAGGTGAAAACCTCTTTTGAGGTGCTTGATATTAGCCCACTAATTGAAAACCTCCATGAAGCGTTCATTAGGTTGAAAAAAAAAATATAAAAATAAAATATCGTAGGTGAAAACCTCCTTTGAGGCGCCTAGGCATACCTTCTAGTTGAAAACCTCATTGAGGCAGCTAGTAGGCCTTATAAAAAAAACCATGTATCTCTCTCTAATGAATGGGTTCTCTCCGACCTTTACAAGAAGAAAAACAACAAGTTGGCACAAAAATAAAATTTGGTAGACACCGTAGTTAAAGGTATTTAAAATTTGACTTGCTCCTCCTATGCTCAGAAGCTCCAAAAGGACCTCAAGTAGACTATCACATGTAGCTTCAGAACCACCGAAGACATCTTCAACAACCATAACAGAAGCTTCAATATCACCTGCAAAAACAAATCAATGCTAAGGATTAGGTATGCAATCATCTATAGCCAAAACATTAAAAAGTATGAGAAGGAATGTTTTTTATATAACCAAAATCAGTAGTAGAGAAACCTCAGCCTTATCTAACAACTAGCCTCACTTTTTTCACCAAGAAAAGGAACAAGACAAAAGTAAAAAGGACTTGAGAAAATGGGCAGTAAGTGGTTCATTGTAATAGAAGACAAGGAATTCCAAGGGATAACCAAGGGTGAACTTAGTTCACAGAAAAAAGAACCGTGTGTTTACTTTGCATGCAGTAAAAAAAAAAGAACAAAAAGAGAGAGAGAGAAGAAGCGCATCTAAGGACCTACATGAAGCACCTAAAATAATAATAGCAAGAATATTAGCAGGAGGAGAAGTGCATCGGCCAATAAATAGAAAATGAAATAAACCAACATGCTGGAAAAACCATAAGGCAGGGAGGATGAATAGGTTTCTCAGAGGATGAGCAACATTTTCAGTAGTGGGGTGATCATGGGCCTCTAAATTAGACATAAAATAAGGCCCATATAACCTTTCTTAAGCCCAACTACCTTCCTTATAAACATGAATATATATATTAAATCTCTCCTTCTACACATAATAATGTTTTTTTATACTTCAATATTTTCCTAGGAAGGTTTAAAGGTAATTTCATATTTGTGCCTAATATTGGTTATTTTTGTAGAATATTGTGAGAATATTTGGTAAATTATGTGGATTTGGAGAAGGAGATGATTTAGGGACTTGCTCCCTACCACTGGAAGATCAAGATTGGAAAATAAATGAGCACAATATCAAGAAATTAGGGAGAAATATTGGAGAGCTTCAAGGGGTTTGTCCACCCTCCTTAACTATCAAAGGCAGTCAAGCAAACTGAAGACGAAGTGCACTCAAAATATGTTTACATGGAGTCAAGTGGACTCAATCACTATTTTCAAGGGAGTTGTTGGTAGCTGCCTCATAGAATAAATAAAGTAGAGATAGAACTAGGAAGGAGGTTTTATTGACTTCAATTCCATTATGGTCCACTCTGGTCCAGCCATTTGATTCTGGTCCATTCGATACAGTCCATTCCAGTCCATCCCATGCCATCCATTTTCCATTATATTAGGATTTTATTGTTTAATACCTTCAAAATGTAATAATATTTCATTTTAATGCAATGAGTATTCAGATGAATTTTTTTTTATCTAGTTCGAGAGAGCTGGGCTCATGGATTAGGGCCCAATCCATGTGCCTCAGCTTCTCTGTCTGATACCATTCTTTCCTTTGTGTCATTTAGCTAGTTTTTTTTTCCATTAGCTATTTTTTTTTTATGTCATTTAGTTAATCTTGCTTTTGATAGTTTCAAGTTGTTATTTCAAATTTCTGCTATAGGTTTTCATTTGCTAAATAGAATGGAGGATAAAAATCTAAAAGTTGTGGATCGCGCTCCGCCATCAGTCCCACCGCCACATCACCTCTTTCATTTCGCACTTCTCACCATTTAATTGGTTTTCATTAACACTTACTTCTTCAAAATACCGATTGCAATATTTCGATATCACATATCTCACTTCGTAACATTTACCACATCACAAATAGCAATGTTTACCCCGTCACACTTCGCACTTTTCTCCCGCTCCTGAACTATATTCCTGCTTCTCCGCCATCGCACTTTTCAAAATATTCCACTCCAAAGCCATTTATGCACTGTAATAAGGTTTTATAAGGTTTAATCCTTTTCTTTCCACATCTATGCCTTCTTTCATGCGTTAATCTCTCCATTAGCCTCTCTATCCCCTTTTCCTCTAAACTGCAAGCACACTTCTTCAAATTAGAATTAGGTCATGAATAACTACATAGATAAGAGCATGATAGATAGATTAGGGTGTGTTTAGCTGATTGGCCAAGTTAAGTGTGCTCTAAATTAGCTTCCTTTCTGCAATTTAAATTAGTTTCATTTATGTCATTTCCTTTCTGCAATTTATTTTAGTTTCATTGAAGTGTGAAAAAATTCAGTAAGAACCCTAGAAGTAGCACCCTTTCGTAGAGCGGAAGAGGATGACATGAACATAATGCATCTACTGTGTATATAGCATTGTCACCTCCATTTTTTTATGAACCCCGAGTTGATAAAGTAAAGTAGGGCAGCCCTTCAGAGCTGCAGAACTCTTGGTGCAATACCGGGGCTCACCAGCCACCATGGTAGATTTGTGAATAGAGATCGTTCAACACAAATATCCTTCAGATTCATATGCAATTTACCTCAAGGAGCAGTGGCTCCTCTTTCAAATTAAAACATAAGCATCCCATAGATCCTTACCTTTCCAAAAATGTAGACAGTTCATTGATTTCTACAATCAAGCAAGTATGGCAGGTAAGGAAAAAATGGCAAAGTTTTACATGCATAACCTTATGTTGAAAGATTTAAATATATGGGAAACCAATCCTAGTATGGGGGATATGGAATTAATGGATTTTTAATCATGGATGGTTAATGAGGAGACAAGAGCATAAGAGATGAGAAGGGTTATGAGAAGATAAAAAAAAATAACCCTTACACATTAGGGCAGAATTGTTTAGCCCTAGAGGAGTCATCAATAACCATCTGAATATTGAAAAGGATCCTGAACTTGTTGAAAGATACCTCCATACAAAATCTCAATAAATGCCTCACTTTGAAGATGTTCATAGGTTGTTTGGAGATGAGTGCATAATGGCTAGCCAAAGAAGATGGAAAAACCTCCCTCGCAGCCTTAGAAGCATGGAGTACCACACACCAGAAATATTGAGGGGTGCCTTGGAGAGAGCACCATTGTACAAGAGGGCCATGCAGGCCAAAAATATTTAGTTGCTTGGCTTGAAGCGCAATCCACCCTTGCTGTTGGGGCTAAGTGATGGAAAGGACCAAGATGAGCCTTAAAATAAATGTAGAAGGAGGACTAGTTTCTCAAAGGATGAGAAACCATTTAGTAGGGGGGTGATGATGAGCTCCATCATTAGGTACATTTGGAGGGGTTAATGGTCACATTTTTTCCTTATTAATAATATTTCCTTTTTATTTTAATTATATTATGGTCTTATTATGCTATTGTAGATGGTGATTGAGGTTTGTCATACATTGAGTACCTAACATGAGTTAAATGCAAAGAAATCATGAAGATATTGCATTTTTGTGAATTTTTTTTCATCAAGACATGAAGTAGAAAATAAGGAGAGATTATGGGGGGTTTTTCACCCTCCTTAACTCCCAAGGGCAGCCGAGGGATCTTGGATATTCCCTCCAACAACTCAAAATCAAAGGCAGCCAAACAAACTCAATATCAAGTGCATTAAAGCCATACTTCACTTGCAGTCAAGTGGACACATCATTTAATTTTTAGGGAGTTTTTGGTAGCTACCCTTTAGGTTAAATACGGCTGAGCAAGAGCTCATTAGGATTCAAACTTTGGAGAAATCCATTAGGCTCTTTTCTCTTGTAATCATTTTTCAAAATTTTTATATTGATGTAATGAGACTATCTTTTGAAATTAAATGAGTATTTGCTTCCATTTGTCTTTTGCTATAGATTTAGCTTGTTTACATGTTGGTAGATTAGGTTATCACTTCATAAAGTTGTGGGTCAAGCCTCCCCTTTTCATATCTGTCATTGGAGCTTGAGGAGGGTAGACCTTCCCCACACACCAAAAGCAAGGAAAATTTTAAGGATGAAAAATTATCTTGAAGTTTAAAAACATTGGCGAATATCACTAGTCCCTATTATGAAAACTATACAATGTTTATTGATGCATTTGTAAATTTATTCAAATTTATAGTTATTTTATATATATTCTCTATATAATATTGGTGATTTTTAAGGTCAAATAATTTTATATTTTAAAATTTTGGCGAATCATTTTTATAAAAAAATTGAAATTGGAGAATCTTATTTTTGGAAAAATCATGGAAAATTAGCCCACCTACAAATATTAGCCCCTAAAATTTTTCATGACAAAAAGTTCTTGCTCTTGGAATAGATAAGGTTGATTGTTGTGTGTTAGGTCCCTGTAATTTTTTAGATTGGCGAGACCAAATGAACAATGGTAACATCAAACCAACTTTGGAGTCCTAGGACCTAGCCTTCCTAGACTCACAGAGGGATCTCTCTATATTTGTATAAAATATATGACTTGATTGATTTATGATGTTGATTCTAGGTTAGTTAAAATGATAGGGTTTGTTTTTTGTTGTTTTGTTTGGATGGGTTGCTTGTTAAGAAGAGAAGATAGAGTAAGGGAAATTCAAACCCTTAGGCTATGGGGTCTGTGAAAGGCTTGAAAAGTACAACAATAAATCAAGGGTGTTTCATAGGGTAAGTTAACAACTCCAAATGGATCTTAATAGCTTAGGTGGGTGTGAAATGAACATTAAATTGTGAGTTTAGTAGGTTTAAAAGGAAATTAAGAATCCTTTTACATATACTAGAACGAGAAGAGTCTTCAAGATCGGGGCATACCATAAACTTCTTTTGTCTTGCTTTATCAAGTAAAATTTGAGACAACAATCCAGCAAACCCTAGAGAGTAGGGAATTGCTAAATTCTCTAGTTATTCACTTTCGTAGAAAGAAAACATTTAAAATGACAAATAAGTAATGATTAAAGAGTAGGGAACTCCTAAATTATTCAATCAAACCTTAAATACCTTTAAAGTCACTTTTCAAGATAGACCAAAGGATAGGGAAAACCATAAACTTCTTTAGCCTAAACCCTAGTAAGAAAACTTCAAAGAGAGACCTTAAGAATAATGTTTCAAGCTACACCAAAGGACAGGGCATACCATAAACTTCTCTAGTTTGACTCTTATTAAATTATTTTCAAGACAAAAAACTAGGTGGAATCAGAAAGCAACTAAGAATTCTCCAATCAGACCTAGTAGAGGAAAACATTTGGGCAATAGAAGCAGACAGACTTAAGGTGCCTTTGACAACGTATCTTAACCTAAATTTTCTATTTGATTGCAAGAGAAACTATGAGCAATATGGAAAAAAAAGAGGAAACAATAACTAGATTAGTATAACATCACCATTTGACAAAGTCCATGAATCTTGTGAATGTGCTTGTTCCATTAATCATTCAATCAAAAGCAGTTACAAAGCTCCAAAGCCAAAAACTCGTCATAACTCAGTCTATGAGGTATTTAGTTCAAAAATCAACCAACAAAAATATGAAGCATGCATGCATTATTTATCTACAAAATGGGGAGGTAAACCCTAGCTAGGGTTTCAAATGTCATTCATTACATAGTTAATTCTTTTGACCTTTAAGACCATGCAAGGCACAAGGAAAAATATTTAAAATTCATTTATGGCAAGAATAACTTCTAACATAACTATTTGAGCTAATTTCTAAAAAAATTTGACTTTAAGGCTCCAAAATACCTTTTTTAATAACTCCTGGTAAGGGCATAGCTCCAAGGTACAGTGGCGCAGTGCCAATGCAAACACGCAGAGCCAAGACTGGGAAAATGACCTATTTTGCAGCTAACTTTTGGAGGCCTTCCCGGTGTCCAAATGAGCTCCATGATGGCTCATTGGAAAGGTATTTGAGTATATTTTCCAAATCTACTTCCACTTTTCCAATTTTCGTTTTCAAAAATCACTTCTCCCAAGACTTATAAACGCACAACGCCAGTGCCAAAAAGAGGGAAAAAAGGTGATGTTTTGGTAGTTTTTAGCCTTTTTGAGGGACGATTTTTGCTCCAAATGTTCTGAAATTTTATTAGGTTAATGTAATTGGTATGAGGAACATGAAAATTATGACCTTTTTCATTTGAGTGCCCCAAAAAAGATCGCAGCGCCAGTGGCGCTATGCATTTGGCCCAATTTTCTGCAAGCCAAACTATCAAAATCTTAAAATTTGCACCAAAGTGCCAAAAATGGATTTTGATTTACTGATCATGGTTCGGAGGCTTGGAGGGACACATAAGCAAGGATATAAAGCTTCTCTTTCTCATTTTCCTTGATCAAACTCCAAATATTTGCATGGGCATGTTTGAGCTTGGCCCTTGCAATCCTGTTTCTCATGGCATAATGTTTTGCCATCTTTCTCTACATGTTAGTGTATCTTTTTTCCTTCTCTAGCTGACCCTTGTTGAGCAATGTGAAAGGTATGAATTTTCCATGTATTTCTTTATCTTTTTCCTTTAATCATAACTCCTTTATATTATAGAATGGTAATATATTAAAGAATTATAATAGAATTAAGGAGATTAGTGTTTGTTGCAAATTGATTAAAGATTGTATTTTCTTATATGTAGAAAATGGATGAAGTGGGAAGCCACCATTTGAGAGGAGAAGACAAAGCAGAAATAACCGTTGTCCCTTCAAAAAAAGACCATATCTAGACAAGAAGGTTGAGATCAGAGCGCATAGCCAAAGGAAGGAAAGGAACATCGTGGCATTAGCGAGAGAAGACAAAACAATAACTAAAGCTAGAAGATAGAGAGAATCCCTCAGTATCTCTCGATCTTGAGGGATTGCTGCTCAAAGCTTATCCAAATTTCTTGTTTCGTCTGCTGGCTGTTATGAAAGGACAACGCTTGTAGAAATCGATATATGTAATATATGATGTATTGTGATTATTCAGACTTCCTATTGTATTTTCATGATTGCTCATCGACTCTTGTTGTTTGAAACAGATTGTGATTTCTTGTAAACTCTATTACATATGATTAGTACATAATCTGGTTGTCGTTCCATTATTTGATATTGGAGTAGTTCGGCGGTGCTTCACTAGCAGCTAAGGGCCCGGCCTTGGTGGATCCACCTGCTATCTGTACCATTAATTTCCAATTCCATTCATGTGATGGTTTTCTTTATTTATCATTTCTTTTAAATCACATTGCTTCACAGTTTCCATGTTCTATAGCTTACTGTTTCAATGTTTTATGAAATCGGTTTATTGCATCAATTATGAGTGAATTGCGTTGTTATTCCTTTTCAACATAACAAGATTATTTATTCCTTTGTAACTTTTATTGTTATGCTTTTCAGATATAAAGCTTCATTGTTTAGATTTTGTTGTTCATTTCCATTAGATAGATCTGATGTTCATTTCGATTCAATCGCTTTGCTGTTCATTTCTGATAACTAGATTTATTTTTTATTCCTTTCCCATAACTATTTTGTTTGCTATAGAACGTTATTGCAGAGAGCATGTTTATTCAATTTTCATTAGCAAAAATATTGATTTGACTCAGTTATCATTTCCAATTAGTTGCCTTATCATGAAGTGTAAGATCATAAACTATAAATGACATTGGCTATTACTGTCTAACTTCTCAGATTGAAGATCTTGCTCATGCTTGATTTCATTTACATCAGTTGACAGAGGAAAGAGTTATTACTAAAGCATCCTTGATTGATGATTTCCGAGTGAGTGATTGGATTTTAGAGCTTTAAGTTTCATGTCATTGCAATTAGATTTAATTTTCAAGCATCCGTTTACTCTTGCATTTGAAACACTGTACTGCAAATTGGAGAGAATTACCCTTAGATTGAATTTCCACCTCAGACTAAGTACACTCTTGAAATAAAAATCATACATGGATTGATAATTAATGTGGGATAAATAGGAGTTAAAAAGACACCTTTTATACCTCAACATTTTGGTGCCATTGTCAGGGAGAGTGTAGTTATCTAGAAAGAGTGATGTATATTTGATTTTCTCTGCTAAGGAAGAACTGGGTATTAAAAACGAAAGGTAAGAACCTGCGTAAAGAACGAGGAACATGCTCATTCATTTGCCCGCTTCACAGCCGAACTGCGTAGAATTTTAAGGTAGGAATGAATGTTTGCATTTTTTTGAATGACTAGAAAATCTAAACAAAACAAAATTCCCCCCAGACCTGAGAAACCTAAGGGACTGGTGACCCTTGGGTGAACAACCTTTATCGACAATATCATTAAGAAAGTTGAATCTCAGCCATCAGTAGGACCTAGAAAAATTGCTTCTAGACAACCTACTAGCTCCCTTCGAGCCATAGAATCACCATCTGTAGCTTTTGCTGAGGTGCATATCTAAACAGAAGAGACTGAGAAGGATTCTCAAGAAATTGGGAATTCTCGCCCAATTTCTTTACAAGAAGGGAACTCTAGTAATCTCTGCGAAGGAGGAGGAGAAACAGGGGAAGTAGAAGAACCAAGATTCCCTCTTGAAGTAATCCAAACACCAAGTAGCCCAGATAAGGGAAGTGCTATCAAAGTCATCCAAAAAAAATTTGAAGAACCTAAAGAACCAAAATCCCCTCAGATAATAGTTCAGCAAGGGACACTCATTATCCCAGACCAGGGGAGTGTTGTTAAGGTCATCCCTACTCCTTCTAGTCAGCCTAGGAATAATTCCATAGAAATCATAGAAGGATATTGGCACATATTTGATCAAATGGCCCACAACCAGCAACCACCCCAAACTTCCACACTACAATATCCCATTGTGGACACTACAATTGATGCACCTATGGATTAATCCGTCTTGCGGACAAGACCGATCTCCCTAGTACTAAAAGTATCTAGCAACAAACAGCCAAACATACTAATCTTTCTCTAAGAATATAGGGTTTACAAAAGGCTCTATAGAGGTGTAAAAGACTTACCGTTTGTCCAGTGCTTTGTTGAAGTCGTTTTTTTCCCTCGCGCGCTTGAAGGAGTTTTCCTCGTAAACCTGCAGTCACAAACAAGCAAAATATTACATAGCACCTGTATAGAAATCATCATAAACCATGCTTATCATAGTGATCAAGGAATCTATGAAATAAACCATTGATTGAAAGCTTATTGAGAAAAATGAGTATATTTGTATTAATTTCAAAAGAAGAAAATCCCTACAACCTGAGCCTTGATGTTGCACAGGACTTTCCGGTGTCCGAAGCAGGAGTCTCCTTTACTTTGACAAGTTCTGCACTCCTCCAACCAAGACAAATAGAGGTATGTAATCTCTCCTCACAAGTCTTAGTTAACTGAGCCTAAATATTAACAGCACTTAACTTCAAATATTCTAAAAGCTTGAACTCCCTTTGAGGCTACCCAATGCCTCTTTTTATAGTGGACAAGAGGAGGTTTTCTATTCCAAGCATTAAGGGATAGAATCCTCCTTCAAAGGGATAAACTCCTCACATCAAGGGGTTAGCTCTATAAGGTAAGGGATTCATTCACCTTACAAGAGCGGTTCTGCCACCGCAAAATCTATTCTAGAAGCTTCCAGAATTTACTTTAATTGAGCCTTTTGGGATTTTAATTGCGCCTTTTTAATCTTACAGGGGTCTGCACCTATAATAAAGATAAAGTGCATTCAGGAATGCAGGCAAGCTGAACATTGGGTGCGGGACCGCAGGCAAGATAGCCAGAAAGTGCGATACCAAAGTTTAGGAGACTTTTTAGGAACTTTTTCTGATTTTCAAGGCTTGACATGAGGAACTGATATGTTAGACTTGCAAAAGGGAGAAGTATGAGTAATAATGAGCTCATACACATGGCAGAATGTCAGGATGACAATTTTCAGTGTAACAGATTGCCCCCTAAAGTGCAAAGTCTGAAATAGATGATGCTGAAGTCTGTCATATATGAAGAGTGCAGTACTTTATCATTTCAAGGATCATCCTGTGGATACCCTAGTCAGCACCTATAAAAAAATTCAATGCAAAATATATATGTATATGTATCATCACTGAGGTAGGCATTTCCATACTCAGATTGAACTAACTAAAAACTGATTCAACTGTTCTGATACAGGAATGATTTTGAGTACATCACAGTATAGACATGTGTAGACACAGTATGGACGCAGCCATCTGTTTATAAATAGTCTACTGTATAAATGATAACAAAATTCCTTGCAGCCTGAATGGTAGAAACTAGATCCAGGGTCTTGATTTCCGCATCTTGAACTAGTACGATTCTATCCATGCGAATGAATGTGTCGAAGTCGAACATGGTAGAAACCACTTGATTACCAGTCAATGATGTAAAGTGTTAACAAGTGTGAGAATAACCACCAGTAATGTCAATGGCTCCCAAAGTACCCAATACAATCCATGAAATGTGAATGAATGAGCTGAAGTCGAACATTTCACGGAATCATTCGATCAAAGGTCGATGATGTAACCTGTCATCGAAAGCGAGAAACCTTCCATTAAGGCATGCATATTTCAAGGTACTGACGATTTCTAGATCAACTTCCTAGATCATGAGTTGTCGTCGATAGAAAGTGATCCATCATAGGAAATCCCACAACACGAAATCATAGATCAAGTTTTGAAAATATATTGGCAAGGACTGACTCAGGGATGGTCAAAATGGATGACAGATATTTCGCAGATGAATGGTTTATTTAAACTATCCTCTTGAACACACAACGACACTGCATATGGTTTGGTAACAATTGACCCAAAGCTAATACCTAGAAACCGGATGAAGACTTTCAAATGAGGTTCGATTAACTATTAGGCAAAGGATTTCCCAACCCAGGTGAATGAAAGTGTCGTGTTCAAGAGTGGTCGATTGAATTTTCGAAGAATCAAAATACAACAAGCACGCCCATTTTCCTCTCTTTTCCCCCACCATTTCTGGCAAGTACCTCTTTATTTTTGACAAGCTTGAGGAGGATAACATTTGCTTGTTTATAAGCTCATCCTTCGGATGAGTCCAACTTAGTTTAAGATTCGAACCCTAAGAAGGAGTGGTTCGTTCCTGTTGAAAATTAAGCAAGTCCTTTACTGTTAAATTTTAACGAGTCCAGTATAGGAGAAACTCGGTGTTTTTCATTTTTACGGAGTCAGAAGAAAAGACTTAAGAAAACTCCATGGTTGTACTTTTTCATAAATTTAGTCTCTCAGGCCCGAAAAAGGATAAAATAATGCGGGAGAGAACTCTATTGACCATGATTAGTCAACGCATACCTTTTTTGTAAATAGTCCATTTCAGTCTGTAAAAAGGGTAAACTTATACTGAAGGGACGATCATTCATTTACTTTAACGAGTTCGAACGATCAAGTACTCGGCAATATTTTCATATTTAGAGAGTCTGAAAAGGGCTTAAAAGAGGACTCCAATGTTTCTCTTTTTCGTGAATTTTTGAAAGAGTCCGAAAAAGTGATAAAAGTATGCTCTTTGTTGAAAAATGATCAATTCTCCTGAAAAATCCAATTTCTGAACAAAAACTTGAAACATTACACATACCTGTTTAAAATGAGTAAAAATGCTTCAAAAATACCTTTTTAAAGTGAAAAATAAATAAATTAAAGATTCATCTATTCGAAAAGACTTATAAAAAGGACTTTTTCAACTTCATTTTTACCGTTCAATTTCACAGTGAAAAGTAGAAGCTTTTGGGTAAAAAAGTTCCTGTGAAGATTCTGGAAAATCCGTCCGACGAAATCGAGAACCGTCAGTCCCAGGTAATCCACGACCTCTTAATCTTGCATTTCATCCGTTTACAATTCATTTTTAGGCTTTAAATTTCATTTTTAAGGGAAAAACATGGTTCAAAAATCGCTCGCGGGGGTCCGCAGGTGACACACATGGTACCTGCGGACCCCGAATTTTTTCTACAAGGAAAAAATTCGTGGGTCCGCACTTTCTTTAAAGAACACGTGCGTTCCTATGCACTATTTACAAAGGCTAAGTGCAGTCCCCGCGCATTTTAAATTTAAACTCAAATTTCTCTTTTGCCGCCCAAAATTTTTCAAATTAGATTGTACTAATCTATCTTTTTGCACATTGTAGGATTAACAAGATGTTTATTTGGAGAGAACGTGAACACGAGGATGTGGATGATGCCACAATGCTCCATTTTCCCATAATGCAGGCATTAAGAGCATGTGGTATATATAAATTCTGGGCCATCCAAGGCATGAGAGCACAGGTAGAGCTCCTGACATGGCTGGTAAATAGGTGGAACGTGCAGGACAAGTGTTTCATTATCAGCGGCCACCGGCTCGAAATCGAGCTGGAGGAAATTTATTTTCTGACTGGTTTGTCCAAAAGGGGCGAACAACACTCCTTGTTTGGGACTAGGCCAGGTGGCCAGACTATCGCTAGTCTTCAACAAGAATTCTGTAATAATGAAGCAGACCCCAGGGACAAACGGATTGATATAAAAACTATCATCTGTCCTGAGCTGAAAGTTATTGCATTTACTGTTACCAGCCTGTGTGGGAGTGTAGCATTGCATGTAGCTACCGATTCTCAGATGCGCATTGCTGTGGACTGTTTTCGCGGCACTATTTTCAACTGGTGTGACGCTATGTTGGCTAATGTAAAAGGCCAACTAACTAGAGAAAAAATGGGAAACTGAATAACTTTGGATATGGATCCATCGTCGTCTCCTTTTCTCTAGAGAGGATTCCTATGCTATCTCCACAGAGTATCCCTGTTGATGTCGGTCGACCTAGAGAACCTAGGATAGTTCGTTGGTCCGCACTGATGGCCCGTCACGATATTGAGGGCGGTGAGATTGTTCGATTTCCTTCTTCATATTTTCGTTGGTTGGCCCGCCAAATTTTTGTCATTGAGGACTTTCCGTATGCCGGGATAGATTTCCGCGGCGACCGGGAGATGGCTCTCCCAGCAGGGGAACAGTGGGATGACTCAGGTAAAAAAATCTTTCTTCAACAGTTTCTAAGTTCTAATAATTTTTTTATTATTTTTGATCGTCTTGTTAAATAATAACCCAAAATTTTGTTGAATACAGATGTGGGCCCACAACGACCAGCCCATCTCCAACCCTATGAAAGAAAACAACCAGTTGCAGGCGCACCAGCTCTAGTAGGCCAATCAGCGGAAATCTTGACTGATTTATAACATCATCTAGAGCGTTTGACTCTAGATATTCCGGAGACAAACATAGATGATATTCCACTCAGATTGCAGAGATACATGATTGGTGTTCCAGGACCTTTTAGGAGGTTTATGTGCAGGGTGGCTCGGGCAGTGGTTTCTTATCGTGATCACCATCAATGATGGGATGATCGTGTTGTAGACTCATATTTTTGACTTTTTGTGTTATCATTTTGCCGATCATAAGGTGTTTCCAACCTATGATCGAAGACGATGTATATTTTTTGAAAACACTTCTATCCTATGATATATCACTATTTACCAGCTATCTGTATACATGTTATAAATGTTATTTGTTTTACTGTTTTGATTACTGCAAATGTCGATTTATCATACTAGAAGCAACTACGTCTGCTAATGTATTTAAATGTCTTGGAATATGTTGATATTCAATGTATTCAAATCCACGTTCCAAGAGACGAACTCTTAAAAAAAACCGTAACAACACTGGATTTCTAATGGCATAAACTCTGTTAAGTTGTAATACAACAAGTTCAGAATCCAACCTCACAATCAAACTCTGAATCCCAAATGATATGGACTCAGACAATAACTCAATCACTGCACTATACTCTGCAATGTTATTCGTTGTTTGACCAAGGCTTACCCCATGCATGGAAACTAGCTCTTCAGAGGGTGAATAAATAACCCAAGCTGCGGAAGAAATGTTCCATGTACTACGACAAGCACCATCAGCAAAACCAATGTAGGTTTGAAGAGACGTCGACATATGCAATATCAAGAGTAAAACTTATATAAGCAGGAATAGTGATAAAACACACTTCTAAACTAGGCACACCTTTCTAATCTAAGACACGCCAGAAGTAAAGAAATATAACCTAAAAATAAAAGCTCTCCATACCAAGTTTAAGCATAATATCGCTTCAGATATAGCCCATTTCTGGGTTTATCTAAAGGGATACCATCAAAATCTATCAGCTCATAGGCCCCTTTTTCCAGCTTTCACTTAAAAATGAAAGGACCATGCCACATGGGCACGAATTTTCCAACTCCTAGCTTATCGTTGGCTTGATCATAAACTAAGACTAGGTCTCCTTCTGAAAAATTTTGAGGGGTAACACTTCTATCATACTGAGCTTTAACTCTTTTGACATGAGCCTCGTTTTCTATCACAACGTTTCTCTGATTTTCATCCAATTGAGCCAAGTACAAAAAATGTTTCTCCTCTTCAGTCGTAGCTGGGAGTAATTCTATGGCTAATTTCAAAGATGGGATTTCGCATTCAATCGGCAACACATCTTCCAAACCGTAAACGAGTTGAAAGGGAGTGAAACCAGTTGATGTTTTGACTGAATTTTGATATGCCCAAAGTGTTGAAAATAACATGAAATTCCAATTTGTTTTTTGAATACCAATAATTCGTTTGATCATAGTGACTAAAAATTTATTTATGGCTTCGACCAAACCATTGGCTTGCGGATAATACGAAGTGGAACTATCATGGCACAGGCCAAGCTATTATGTCAATTCAGTCATCGTGACATTCCGAAAATGGCTTCCATGATCAGTAATAATGGCTTGAGGAACACCGAACCTCATAATTATGTGATTAAACACGAAAGTTGCAGCAGTCTTGCCATCAGCCGAAAATGTAGGCATCGCCTCGGCCCACTTAGTAAAATAATCTACTGCTAAGATAATATATGTATGCCCCCCGGCCGAGTGAGGGTTACATGTAATAAAATCGATACCCCATTTTGCGAAAGGACCAACAGCAATTATGGGATGAAGAGGAGCGGGTGGCGCGCGCATCTTACGACCGAACAATTGACAATTGTGGCATTTCCGGACTGCATAAATATAATCTTTGAATAACGACAGCCAGAAATAACAAGCGCACAATATCTTTTGGGCTGTGGCATACCCAGACATATGACCGCCACATGCTCCAGAATGGCAGTCATTTAGAACCTTTTCAGTTTCTTCATGAATAAGACAGCGTCGGAAAATAGAATTCGCTCCCCGACGATAAAGTGTATCACCAATAATATTATACTGTTGGGATTGGAAACGTATTTTCTGTCGCTGAGATCGCGAAATTTCAGGCCGAAAAGATTGGGTTTGGAGATAAACGATAATATCTCCATACCATGGATCAAGAGTACTGATAAGAAACAGAGATTCATCCACAATGGGTTGCTCTTCCACAGTTTCAGTATCAGTAGAGGGGAAATCACACATTAGTTCCGCAAAAACCAAGGATTTCTTCGCCTTGGATTTTTCAAATTCCAAGTGGAATTCTTGCAGGATGACTATCCATTTGGAATACTTGCCCCCTAGCAACTGTTTGGTCACAATGTACATCATAGGTTTGCAATCAGAAACTACCATAGTTTTGCGTAACAATATGTAATGTCTAAATCGTTGGACAGCTTGAACAGCTTCCAAGGCCAATTTCTCCACATGCGTATACTTAGTCTCAGTCGGATGCAGATTTCGACTAAGATAGTAAATCACATGTTCAGTATGAGATTCATCTTCCTGAACTAACACCATGCCAATGGTGGAATGAGAACCAGCGAGGTACAAAATGTAATCCTGGTTGTAGTTGGGAGGATGCAATAACGGTGCATGGGTTAATGTGTGTTTAAGTGCATCAAAAGATCGATAAGCGATCTCATCCCAAAAGAATGGAATATTCTGTTTCAGCAACCGGGTAAAACCTTTTGTAAGCTCGGCGTAGTTAGGAATAAATCGACGTAAAAAGTTTTCTTTCCCCTGCAAAATTTGGAGTTGGCGTAAAGTCGAAGGAGGAGGTAATTTAAAAATAGCCTCGACCTTCGATGGATCGACACGAATACTTGCTTTCGAGACAAAAAATCCTAGTAAACGACTCGACTCTACGCAAAAAACACATTTGTGTGGATTTAGCCGAATTCGATAATGCCGACATGTCATAAAGATAGCACGTAAATGTGTAAGATGGTTAGCCCTGCGTGATGAATGAGCAGGTAAATCATCGAGATACGGTTGCACAATGTGCTTAATGTCATGAAACGCATAAGACATTGCCCGTTGAAAAGTTACTCCAGCGTTATTTAATCCAAAGGGTAGTTTGCAGTAAGAAAATGTCCCCCACGGAGAAATAAAAGCTCTTTTTGGATGATCGGCAAGGAGTATGTTTATTTGATTATACCCCGAAAATCCGTCCATAAAGGAAAAAATTTCACTGGCGACACAATCATCGATTATTTGATCGATATAGGGAGTTGGATAATTGTCTTTAGGACAAGCTCGATTAATATCCCTATAATCGATACATACTCTAATGGTTCCTTGTTTTTTAGTCACGGGAACAATATTAGATACCCAATCCGTTAAAGGAATCGGATAAATAAAACCTGCACGAAGTAATTTTTCCACCTCCGCTTTGATAGCAGCAGCTTTTCTAGGATGCATTTGACGTAGACGTTGACAAACAGGCTTGGCATCTGGGTAAGTCTTGATTTCATGTACGACAATTGACGGATCAATTCCTGGCATTTCTTTGTAGGACCAGGCAAACACATCACAGAATTCTTGAAATAGGGATTTATAAGTTTGAATTTCTTCTTCAGTATAGGAAGCACCTATATGAATGTTTTCAATTATTCCAGGTTTTACTGAAATGTCAATTGGAATCATTCGAGAAATATTTTCCAAATTTAACTCAGAATCAGGATTTTTCAATGGATTCTGTGGTTCCTTGACATAGTCAGGAGTAAAGATTGAAGCGAAATCATCTTCAAAATGATCTAGTTCAGGTAAAAGCGAAGATCGATGATGTAGATCTTCCCATGGTAAATCATCAACAGATAATAATTCACGAATCTGCTCATCGGAATGAACAGGTTCAGGAAATGCTGTTGCAGCTGAGCTAGATATAGAAAGTGATTCCTCTTGGATCCCATTCACTAGATCAATCTTGGTTGAAGAGGGGTCTAAAAATGACTGTACAGCCTGATATGCAAGTTCAAATGGACTCAAAGGCATCATACCATTAATTGAATCTAACTCGGATTCGGAAGCTACAATCCAAGGATCATCAAACATAACAGAGTCTGATGAAATCATATGAATAGTTGCAACAGAAGGTGATACGTCAGGAGGAGGAATGGAAAAAGTTCCTAAAAAACTAGAATCTTTAATCAAACCTCCTCCAACATCCTTATATGGGATAGTCGTTTTACCAACGTGCTGGATTGTTTCTGTAGAGGCTGGGTCAGAAGTAAAATAAGTTAACTGATCTATTGTAACGATCCTTCCTTGATATGGAAATTTTATGAGTCGGAAGACCGAAGAGACAATAGCAGTCATAGCATAAGACCAACTATGACCCAGAAGAAGGTTGTAATCTAGAGGGGCATCAACCACTTCCACATCTAGATTTAAAATTTTACCTTCAACCCCTATGGGTAAATCCTGCAAAATACCAAAAGGGTGGAAACCTCGACCATCAAAATCCTTAAGAATCATCAGAGATTGGTTCAGCGTAGGAGAACCAAGTGATTTCCAACACTGAATTGACATAATACACATTGAAGCTCCCTCATCAATCACAGTCCAATAGATCGGTTTGTTTCTGACGTACACTGGTATCTGGAAAGCCATCTAATGAGGTAGACGAGGTGTACTATTTTCTAGATCGAAGATTATAAGATTAGAATCCTGAATATCAACAGCTCCTATAGTAGACAAAAGCAGTTTACGCTGTGCTAGGCATGATTGTAGCACTTCCAAAGCCGACATTACTGAAGGAGAAATAGCTAAGTCTTCAACAATGTTGTAATTCTTAGCAGCTCTCACATGTGGATTGAAAGCTGATTTACGAAGAACACCTTTAGCAGGCGGTTTGATTATTAAGTCTGGATTTGGTTTCTCGATCTGTAGCGGACCAGAAATAGGAGGAGGTGTAGTTGATGTATTTTCATTAGAAGATTCTGCTTCTTTATCATCAACAGGATTCTTAGTACCATAATCTTTCGATCGCGTCGCAATCCTTACATGAGACATCATCAAAATTGGCTCTTCTGAAGCATTCAAAGTAGAACCAACCATCTTACTATCTTGAAAAGGAAAAGGATCCTTCAAGACAGCAGGTTGTGAACCTTTGACGAATTTCGCAACCTCAGCCCGATGTGGGCATTCCTTAGTAAAATGATCTTCGTCACAAATGTAACAAGGATAACGTGGTTTACGTTTTTGGTCATTGGATTCATTTTTATCAGTTTTCTCTTTCGAATTCTTTTTGTTTTTACTCTTCCCTTTCTTTTTATTACCGGATTTAGATTTAGCCGTGGATGTCTCCACAACATGAATATCAGCAGAAACTTCGGGGGAAGATTCTCCTTTCGGGGAATCAGGTAAAGTTATAATTGGAGAAGAATTCTTTGAAGATTTCTTCTTACTTTTAGTATTGACTGTACCAATCATACCATCAGCGGCATGAGACCCTAAAGGAGCAGCAACTATTTGACCTTGTTTTGGAAGGTCTGGGATTTTTTCATGTAAAGTACCCGACTGTGTGTAAACGAGGTCAAGGTACTGAGCTTGAAAAATTACTTGCTCTTCAGTAACAACACCAGCCTTAGCAACATCTTCAGTAATCTTGGGTAACAATGATTTAACAAACCATTCCGCCAAAATTTGATCCGGAATGTAAAATTTCACCAAATGTCTCCTACGTCGCCATTTATGAATATGATCAGAAATATACGTAGACGTGGATTGTTTCAGCGAAGTTAATAATTCCGTGCCATTGTCGTATCTGACTAGCAACTGAAAATGAGTCAAGAAGGCAGTTGCTAACTGACTGAAATTATGAAACGAGCCTCGTGGTAACTCAATGTACCATTTGGCTGCAAGACCAATAAGATTTCTTTGGAAAAGACGTAAGCGAATCGAATCATCAATGATTGAATTAGATGCACACCAAAGGTGATAAGTCATGACGTTATTTGATGGATCCTCTCTTGGCTTACCTTTGAATTTTGGTATATCACTGGGCAACTTATGCGGCATCGACGACCAGTACTGATAATAGAAAATTGGATCATTTGTAAGGCGCGTCAAATCAGGTAAATCCAAAGTTGCGATAAAGGGTAACTGACAATTAGGGTCACGAAAACCTTGAGTAGCCAAAGCAGTTCCAGGAGGTGGATACCCAGGGTAGCTGGGAATTGGATTAGCATTAGGAATTGTATAACCTCCTGGAAAACCAAGATTAATCGTACCAAACTGGGGTTGATTAGGTTGTTGATAAGTATAGCCAGGGTATGGTTGATACTGATAGTTTGGATTTTGTGTATAGGGACCGAATTGTGGCTGTCCCTGGTACGGTTGATACGTGAATTACGGTTGACTTGTGACAACTGTACTTGTACCAGCTTGTCCCGTAGGCATCTGAACCGAAGTCTGAACCGAAGATCCTGGCTGGGGTACAAAGACTTGAGGGATTTTCACGGAGGTAGGGATAGAAGAACTCGGGGTTACAGATACTCCAGAAGCAGGTGTTACAGGTTGAACAGACGTAGCGGCTGTTGCAGTAGTTTGAGGCGGAGTCTTAGGTGAACTAGGACCGGCTTGCTGAACAGGACCAGGTGCAGGAGTTTGAATACTAGGCTGGACAGGTTTATGAGTTGGACCAGTAATTAAAGGCTGTCCAGGTTGATAAGACAACTGCACATTAGGCTTTATAGGCTGTTGATATTGGGATGGATCCCACAACATATTCATTCCGGGGTATTGCCCCGCAGAAGGCTGAACGTAAGGACCATAACCTGGTTGAACGTAGGGTTGATAAGTGAGTGGTACATGTCCGGCTCCTTGAATAGATGGCTGACCAGAAGGTTGTTGGAAACCATGAGGTTGATAACCCTGAGGCGCGTACTGAAGCTAGGGTTGATAAGGACCCTGAGGAGCATATTGAGTTTGGGGTTGACCTTGGGGCATGTACTGTCCTGAAGGTTGATACCCTTGAGGTGTGTACTGTCCTTGGGGTTGTCCTCCAAAATAATATGATTCCACTGTTTGTGTTGGGAAAAAGTTACCTTGAGTTTGCCCTCCAGGTGGTAACTGACTTCCTGAAGGTTGCCCCCCAGGTGGTAACTGACTACCTGAAGGTTGCCCCCCAGGTGACAACTGACTACCTAAAGGTTGTCCCCCAGGCGGTAACGGATTTCCATGTATTAGACCCCCAGGTGGTAACTGACTGCCTTGAGGTTGAGGATTCGGAACATTACCAGACATCATATAAATTTGCGTTGCGTTCAACATTTCAGTTTTAACACCACTATTACCAGATGACAACACTTGTTCAATTGGTTGAGGAGCTACTCCCGAGAAAGTACCAGACAAAGCCTGATATCCCGAAGGAACAGAAGGACCACCATGTAAAAATTATTCTGGTGTTTGAGAAAACACGGATGACTCTCCGGCCATAATGGATGGCGGATAGTAACCTCTGGGTGTAGGATGAAATGGAACTCGAGGTGGAGAAAAAGCAAGACCCAGATTCTCTAAAAAATTTGTTAAAGATAGATACCAAGAACTATTTCGAATAGGGCTGTAGAAAATAGATTCACGCTCCCTAAGATTTAGATATTGAGGGGAGTTAGGAAGAGATATATCTTCGTCTAGATTAGTAAGTTCTTCAATGGAAATAAGACCAGCTGGAAGATCGTCAGTGACAATATTTCTTACCCTAGGTGAATCAATATCGCTAGAAGTTGGTGAAATAAATCCTGAGGGTGTTTCTAACAAAGAAGGTTCAGTTTCAGGTTCATAGATTTCAGGTTCATCAGCCAATTCACTGGAAGCAGGAATACTACCAGCAACTTCAAAAACTGAAATCGTTTCTTGAATGTATTATGTTGTAGGTATTTGATGATCAGGATGGACAACTATGGATGAACTTCCAATTTTTGTTGATCTAATCCTACCACTACTGGATGATACCAGAGCACAAAGCCCTTCAAGTTGACTCGGTGAATATTCAGGGGGTTTCCCTTGTAGTCTCCGGGATTGTCTCGGAAATTCCACCACGATTAAATATTAACTAATCACATGCAAACAAAGAAAATTTCAAAAAAAACACCTAAAGTATCTAACGAAAACAAACAGTTGAATCACACGCTTAAAAAATCTAAGATTTCAAACCACAACAAACAGTAACTTTCCGTACTAAAAACACTAGTTGGTGATGAAATCCAACTTAGTAGAAATTTAACACAGAAAGGGCAGTTGGAACAGTTACCCCGACAACCTACTTAATGAAACAGACTGGCACAAGTTTCCTCACAAAAACATCTCGTGTGATGAGAACCCCCCAGAGAGTCCAAGTGAGTCTAGTCGACGTCTGCTCTAGGTACAGTGAGATCTTTCCTTCACCGTCACCTTAGGAAATAATCTTAAGATAATGGACACTAAGGTTACCAACAGTAACAAATATAACTGGGGGAACAGTCTATGATCCGATTTCACGCGCAAGGGCAGAGTAGCAAGCTCAATCCCCTTGAAGGCTCCTCGACATGGTTAATCCAAGGTTTACCGACAAGTGACCCCAGGCTCCTTGACAATGGTTAATCCGAGGTTTACCGTTTGTAATACGCGCAAAATCTTCTATCTTCCCCAATGAAATAGAATTGTTTGTCTCAAAGGTTCAGATATGATCTCGTGATTGACTTCTTTAAGAGAAGCTTCCCAGATTATACAAATTACAATTGGATTTATCTCCTACCGCAAGATTTGTCTACTTGCTTGTTTTTACTACCTTGGAGAGTTAATTACTCCCTACTCCAAGATACTAGCCTAAGCTATGTTGGTGATAAGAGCCCTAGAAAATAAAAAGATTGCTAGATGAATTTTAATTGAGCGTTACTTTTAAGAGTTGTTTCTTACGTCAATGGGTGCGGAAATGAAACTCTGATGGTGTGAAATGACTCGATTTCCAAAAGACACTAAAAATGCACCTAAAAATGATAATCAGATTGTTTTCTTTCAATGAAATTATAATTAAGGAAAAGTTAGAGAATGCAATTCTTTTAATGAACAATTCCTTCTTTAATCATAAAGAACAATTGAAAGAAATTATTTTTGTTTTTTCCAACAATTTATCAAAGCTCACAATGAAAATCCTTTCTCTTTCCAAAAACTCGAAGCTACAACACAATTTTCCTTCAAAAGAAATCTAGAAATTTTAAAAGCACTCCAGACTACAAACTAATTTCAAGATCTACAAAGTTCAATAGCACTCAAAACTACAAACTAATTTCGAGATCTACAAAGTTTAATAGCACTCAAAACTACAAAATTTAATAATCTAAATGAATAAAAGCTTTAAGATTTTTTGAAGAATGTTTTATCTTAGTTGTTCAGCAAAATAAGGATCTATTCGTTCAGAATAACAAACAGATCGAAAAACACTCAATTATGTTTTTATAAAAAACGAAATTCAAAAACCAATAACAAAGTTTCTTTTCGAAGATTTGCAAAGAAACAGGTAACTCTATTTCTCAATAAAGGATGATTCCACAATCAGGTCAGATCCAACAAAAGACCAAAAAGACCAAGTAATCTGAGGTACTTCAAAACGTCAAATGCTTCAAATCGCTACAAAAGACCAAGTGAAACGCAATCCAAAATGCAAAACTTCTAGAAAATCATCAAAACACCAATACTGCTGAGATTTATTAACAAAAATATTTTGACAGAAACAATCATCAATCTGGGCAGAAAACAAAAACTGAAAATCAAAATCAAGATAAACTAAAGAAATAAATCTGAAGTTTTTCAAAACTTTAACAGGGTCCGCAGGCTCCAAGATATCATAGGTGCGGTCCCGCACTGTTTACACAGGAAAAGTGCGAAACTGCCCGCACTATGAAAACAAGGCAAAGTGCGGTCCCAGGAAAAACTAGAGAAAAACTTAAAGGATTTAAAAATTTTCAAAAACAGAGAAAACCTAAGCTACCCAAGCAGATGTCAATCAATCAAAAACCAAGAAAAAAATTTCCTCAAATCGAAATAAAAGAGAACCAAAAACAACAAGTTCTTTCCCCAGTGGAGTCGCCAATTTGTTGTATGGATTAATTCGTCTTGCGGACAAGACCGATCTCCCTAGTACTAAAAGTATCTAGCAACAAACAGCCAAACATACTAATCTTTCTCTAAGCATATAAGGTTTACAAAAGGCTCTATAGAGGTGTAAAAGACTTATCGTTTGTCCAGTGCTTTTTTGAAGTTGTTGTTGTCCCTCGCGCGCTTGAAGGAGTTTTCCTCGTAAACCTGCAGTCACAAACAAGCAAAATATTACATAGCACCTGTATAGAAATCATCATAAACCATGCTTATCATAGTGATCAAGGAATCTATGAAATAAACCATTGATTGAAAGCTTATTGAGAAAAATGAGTATATTTGTATTAATTTGAAAAGAAGAAAATCCCTACAACCTGAGCCTTGATGTTGCACAGGACTTTCTGGGGTCCGAAGCAGGAGTCTCCTTTACTTTGCCAAGTTTTACACTCCTCCAACCAAGACAAATAGAGGTATGTAATCTCTCCTCACAAGTCTTAGTTAACTGAGTCTAAATCTTAACAGCACTTAACTTCAAATATTCTAAAAGCTTGAACTCCCTCTGAGGCTACCCAATGCCTCTTTTTATAGTGGACAAGAGGAGGTTTTCTATTCCAAGCATGAAGGGATAGAATCCTCCTTCAAATGGATAAGCTTCTCACATCAAGGGGTTAGCTCCATAAGGTAAGGGATTCATGCACCTTACAAGAGCGGTTCTGCCACCGCAAAATCTATTCTAGAAGCTTCCAGAATTTACTTTAATTGAGCTTTTTGGGATTTTGCTTGCACCTTTTTAATCTTACAGGGGTCTGCACCTATAATAAAGATAAAGTGCGTTCAAGAACGCAGGCAAGCTGAACATTGGGTGTGGGACCGCAGGCAAGATAGCCAGAAAGTGCGATACCAAAGTTTAGGAGACTTTTAGGAACTTTTTCTGATTTTCAAGGCTTGACATGAGGAACTGATATGTTAGACTTGCAAAAGGGAGAAGTATGAGTAATAATGAGCTCATACACATGGCAGAATGTCAGGATGATAATTTTCAGTGTAACAGGGAAGTGCTATCAAAGTCATCCAAAAAAAATTGAAGAACCTGAAGAACCAAAATCCCCTCAGATAATAGTTCAGCAAGGGACACTCATTATCCCAAACCAGGGGAGTGTTGTTAAGGTCATCCCTACTCCTTCTAGTCAGCCTAGGAATAATTCCCTAGAAATCATAGAAGGATATTGGCACATATTTGATCAAATGGCCCACAACCAGCAACCACCCCAAACTTCCACACTACAATATCCCATTGTGGACACTACAATTAATGCACCTATGAAGGCCATTCCTCTCCAGCATATTCCTACATTCCATGGCTTAACATAAAAATATCTAGATGCATTTTTGTTTGAACTAGATATATTATGCAGGGGGTATGACTATACCACCGATCCCAAAAAGCTAAAATTATTCCCCTCCACATTAAAAGTTGCAGCTTTATGATGGTTTATGGGGTAAGGTGGAGGTGTTATAAATGACTGGGATCAAATGAAAGCTTATTTTCTAAAGAAATATCAGGATTATTGCAGGTCCAGAGAATTAAAAGATGAAATATTTCAGATGATAGAAAAACCTAATGAAACATTGGAGGATTATGTAGAACGCTTTCAATACAACCTCTAGAGATCACCTTATGCATCTTTACTCTTACCTAATAATGTATTAAAAACCACATTAATTAAAGGGATGAAGGAACAATGGGTTGAAACATTAAACATCATGGGCAAAGGTGACATATATCAGGAAAATTTTGATGACATTATTAATTTATGTATTAGGAGTTTGAGAGGCAACACAAGACTAAAACCAGCAGAACATGACATGATCACAAGAGATAGCAAGGCCTCCGATGGAGGTATAACCCACAGAGAAATTGGAAATCTATTAGAAGATTTTAAAACTGATATTATAGGGACTCTGACAACACAGCTTGATATCATGCAAACTAAACAAAAGCAAGCAGTAGGAGAACAAAATTTTTCCATATTCTGCCCCAGATGCAGAAAGAAACATAGCATAAAGAGTGCTTTCTGGATACAATCCAAGTCTGTGCCATCTGCATGAAAGAACACTCTACAGAAAGTTTCCCTTCACTCCCGGGATTGAAAGCAGTCTACAAAGAAGTAGAAGAAGAAATAGAAACGGTATGCCTACTTAATCAGCGCCTTCAATGGCAGTCACGACAAACAGGTATTCCCATTGATCCATCCTCTTCCTTTCAGTCTCCTTAGTATAATTCTCAGCAATATAAGCGAATGTGGAAAAATCAGCCACCCTTCCCTAATTCGTCACAATAGCCATTTCCTACATCGCCATGGCCAAATCAAAAAAATCAAACTAATTGGCCAAACTTCCCTCACTGTCCACCATTCTGGAAAAATAATACATATTCGACACAATGGTCCCCCTCCACCTCATAGAATTAGACCTTGCAGTCGAACTGGCAAAGATATATGAATCAACCAGCTGGAACGATTCCTCTCCCTCCACCTACACTACCAGCACCATTTACATTACAAAAAAATCCCCAGACCAACTTAAGACTGCAACTCCTAGCCCAACCCAACCCGAACCCTAATAATAGGCCGGTTTAATTTTTTCAAATAATTGAACCAACAGAACTAGAAACTGAGTTAAGGGAGTACAACGACCTTCAACTAAGGTCTGGGTGCATAATAGAATTAGAGCGAGACAAAAATATTCAAGTTGAAAATCTGTTACCTTCAGAACAAACATTGCAAAAGGAGAATGTGGTTACACAACAAAATCATGAGCAAGCAACCACCTCTTCGCCACCATTCCCAGAACGACTAATCATACCTCGTCCAATAGAACATCCTGATTTTGATCTTCTGGGAGAACTAAAAATTTTGTGTATAAAAATCCTACTCCTCGAAGCTATCCAAGATATTCCCATTTATGCAAAGACCATCAAATAACTATGAATAAGAAAGCCAAAGAGGAGAACAATAACTAACCCAACTATCCAAGTAGTCGGCACTCTATTTGACTTACTATCAAGAAGAGAAGCACCTATAAAGTATGAGGACCCAAGAAATCCTATAGTTATGGTGCAAATCAATGGAAAATTATTTCCAAATGCTTTTGTTGATTTTGGAACTGCAATCAATATCCTAACAACCACCACTTGTCAAAAAATTGGCATTACATCATTAGACCCAACAACAACCTTATTGGAATTGGATGACCAATCAGTAGTCAAGCCAGAAGGCACATTACATGATGTAATGGTATCTGTAGACTATTGGGAATACCCTGCCGACTTCCTGATTATTAAACCCAAAAACCGGCTAGATGGACACCCTTTAATCTTAGGTAGACCTTGGTTGGCAACTGCTAATGCTTACATTGGCTTCCGACAAGGTAGCATGACTATAACTAGAGGGAGTTATGTCAAGAATTTATCCTTATACCCTCCAACCCATCCAAGCCTAATGATAATAAAAACAAAAAAATAGCCTGTATCATACCTCGTCGAAAACATTATATCACCATTAACCATAGAAGATGCCCTCGACTTTAAAAACCAAACAGAGGATGACATATTAACAGTTTCATTAACCAACCAAAAACCAGATCCCATTTTCAATGCCACATGATCAAGGCAGCATTTGATTATGAAGAAGAAAAAGATCCCGTGAAAAAAAATTCAAGATCAATTAATACCTACCACTTTTGTTTACAATAGAAAAACTACATAAATTGAGCCAGGATAAACCTTGAACATTAACAAAAATCTGACTACTGAAGAAGAAGAGAAGATGGTCCAACTACTAAAAAAACATAAGGGATCCTTTGCATGGGATTACCCAGACATGAAATCAATTGATCCCCATTTATTTACACACCACATTTATACAGAAAAAGATGTTGGACCCATTCGCCAACCTCAACGAAGATTAAACCCTCATCTTAAGGATATTGTGAAAGCTGAATTACAAAAAATTTTGGATGTAAACTTTATTTATCCATTATCTGATAGCAAGTGGGTCTCTCCACTAGTAGTGGTGCCAAAGAAGAATGGAAAGTGGAGGATATGTGTAGACTACATAGAACTAAACAAAGCAACCCAGAAAGACCACTTTCCCCTTCCTTTTATTGATCAGGTATTAGATACATTAGCAGGAAAGAAATTCTTTTCTTTCTTAGATGGCTTCAGTGGATACAATCAGATTCATATTGCCCCTGAAGACCAAGATAAGACTACTTTTACCTATCTTTGGGGGATGTTTTCTTACAGATTTTTACCCCTTGGTCTATGCAATGCCCCTGCCACATTTTAGAGGGCCATTCTCAGCATCCTTTCAGATTTAATAAATGAAGGGCTCGAAGTATATATGGATAATTTCACACCTTATGGAGATGATTTTGAGCCAGCATTAGAAACATTGGAAAAGGTGCTGCAAAGATGTATTGCCACCAGGCTCTGATTAAGCCATGAAAAGTCTGACATGATGATGACCAAGGGACTCATCTTAGGTCATTATATCTCAACAGCCAGAATACAGGTAGATCTAGCTAAAATTCAGATAATTTTGTTAATACCTACTCCTACCACACAAACATAGGTACGTAGCTTTCTATGATTTTCTGGTTATTATAGAAGATTCATAGAGAATTATTCTCAAATAGCTGCACCTCTATACGCACTAACAGGGAATGTTGATTTTATTTGGACAGATAAATGTGATCATGCTTTTTAGGATCTAAAAAATCTTCTATCAACAGCCCCAGTGCTAAGGGGCCCAAATTGGGATTTGCCATTCCAAATTTCATCTGATGCCTCAGACACAGCTATTGTAGCAATCCTTGGGCAGGAAGAAGATAAAAAACCATATGCAATTTATTATATTAGCAAGAATCTATCTCCTCTTGAATTAAACTATACAGTTACTGAGAAATAATTTTTAGCTGTAATACATGCTGTAAATAAATTTAGACATTATATAACTGTGTATCCTATAGTTTTATATACAGATCACTCTGCAATAAAATTTTTAGCAAATAAAGCTGTTACAAATGGTAGAGAAACAAAATGGTTGATTCTATTGCAGGAATTTGACATCACAATAAAGGACCGACCTGAAAAAAAGAATCATGTAGCTGATTTTCTCTCATGAATGCCAAAACCAACAAATGCAGCAGCAGTCGAAGATCAGTTTCCAGATGAACATTTGTTTGATGTTACTGTCAAAACCCCATGGTATGTTGATGTTGAAAATTATCTAGCAGTAGGTAAGTTACCTAAGCATCTAATGCCCATTGAACAAAAACAAATAGTACAGCGTAGTGCCCAATTTTCTTGGATCGGGGGCTACCTATTTCACACAGGAGCAGATATGCACATCAGAATATGCATCCGAGAAGATGAAATATTTTACATCCTGAAAGAATTTCACGATGGGCCATGTTGCGGACATTTCGTAGATTGCAGGACTGGTCACAAGGTTTTACAAACAGGCTATTACTGGCCTACAATTTTTAAATATGCTAAAAAGTTTGTACAAGCCTGTGATATTTGCCAAAGGGAGGGACACCGTGGACAGTCTGAGGAAATGCCTTTGAATCCATAGTTAGTAATCGAGCCATTTGAGCACTGGGTGCTCGATTTTGTTGGTCCTATTAACCCAACATCAAATCAGAAAACATACATACTAGTTGCAAACAGAGTATGTTACTAAATGGGTTGAAGTAGAGGCACTTCCAAGAGCTACAGAGGACTCTGTAATACAGTTCCTTTTCCAAATATTTGTGCGATATGGCCTCCCAAGGGATATAATTACAGAAGGAGGACCATAATTTCTAGGTAATAAAATCGCTGCAACATTAAAAAATTACCACATTCAGCACAAAATTACAACCCCATACCACCCACAAGAAAATGGCCAAGTAGAGAGCACGAATAAGGTGATAGAAGCAATACTTACAAAAGCAGTTGTGTCACACATATGTGACTGGGCTTCAAGATTGTCAGAAGCCTTGTGGGCATACCGAAAAACATGGAGAAATACCACTGGGTATTCACCATATCAATTGGTATTTGGAAAAGAACCCATCTTTCCAATAGAATTTGAAATTCAAACATTAAGAACAGCCCAACAGGTGGGTTTGAATTTAAATGAGGCCCAGGTCAGTAGATTATAGCAAATCAACGAGCTAGATGAAATTAGGCTCTCCGCCCTCTGCACACTGCATTAATTCAACAACAGAGAGAAAAATGGCATGATGCCCTCATTAAAAAGAAAATATTTCAAGAAGGAGATTGTGCACTCCTATATGACTCCAGGTTTTAGGATTTCCCTGGAAAACTCTAGACACGATGGCGTGGACCTTATGAGATACAGAAAGTGCATGAAAATGGCACCATTACATTAACTACCATTGATGTATCTAGACATTCTTTCAATGCAAACGGTCATCGAGTATGACTTTACCACAAACCACTTATTCGAGAATCCTTTTACCAGCAATTACGTTGAGATTCTACTATGTAGATTATTGCTGAGGAAGATAACTCCTCCTCATCATTCACTCACTGAACAATTCCTTTATTTTTCAAATTTGTACATAAGCTTTTCTTTTAATTTTTGCTTATATGAATTGTTTTTGTACAAAATTTATTTTTCATGATGTTCCTCTTAAGGAACAACAATTGTTCCTCTTAAAAGGAACAACAATTTTGTGTGCCTTTAGATGTTCCTCTTAAGGAAAAGTTGTTGTCCCTCTTAAGGAACAACAGTTGTTCCTCTTAAAAGAAACAACAATCTTGTGTGTCTTTATTTTTCGTGTTGTTCCTCTTAAGGAACAGTTGTTGTTCCCCTTAAGAAACAATAGTTGTTCCTCTTAAGGAACAACACATCTGCATGATGACCCTTTTGTTGTTCCTTTTAAAAGATACAGCATTTCCGTCAATTATTTTTGTTGTTCCTTTTCAAAGGAACAGTATTTCCGCCGATTATTTTTGTTGTTCCTTTTCAAAGGAACAGCATTTCCAGCGATTATTTTTGTTGTTCCTTTTCAAAGGAAAAACATTTCCGCCAATTATTTTTGTTGTTCCTTTTAAAAGGAACAACATTTCCGCAGATTATTTTTGTCGTTCCTTTTAAAAGGAACAACATTTCCCCCCAGTGTCTTTGTTGTTCCCTTTAAAAGGAACAACCCTTTCGCCATCATTTTTCAGATGTTCCTTTTAAGGAATAGCAGTTCCGATTTGGAGTGTTTTTTTAGGTTGTTCTGCTAAAGGATCAACATTTCTTGTTTCTTTTATCTGTTGTTCCGCTTAAGGAACAGCTGATGTTCCTCTTAAAGGAACATCAGCTTGTGTGCTTTTTATCTTTTTGTTGTTCCTGTTAAAGGAACCGTATTTTTGCGTGCATATGTTCTTTTTGCTGTTCCTCTTAAGGAACAATAGCTATTCTGTCTAAGGAAAAACACTTTTTGAGTGCATTTTTTCTTTTTTTTAGAACAACGTTTTGAGATTTTTTTAGAATTCTTCATGATCCTTTTAAGGCAAACATACAAATTTATGTAAGGACACAAAAATTAAAGGTTACTGGAATCAGCGTATCAAAGATAAATTGTAATCTTTAAAGAAATTGCTTTGTATTGATAAGAAAAAATGAAAGGACACAACTATCTATATCACTCTGCTATATTTATTTTCACTAAAACTAATTTGATTGATCATTTTTATCATGTTGGTTCTTCCCTAATCCTCATAATTCTCTTTGACTTTCCTTATTGAATAAGAATAAGGGCATACTTTCCTTTATTGAGATGTTTAGACTTCTTCCACCATCCCCACTCTTAAGGAGCATTGAGCCACCCTTTATACATAAATAGGCAAGTGCTGTATAAAAAGAAAAGAAAAAATATATATCTATATGATTACTAACAATTCTATGATATGTCAGATGGAGGATAGGGGGTCTCATCAAGAGCCAGCCTACCATGATTATAAGGAAGCAGTGAAGTGGCATTCCCATTATGGCCACCACACCAGGGATATGATCCAATGGGCAACTTAGAAAAATAAAAAGTCCTTGGAACATGAGGTCTCATTATGAGCCAGCTTGCCCACCTTTCACTCCTTCCTGGTGAATGGCATTGTGATTCATCTGGTTCCCATGCCAGCACAATGGTCTCCATAATGACATCTCAAAGCACTTTCCTAAGCATATATAAAGGATTATGGTTCCAAGGGTGAAAAAGCAACTTTTTCAAGGTTATAGACACCTGTGGGAAACAATGTTCTACTGATGGTATTAGAGTCATATTTTTACAAATCAATAGAAATTATAAACCCTTTTCTTATATCTTTATCTTAATTTCAAATGAGATTATGCTCCTAAACCCCTTTGTTGAACCTCTTATACATGAAATATTGTTTATAAATGAGTCATCATGGTTTAAGTGGATAATGACGGCATAAGTACTTTTATTTCTGTTAGTTGTCCTTTTTCCTAAATTCGAATCATTACATAGAATTTCCATATCTATTCCTGATTTAATAATATGCCTCGATTTCAATAATTCAATAACTTTTGATCATGTCATGAATATGTATGATTGTTTTCCATTTCACTGCTCCTCCATTTTCCAGTCGAGGGCAACCTATCATCTTTCAGGGGGGCACGGGTGACTTCCAAAATACACTTTCATACTGGTTAATTCCCTATTTTTATCAGATCCTGGAAATAGCAAGTTTAACGGTATTTTCCAATATGCACAGGGTGTTATTCCATTACCATTTCTGTGTATTATTGTGAAACATTAACAGTGTGCAGGGCTTAGACGAAATGGGAGGGTGAGCAGTACGTAGTGAACCTCAAGTATGAACAGTTTTCGATGTTGCACAAGAAATTTTGGAGAGAGAAGGGTGGATTACCTACCTTACATGATTGCAGCAACCCCATGAAACTGTGGCCATTGAATTTTTTCAGAACTTGTAGGAAGACCATTCAATAGTAAGAGGGAAGCAAATAATAGTGACAGATGCAATAATTGTTGAGGTGTTTGTTCTACCAGCAGTTGGACCCGTATGGACCCATAAAAAATTGAGACTTCAAGAGGCCATGAACGTCTTTCAGGACGAAGGACAAACCCTGACCGTTAAAGGAAAAGGAGTCCAGCCAAAAACTCCAGGAGAACCATGGGAAAAAATGGCTAGAGTAGTGCAAAGCTACATTACATGCGATAGAAGAAAGGATGTGGTAAGACCACGCCACCCAAAATTATTAGTAGTACTAAAACAGAAATATGTTGTGAATTTGCGTGCATATTTAAATTTTTTACTACATGACGCTGCTCGGAGCATAAGGAAATATCGTCATACAAGGATGGTAGTAAGCCACCATTTTTAATTCAATTAATAGTTAGTTACAGTCTTTCTCAGCAGCAGACCAGTTGGGAAGAATTGTTATTTTCGATAAACAGAGAAACAACCTTACTTTCCCCGAAACGAAAATGAACTACCAGCACAGCAAACAGACCTCTAAAACGCAGGCAGTCCTCCAGATTAAGAAGAAGCAGGGGAATGTTTGGAAGCCTCTAGAGTAGTAGCACTCAACCCTTAGAATTACCTAGTTCTGGAGATGAGCAACCCCCAAAACTAGGAGTAGAAAATCAGGAAGAGGATGAAGCTAACCGAACTAGTGAAGAAGAAAGAGAGGAACCATAACCTCCTATAACCTCCAGCGCAAGTCCACCACAAATGCCATTGCAGTAGGATGAATTGGCCCAAATTTTGGCCAATATGTGTGAGTATATGCATTGACCCCAGAGTCCACTCAACCTCAATATCGAGGCAGAGCAATCACAGGAACATTCTGTCCAAAACAAGGATACATCCGAGGAAATGCATGATGAAGAGGAGGCAGAAGCAGAAGTCCCTCGGTAAATAGCAGACCAAACTAGCATTTCCTCCCCTGAGGAACCTAGTCAACATAACATAAACACTGAAGAAGTGTTCCAAATAGAGAATATGGAAACGAACCAGGGCGAGGGCATGGTCCCTGAAGAACAAAACCTAGCTGAGCAACCAAGTCCAGAAAAGAAAACAGTTGTTCCTCTCAAGAAGAAGAAGAAGAAGAAGACAAATGAAATTATGCGGCTGCAAAAGGAATAGAAAAAACTGTTAAATTTAGTAAAACAACTCAGACAGAAGATAAGGGTTCTGAAAAGGGGGAAAATCTCTAAAAGAACCCCGAAAATGGGGGATGCAGCCATCCAAACAGAACCCCATAATACAAGGGCCATGGAAACTCAAACCGAGCCCATATTCATTCAAGATAGTAAGGAATAGCAGGTAGTTGTCACAGACGAAGTTGCCCAAACTGAAAATTCACAAGTCTGTAATAAAGATGTTCAGACCGAGGCACTGTCCTCTAGCAGTAGGGCCAACCAGACATTTGGCAATAGAGAGACACAGATTGTAGGAACTTGATCTTGTGATAAGAAAACCCAGGCAGATCTTCAACCCAAAAATGTTTTGTTAAACGATGACCCTAGTGTAGCAAATCTCTAAGAGGATCTAGCACAGGCTCAGCGAGCTAGAGAAAGGCTCAAAGAAGACACTGTTTCTAAGAAGAAATACCAAGAGTTACAGCAGCAATTAAGGAACATCAATGCATCAGAGACAAAAGCCTTCAATAAATGTTAGAAGACAGAAGAAAAAGTTGAAGAGGTAAGGAATAGACTACAAACAGTCAGGAATCAAATGGATACTCTCTGTTCTCTATATATAGATGTTCTAGCATGTAGGTCCCCTGCCAAAAATTATGCTTTGTTTTTTATAGAAAGATATTTGCAGTTAAAAAATAAAGCTGTTAAGGCAAGAGAACCTATAGAATTAAAAACTGTAGATGATTTTATAAACTGTTGCAAACTCTATGGAGTAAAATTTCAGCACCTGCTCTATGAATTTTATTTGCACAATTTTATACTACCAGAGGAAACGGAGATGAATCCTAGTCCTTTTGTGGGTGATGTCCAATATCAAGCATTCATTTCATTTGTTGTCAACCAGTTAAAATGGCTCAAGGCCTATAAAAATTTTCAGAGACAAGAAAATGGGTTAGACCTTTGGGTTAGGGGTGAACCGAGACACCCATTACAACTATGGGCTAGGAAGAAAAGCTTAATGACAAAGGAGGGTGTGATCCAAACATTGGGACCCATCCACAAAGCGATTGTCCTGGATGGGGTAGAATATTTTATGTCCATCAGAGACCAGGCCATAGTAGCAGCTAAACTCCGATGGAAAATTTCCAATTGGAATATTCAAGATAGAGAGCCATTCAATTATAAAAATTTTGAGTTAGCTGCCAACCGCCTGGTTATCTATAGTAACCTCATCTTGAGAGAAGGCCGATATTGGCTAGGTTGTAGATTTTGAAGCCCTATTATCTGGTATCCTATAGCAGATTATAAGGCCAATTATGAATTACTTGAAGGGCAGACAAGGCATATTTAACAATGTTACCGATGAAATAGGTAACCGCAATGTTACCTACTTTTTTTTGGTAGCATAAAAAGCACCCGATTTTGAAAAGTGGTGATGCAGAATCCCCATTTTTTTTTTTGGTGCACATTTTTGACACTCTAAAATTTTTATTTATGAAGTATGAATATTTGTTTTGAAATGTTAGTGATTTTCATGCTAATTTTGAAATGTATTGATGCAGCATCATTTTTTTTTTTTTTTTTTTAGAGCGGTGATTTTCATGCTAATTTTGAAACGTATTGATGCTGCATCAACCTTTTTTTTTTAGAGCAGTGATTTTCATGCTAATTTTGAAACGTATTGTTGCTGCATCAACCTTTTTTTTTAGAGCAGTGATTTTCATGCTAATTTTGAAACGTATTGATGCTGCATCAACCTTTTTTTTTTAGAGTGGTGATTTTCATGTAGGTAATAAAACACAAACTTAGATTAAAAAAAATAAATAAAAACAATAAAAAAAACCAATAAAAATGTAAAAAAAAACAAAAATAGCTCATAAAAAGAAAAAATTTAAACAAAAATAAATAAAAAAAACAAAAATATTTGAAAATTATATCAAAGGAAATGACAAAATTTAAAGAAAAAAAACACATAATTTAAAGAAAAAAAACAAAAATTCACCAAAAAATTAAAAAAAAAAAAATCAAAAACATTTTTTTTCGAACTTATTAAAAAAAACAATATATTTAAAAATATATATATATATTTAAAAAAATTTTAAAATAATTAAAATTACAAAATTAAAATTTAGGAAAAAAAAATTAAAAAAAAAAAAAAATTAAATTTAAAAATATAAATTAAAAAATAATAATAATAATAATAAGGAAAAAAATACAACTTTTAAAATTTACAAAAAAAACAAATAAAAAAAAAACAATTAAAATTGAAAAGAAAAAGAAAATAAAAATAAAAATATAAAAAATAAAAAATAAAAAAAAAAACCTATCATTAAAAAACAAAAAAAATGAAAAAAACCACGTGCAAATAATTAAAAAACAAATATACATAAATTTTTTTTTTTTTTTTTTAGTGAAACAATTTATAGATTTTAAAAATGAAAAACTAAATAAACGAAAAAATTAAGAAAAACAATTAAATTAAATTAAAATTTAAAAATTTTAATAAATAAATTTTAAATTTTAAATTTAAAAAAATAATTATTCTATAATATTAAATATAAAAAAAAATTAAACAAATTGAATTTAAAATAAAAAAAATTGAATTAAAAAAATAATTTTAAATTTTTTGAAATTCAAATTTTTAAAAAAAAAATCAAATTAAAATAAAAATATTAAAAATTAAAAAAAAAATAAAAAATAAAAATAAAATCAAATAAAAATAGATGTACATATATATTAAAAATAAAAATAAAAATAAAAAAATATAAAAGAATTTTATCTTAAATAAAAATATTAAAATAAAAAAAATTAACTTTTTGAAAAAAAAAATTAACTTTTTGAAATTTAAAAAAAATAAAAAAATAAATAAAAAATCAATTAAAAAAAAAAAACAATTAATTTTTTAAAAAAAAAAAAAAATCAATTAAGAAAATTTTATTTTAAATAATTAAAAAAAAAAAAAATTTATATTTTGAAATTATAAAAAAATTATAAAAAAAACCAATTAAAAAAAAAATTAAAAAAAAAACAATTAAAATTTAAAAAAAAAAAAATCAATTAAAAATATAATTTAAATCATGGACCGCCCGCTGGGCGGCGGTGGCCGGCCGGGCGGCGCCAGAAGGGCGGCCTAGCCGGCCTCCCGAGCCTCGGCAGGCGGAGGGCCGATTCTCGGAATCGACCCTCCGCCCGCCGGGGGCCGGGATGCCGGCTGGGCCGCCCCCGTTGCGCCGCCAGGCCGGCCACCGCCGCCCAGCGGGCGGGCCGTAAATTAAATTCATATTTTTAATTGATTTTTTAAAATTTTTTATTTTTAATTGTTTTTATTTTTAATTGTTTTTTTTTAATTGATTTTTTTTTAATTTTTTTTTTTTTTTTTTTAAATTTCAAAATATAATTTTTTTTTTAATTATTTAAAATAAAATTCTTTTAATTGATTTTTTTTTTATTTTTTTTTTTAATTGTTTTTTTTTTTAAATTTCAAAATATAAATTTTTTTTTAATTATTTAAAATAAAATTATTTTTGTTTTAATTTTTTTTAATTTTATTATTTTTTTGTTTTAAATTTATTATTATTATTATTATTATTATTAATTTTTATTTAATTTTGCCCATTTTTTCTATTTAATTGATTTTTTATTTTTTTTAAATTTCATAATTTTTCTTTGTTATTAACTTTTACGTTTAGTTTTTTAATATAATTTTATAAAATTCAATAAATTTTATATATTTTTTTTTAATTTATTTTGATTTAATATTTTTTTAAATGTTTTACTTTTTTTTTTTTTGGTTAATTACATAAAATTTTTATATTTTTTTATTTCAATTAAAATTGTGCATTTAAAATTAGATTTTTTTTTTAAGGAAAGTTAATTTTTTTAAATTTTTTTTTATTTAATATTTTTTTTCTTTTTTTTTTTCAATTTTCCATTTTTAATTGATTTTTAAAGTTTTTAAAGTTTTTCGTTTAACAATATATATTTTTTTCTTTTATATTTAAAATTTATTTTTTCTTCCAAAATTTATTTGTTTATTCATTTATTTATTAAAATTTAATATTTTTGTTTTTAAATTTAATTTGTTATTTTAATATTAACCTCTCTTTTTTTTAATTTAATAAAATTTGATGTATATACCTATTTTAATTTAAGTTCATATATATATATATTTTATTTTTTATAATTTAAATTTAATTTATTTTTTATAGTTTATTTGTTTTTTTAATATATATTGTTTTAAATTTGATATTTTCATTGTATTTTATTTTTATTTTTTATTTTTAATTAAGTTTTCTTTTTTTTTCCTTTTAATTTGAATAGTGTTTTTTTTTTTTTTTTTGAATTTTTAAATTTATTAAAATTTAATATATTTCCTTAAATTTAATTATTTGTTTTAAATTTGTTTTTTCTTTTTTTAAATTTAATAAGCATTTTCTTTTTCTTTTTTAAATTTAATTTCTATATTTTATTTTTTATAATTTCCTTCTTTTTTTAACTTGTTTTTTTTTTTAAATTTAATATTTTTATTTTGTTTTTATTTTTTTAAATTTTAATCTTAATTTTTTTTTGGTTTATTTTTAAATTTTTTTTTTCCTTAAATTTTAGGTTTTTTTTAATGATTGAATTAAAATTTTTACTTTGTTTTTATTTTTATTTTTTTTATCTTCATATATTTTTAAATTTTGAGCTTTTAAATGTTTTTATTTTTTTTCTTAAATTTTAGGTTTTTTTTAATGTTTGAATTTTAAAAATTAAAAAATGTTACTTCTATTTTTAAAAATGCCAAAAGTATGACACAATTTTTTTTTTTGTTATTCCAGCATCAACTGGTTTTGTTTTGAAGGTGTTTTTTCAATCACTTTTTCACCATAATTTTATAAAATGTTGAAATTTGACCTTAAAAAAAAACGAAGTGCGTTCTGGAAGAGACACTTTTTTTTGGGGGGTGTTTTTTCAATCCTTTTTTCAACAAACAATTTTGTTTTTAGCATAATTTTAGAAAATGTTGAAATTTGACCTTCAAAAAAAAACAAGTGCGTTCTGGAAGACACACTTTTTTTTGGGGGGGTGTTTTTTCATGTTTTTTGAGAGTTTTTGGGCTAGAGTTCCCGTTTTGAGGTCAGGTTACCTATTTCATCGGTAACAGTGTTATTTTTGAAGCTTTAGTTGCAAATCATGGTTTTAGACCACTTAATGAAAAACCCTCTCCAACCTATTCTCTAATTTCTTTACATGTAAAATATGGTTTTCATGAGGACATGAAAAAGGGTAAGCAGGGGGGTGTGTTGAGCATTGGAAAAGGTATGAATTTGCCATGTATTTCTTTATCTTTTTCCTTTAATCATAACTCCTTTATATTATAGAATGGCAATATATTAAAGAATTATAATAGAATTAAGGAGATTAGTGTTTGTTGCAAATTGATTAAAGATTGTCTTTTCTTATATGTAGAAAATGGATGAAGTGAGAAGCCACCATTCGAGAGGAGAAGAAGAAATAGAAAAAACTATTGTCCCTTCAACAGAAGACCATATCCAGACAAGAAGGTCGAGATCGGAGCGCATAGCCAAAGGAAGGAAAGAAACGGTGCGGCATCAGTGCAAGAAGACAAAATGATAACTAAAGTTAGAAGATAGAGCAAATCCCTCAAGATCTCTCGATCTTGAGGGATCGCTGCTCAAAGTTTATTTGTCTTTCTTGTTTCGTCCGCTGGTTGTTATAAAAGGACAACACTTGTAGAAATCAATATATGTAATATATAATGTATTGTGATTATTCATAATTCTTGTTGTATTTTCACGATTTCTCATCGACTCTTGTTGGTTGAAACAGAGTGTGATTGCTTGTAAACTCTGTTACATATTATTAATACATAATCTGGTTGCCATTCCATTATTTGATACTGGAGTAGTTCGGTTGTGCTTCACTAGCGGCTAAGGGCCCGACCCTGGTGGATCCACCTCCTATTTGTACCATTACTTTCCAATTACAGTCATGTGATGGTTTGCTTTAGTTCTCATTTCTTTTAAATCGCATTGCTTCATAGTTTCCATGTTCTATAACTTACTGTTTCAATGTTTTATGAAATCGGTTTGTTGCATCAATTATGAGTGAATTGCATTGCTATTCCTTTTCAACATAACAAGATTATTTGTTCCTCTATAACTTGTATTGTTATGCTTTTCAGATATAAAGCTTCGTTGTTTATAGTTTGCTCTTCATTTCCATTAGATATATCTACTGTTCATTTCCATTCAATCGCTTTGTTGTTCATTTATGATAACTAGCTTTACTGTTTATTCCTTTCCCGTAAGTATTTGGTTTGCTTTAGAACGTTATTGCAGAGAGAATTTTTATTATATTTCCATTAGCAGCAGTATTGATTTGACTCAGTTATCATTTCCAATTAGTTTCCTTATCGTGAAGTGTAAGATCATAAACTGTAAAGGACATTGGCTATTACTGTCTAAGTTCTCAGATTGAAGATCTTGTTCATGCTTGATTTCATTTACATCAGTTGACAAAGGAAAGAGTTATTACTATTGCATCCTTGATTGATGATTGCTGAGTGAGTGATTGGATTTTAGAGCTTTAATTTTTATGTCATTGCAAATAGATTTAATTTTCAAGCATCTGTTTACTCTTGCATTTGAAACATTGTACTGCAAATTGGAGAGCATTACTCTTCGATTGAATTGCCGCCTCAGACTGAGTACACTCTTGAAATAAAAAATCGTACCTGGATCAATAATTAATGTAGGATAAATAGGAGTTAAAAAGACACCTTTTATACCTCAACCACCCTGTAGATGAAAATTGGCCCTATCTAGCCAATATTCACTATCCTTGCTAATCTCTATGGAAAGTAGCTCACTTGGAGCAAGTTGCTCTGCCAATTCTGCCTCTTCTTTCCTTTCGCGGGCTAAAGCCCTCTTCAGCCCAATGGTCTTTGGCTTCTACCTAGGAAGTTGATCTTTCTTATCCTCACTATCATCAAAAGTGCCCAAGGTCTCATCTAGTAAAGCCTTGGCCTTTCCGGCCTCTTTCTAAGCTATGATTTCCCTCACATCTATGATGGCCTGCTTTGTCTCCAATTACTAATTTTCTAGCTCAAGATAGTTGATCACATTCTTTTCTCTAACAAAATTAGCTTGGAGCTCACTAATCTTGGCATCCTTTCTCTTGATCAACATATTGGTGATTCTCTCCTCATCCTCATCCTCAAGGTCAATCAGCTAAAACTCTTGTTCAGTTTCATGTCTATCCTCCTCTTCAACAATGACCTACTATGTAACCTTTTCCTTGCCTTTATCAACCTATTTTTCTGATGAAGAAAGCATGGCCCCTTTCACCTCAAGTGGAGCAAACACATGCCATTGGCCTCTATGATAGGTCAAAGGAAAAGGCTTAATATCACGCATTTCAGTGCCAGTTGTCTTAATGTCTCTTTCACTACTTGAGGATCTAGTATCATGAGATGATGGTGAAGGATTGTGAAAAGGTGATGAGGGAGGATCATCATGAGGTGACTGTATGTGAGTGGATGGTGATGTATGAACAATGAGATGTGATTGAGAACTAGATATGGGAAGATGAGAAGATTAAGGAATATCTTGCTGATGATGGCCAGGTGGAGTAGTGAAAACCTCATTGGAAATGAAGGTATCCCATGGAATGTTTTTCTGTAGTATTTGATGCATGACCACCATATTGATGAGTGAATGATGAAATAGACTCTTCATTTTCTAATTGTAATCTCTCTTTTGCACAATGTAGGCCATTTTTGCAATGCTACAGAAAAGATAATATGGTATATGCAGCATCCTAACTCTAGTGAAATTCTTAAGAAGACGGATGTGGTATGAGTAGAGGCAGGAAGACCTCCCCTCACAAGTAAAATACTTCATTATTATTCTCATCATGGGTGCATATCTATCAAGAAGATGAGAAAAAGGGAATATGGACTTGTGGTTATCTTTATACCTAGGTTTTAGGTATGGTTCAAAATAACTCCTTTCAAGGTTTGCTTGCTTGATCCACTTCTCTCCCACAGTAGGTATTCCTGTAGTGGAAACAATGGCATCAGTGGACATCTCAAATGTAACCTCAACAAGATTGACCATTTTTTCATGTAGGTTGATGATGAACAATATTGTTAGATCAGGGTGATTTTGGACTTGTTGCACCTTCTCACAAAACTCAAATCAGCCCACATGTTTGAAACAAGATACACTGAGAGGAGAGGCCATAAGCTCCCTTGTATTAAGGGGTTCAAATCTGTTTATATTCCCTCCCTTGTGATCATGTCTCCTTGGAATTTGTGCCTCAACACAACTTCCATTGTCTCCTTCCTATGACATTTTTCAAACTATGTTTTTTGAAACCCTAGAGTGTAGGTGAAATGAATGAGGGGAAGGAATGAAATGACAAATTTATAAATGAAGGGAATGAGTGAATGGGTATAGGTGTCAGAAATGAGTGAGGGGAAAACTAACTCAATGAAAACCCTCAATAAATGTAATTACCCTGGTTTATAACTAATTTTCTTCAAGGAGGATGAAATAGGAATGAAACATTGATTTCAAGCTAAAACTTAGGGTTTTCTTAGGGTTATACTTCCACTCAATTAAAAGTGATAAAAATAGGTTTAAAGTGGGTTATGGCATGCACTTACCACTTATCAGTGCTTTGGAGTACCTTGGAGGAAATTTGAAACCAATTTGAAGTGATTTGAATGGTCGGGAGACTTATAAACCCTCTTTGTCTGAGCACGCAGCGCCAATGGCTGAGGGAAAAATGCCAGTATTTGAGCGTGCAATGCCTTCGAAAATTAGCACATGGTGTTTTCTGGCAAGAGCGCGGTGCTTTTAAAAGGGCTCAATGCAAGCTCCTAGGTGCACAGCGCCTTTAGAGTTTGCATGGAGGAAAACTAGCAAGGGCGCAACGCCAAGAAAATTTGCCCGAATTCACTCAAAAAACTCACAAATTCTTCTCTTCTTGAAACTTCTAATGCCTTACAAGGAAAAAAGGGATTTTTTGAAATGAATTTAATGGGCTTTGTAGGAAAATGGAATTTTGATTTAACTTTGAAAACCCACTTTCTAATGTTTAAAATCTTTTTCTTTTTCTCACCGATATTCTTTGACACTTTTTCCTTTCAGGTTGTTGAAGTCATGAAGTTGACTTTTCTTTTGCTCATTGGGGCATGACAAGTTCATTTTGACAAGTTTGGGACTTAATCACACAGTAGCATCTTCAAAATATTCTGTAGTTTCTACCATGAAGTTCAACTCATCCTTTCCACTCTTTGACCACCTTTTTCAAAACCCTAAGTGTTTGTAGTTCTTTTACAACAATCATTAGTGTTGTCTTCTAAGTTCTCTATATCCCTTCCAAGTTCAATCATTTATGTCCAGTTCACCTTACCCTTTCCATATTTCATCAATATTTTCTGATAGAATTTCTTCATGCTTGGCCTTGTGTCCTTCCTCCATGTCATTTTCTACAAGTGATCCCTAATTTGGCACTCAAATGGACTAACCAGTTCATAACCCTAGTCATATTCAAGACCAAGTTGTTCCCCTTTCCTTTGCTGACATTGTTTTCATTCAGGAGTAGACAGTCTACATCATCAGTACTTTTTGCTGATAAATATTCCAACACTTCTGTAGAAGTGCCAAACTTTGTCCATTTTTCTCACTTGCAGACTCTAAACTGAGAAGATAATCCTCTTTGGAAATTTTAGGTCCTTCTTGAATAACCATGTCTTGACATTTCTATTACATCTAAACCAGATTCTAGTAAAGGAAAATAAGTGCCTGAAATATCCAAGGATAACCTTAAAAAATGTAAAAATCGTAATGACCCAGTGGGAGTATCCTTTCACCTAATTTTGACTGAAATTTGACTTGGAGATTTTCAAGTAAAAACTAAGTATTGTTATAGATTATTATGCCCAAAGGGACATAGGAATGAGTTAGCAACAGGGAACCCTGGATGGAGGGTGGAATTTATTGACAGGAGAAAATAAGGCAATGAAGTCTGAGGTAGGAAATAAGGATGAAAATGAGAAGTATAAGCCCATAAGGAGTCTTTTAAGAGAAACAGGGTGACTTTGAGAAGAACAACTGAGGAATAGTGAAAATAGGTTTATAAGGATAATGAAGGCAGTGAGATTTCTAAAAATCAAGATATTCAAGGAATATTGTTTTCATAAAACTATAATCATCCTATAGTCATGCAAAGATAGTGAAAAATATTGATGAATAACAGTGGCTCCACTTGGGGAGGGCAGCTCCTTCAGGAGGTGTCAAGAACCTCAGAGTTTAGATCTCTGGAAATTGTAAATTAGTGCCTCACTTGTACTTGGTAGATCTCCTCCTTCAATTGTTTATTTATTCTTGTTCTTTGACGCTGTGATCTTACACTATGAAAAACATGATTTCTTCAATATCAACTCTACCTACCCATCATACTTTTCCTAACATTTTATCTTTATTTGGGTGCATTTGGATTGGAAAACCCTGGAAATCATATTTTATTTTGAAAGAACAAACTATCTACTTCTATCCTTATATCATTCAAAGGTTTATATTAGACTGATTAGCTTTTTTATTCTCTACCTAATCTACTTATCCATCAAGGTTAAACAGTTTGACATATTTTCATTCTCTAATCTACTAACATAAAATTTAAAACATGAAAAAATCAAGGTTGAGTAGTTCGATTTGTCATGAGCTATGGCATTTTGGACAAGTTGCACACAGATTTTATTTTTTCACAATTAAAACTAGAAACTTGAGGGCTATAATTTGAAACTTGTCACTCATCCCTTTCTTTTCTCTTTGGTTCAAGTTTGAGCTTTGAGAACCAGTATCTTTTCCTAACCTAGTCTACTGATGAGACAAGTTTAAATGGTTTGGAAAATATTAACTTTCTAACTTATCAGCAGAAATTTAAAACATGTTGAATCATGGTTAGGCTATATGACTAAACAAGACTTTCCTTTCTCAAAGTAGTGGCATTTGGGCTTACACACTTTCAGAAACATTATTTTTTGGTATGGGGCTTTACCTCTTCTTTTTATCTGCCCTCTTTTCTTCTTCTTTTTTTGTTTTTTTGTTTCATTTTTCTGATCTTTTATTCAAGCAGTGTTATGTACAATGAATAAAGCTTCAAACTAAGAACTTAAACAAAAATATTTCTTGAGCATCTTTCCATTGACAGGACCTCCAAATAACTCTGTTCCATCCATTTCTTGTAGAAAGAAGGCATTTTTACCTCTTGCTGAATGGATAATGTATGGAACATTCCAAAGATTTTCAAATTTTCCATGCTTGCCTTTTTCCTCTCTTCTTGAATCCCACTTCATCACTTTGTATCCAATCTGGAAATAATTTTCCTTGGTCCTCTTATCAAATATTTTCTTAATATTCTCTTGCACTGCTTGTGTTCTGTTGTATACTTCTTCCGTTGATTGTTGCAATTGAATGGTTTGGTTCAGCCTCCTTTGTACATCATTCTCCTATGATTCTACCTCTTGAAAAAGCTTCATCACTGGGACTCCCAAGGATGTTGGAAAAATTGCATCCATGCTATACACTAGTTGATACAGAGACATATTAATTGATTTCTTGTTTGTTAATCTATCTTCCCATAGTGCATGCACTAATTTTATGTGCCATTACTTTTTGTTCTCTTCCAGAAATTTCTTGATGATATTTACCAAAAAAAAATTAGAGGACTCATCCAACCCATTACCTTGAGGGTAATAAGCTATAGAATTCCCTAATGTAATATGATACTTATGGAAAAAGTCTACCATTCTCTTGGACTTAAATGCAACAACATTATCAGTGATGATTTTTATTGGACAACCAAATATAGAAAAGATGTGATTTTCAAGGAATTTTATGATTACTGAGTCAGTGGTAGTCCTTGAAGGGATGGCTTCTATCCATTTTGTGAAATATTCAGTTGCAGTGAGGATCCATTTTTTTTGGGTAGAGGAGGTAGGGTGGATTTATCCAATGAAATCTAGACTCCATTGTTGAAAAGGAGTTTCAACACTCATAGGTTGTAAAGTCAAAGGCAATATTTTTCTCTTTCCCTCGAAGATTTGGCATCTATGGAAAGTCACTACTAGCTTGTGGATATCAGGGAAAATAGTGTGCCAATAGAAACCAGCTCTAAGGATTTTGTTGGCAGTGGTTTTCCAATAGAGATGACCTCCACATTCTCCCTCATGAAACTCATGCATGATTCTATCTACATCTTCTTCAAGTAAAAATTTAAGCAAGAAACCAACATAATTTTTCCATTATAAAGCTTTATCTAGAATGCAAAAATTTACAGTTTTTAGTTTCAAGAATCTAACCTTTGTTTTGGAAAAACCAGGAGGAGCATTCAGATTAAAAAGCACATGTAATATATATGCATACCAGAGTGATTTAAGAAATGATTCTTCCGTAGGTGGTGTCACCAGCTCCTCTTGTTCATCCAAGGAATGTATCATGTTTATGTCCAATTCTTGAAAGTTTTCTTCAGCCATCAGTTTGGCCAGTCCTTACCCTTTGATTATCTTGGTGGGCTTGATTTCTAGATAATAATCTAAGATGGAAGCGATCCACTTACCTCTTTTATGATTAGGATCTTGAGTTAGTATGTCCTTAACAACTGCATGAGGAATAAAAGAAATGACATGTGAATGCAAGATGTAAACTTTGAAATCTTTTAAGGCTTTGATTAAGGCAAAAGTGTGTTTTTCCATGATGTTATATTTCAGAGGTTTATCTCTTAGTGCCTTGTTGAAGAAATCTATGGGATTTTCTTGTCCCATTATGTTCTTTTGTAGTAATATTGCAGCAATGGTGTGTTTTAATGCAAATGAGAAGACGAAAAAGTCCCTGGTAAGGTCAAGGCTAATTAGAACTGGTGTTTGGGTAAGTGCTTGTTTTACCAGTTCAAAGGATTTCTTTGCTTCTATGGTCCATTTGACTCCTATATCTCTTTTCAACATGTTTTTAATGTTTCTTAGGAGTTTTGCAAGGTTTGGTATGAACCTTATTAAGAAGTTGATCTTTCCAATGAAAGATTGCGGCTTTTTGATGTTCCTAGGGTGACTGATTTGCAATATTCCCTCAATCCTCTTTGGGTCTATCTTAATCCCTTCTTAAGATATGACGTGGCCTAGAAGTTTTCCTTCTTGAAGACCAAACAGAGTTTTTTTGGGATTCAAATATAATCCATACTTTCTACACTTTTCAAAGATGTTTCTTAAGTGATCTAGGTGCTCTTCATCAGTTTTTGGAGTAAACAATGATGTCATCAAGGTATAACACAATGAAGTAACCTATTTTTTCGAGAAAGCAATGTCCATGGCTCTTTGAAAAGTGGCCCCAACATTCATTAACCCAAAAGGAATTTTGACATACATGAAGGTGCCCCAAGGTGTAGTGAAGGCATTTTTGTGTTGATCATTTGGATGTACTAGCACCTGATTATACCCTAAAAAACCATCAAGAAAAGATATTATTTTGGAGCCAACTAACCTTTGCAGTATATGATCCATCTTAAGTAAAGGGTAGTTATCTTTTAGGGACACCTTGTTTAAATTTCTGAAGTCTATGCATAGCCTAATTTCCCATGTTTTCTTCCTCACTGACACAAGGTTTGAGACCCATTCCGAGTACCTAAGTGGGACTATTATTCCAGCATTATACATATTTTTATTTTCTTTCTCAAATAGAGGCATTAGGACAGGGTTTATCCTACACAATTTCTGCTTAAATGGTTTTTGGTTTTCTTTGAGAGGGATCTTATGCTGAATTATGCTTGTATCATAGGACTGTCAGAGTTACGCAGGGAAAAAACAATTAAACACACACACAGCAATCAAAAACGAAGACAACGATTAACGTGGTTCACCCAACCAATCTAGGCTACATCCACCAAACAGAGGTATCGACAATCTTATTCATCAACAGGAGATTACAACAACAAATTTTCACATCTGCATTTCCTCTTCCACACACCTCACATCTCATCTTTTTTTCCTTTATAGGATTACAATATATAGAAGAGAGAAGAAACTGAATACTTAATTCTATCAGACCAAACTAGGATAGAATATCTCCACTTGCTGATTTGATGCCATCAGTTATGGAACAAACCCATTGTTGGCATTACCTATGATATCTTGTCCAAATTAACATACAAAAAATCTCAACAATATCCACCTTGACAACAATTAGCCTGATACCTCGTTCCTTTATTATTTTTATTTTTTTTGCAAGCCAAGAGAAGCCAGACACCATTGTAGCTTCTCTAATAAAAATTGTTTTGTGAACATGTTTGCACAATTTTCCTTTGTATGCACTTTTTCAAGAGAGACTCCCCGTTCAGTGATAACCTGTCTTACAAAATGTTACTTTATAGGTATATGCTTTGATTTACTATAATAGGCTAGATTTTTAGCCAAGTGAATTGCACTTTGAATATCACAAAATAAATGAATGTTGTCTTGCAACCTACCAAACTCACCAAACAAACCTTTCAACCAAACCACTTCTTTGCAAGCATGTGAAGCAGCTATGTATTCTGCTTCTATAGTGGATAAAGCAATAATGTTTTGTAGCTTTGACATCGAACTAATAGCTCCACCTGCTGACAACCCCAACTTCATGTGAAATATCTCGTCGAGTACAAACCATCACATACATCAAAATTCCTACTGCATTAGCATAAGGTATTCGAGACATATGTTCCTTTTCTTCATTTATATTAAGACATAAACTTGAAGAAAGCTTAAAATGGGAAGCTAAAGGGACTAAAACTGGCTTCACATTGTTCATACCAATCCTTAGGAGTATTTTTCAATATAATATTCTTTTGATAACCACAGCTTACCATTGCTTCTATCTCTAAAAATATCCATGCCCAAAATATGTCTTGTTGCTCCTAGATCTTTCATATCAAATGTCCTAGCCATCTGAGCCTTTAACATGTTGATCTCACTTATGCTTTTGCTTGCTAAAATCATATTGTCAACATAAAACACTAAGATAATGAATATGCCATTATTTAATTTCTTAAAGTAAATACAATGATCATATTCACTTCTTATATAACTTTGGCTCATCATGAAAGAATCAAATTTCTTGTACCATTGTCAAGGCGACTGCTTCAGACCATACAATGATTTCTTGAGCCTGCAAACAAATTTCTTGTTGCAATTTTGAACAAACCCTTCAGGTTGTTCCATATAAATCTCTTCATCTAGATTTCCATGTAAAAATGCAGTCTTAACATCTAGTTGTTGTAATTATAAATCAAGTAAAGCAACTAATGCTAAGACAATCTGAATTGAAACAATTTTAACAACTAGTGAAAATATCTCATAAAAGTCAATTCCTGCTTTCTGAGAAAAACCTTTTGCGACCAGCCTCACTTTGTACCTGTCTTCTTTATCATCAGCACCCCTTTTCAATTTGTAAACCCATTTACATCCCACAGTTTTTCTGTCTTTAGGAAGTTCCACCATATCCCATGTGGCATTTTTGTCTAATGCCTTCATCTCATCCTTCATAGCTTCTTTCCACTTATTACTATTAGAACCTTCTACAGCTTCTTGATAGCATAAAGGTTCATCATCATTAGCAGTTAAAGAAACTGAAGTAACATAATCATCATACCTTTTAGGAGGACTTCTGATTCTATTAGACCTCTTTAAAGATGTTTCTAGTTCTTCCACAATTTGTTGATTATTATCTGTAGGAACTTCTTCATGATCTGCATCTGAAACTTGTTCATGATCTACATCTGAAACTTGTTCATGATCTTGACTATCATCAGTATTTGAACTGGTTTCAAACTGAATATGTTGAAACTTAGGTACATTTTCTTGTTTCAATTTATCATCTACATCTGGATTATCAAGTGAATATTCATTGAATTTAACATCTTTGTTAATGATGATCTTGTGAGTAGTAGGATCCCACAACCTGCATCCCTTAATCCCATCACCATATCTAAAAAAAATATATCTTTTTGATTTAGGATCTAATTTAGAATGCTGATGTTTCGGAATTAGAGCATATGCATCACAACCAAAGACTTTCAATTTAGAATAATCACAAGGATGAATTTCCATACTTCTTAAGGAATTTTGCATCCTATTGCAGTAGATGGCGATCGATTTATCAAATAGCAAGCCATAGATACTACTTATGTCCATAATTCCTTTTGCAAATTATCGTTACTTAGCATACTTCTTGCTCTTTCTAAAAGAGTCATGTTCATGCGTTCAGAAACTCCATTTTGCTAAGGAGTATAAACAGTAGTTCTATGTCTTTCGATCCAAACTTCCTTGCAATAATTATCAAATTCATTTGAAGTAAACTCACCACCATTGTCAGTTCTTAAAAATTTAATGGTTCTTCCAGTGATGTTTTCTACAAATGCTCTAAACTGCTTGAAAACTGTGAATACATTAGACTTTCTTTTTAAAATGTAGACCCATACTTTTCTAGAGAAATCATCAATAAAAGATACAAAATATGATGATCCTCCATATGAGGTGGTAGGACATGGACCCCAAACATCAGAATGGATATAATCAAGGATTCCCTTACTAGTATGTTTTCCAGTTTTAAATTTCTGCTTGCTTTGTTTCCCAAATATACAATGTTTGCAGAAATCTAACTTAGAAGATTTTAAACTAGGAATTAACTTACGATTAGATAAAAAATTTAATCCTTTTTCGCTCATATGGCCCAACCATTGATGCCATAGTCGAATAGAATCACTGTCGTTTTCAAATACAGTAGAAACATGATCTGACTTTGTTCTTCCTTCTAACTAAAAAATATTTCCAACCTTCTTTGCTTTCATTACTAATAGGATTCCTTTGTAAATTTTCATTACTCCACCTTGAATAAAATTTTTATATCCATTTGTGTCTAACACTCCTAGAGAAATAATATTTTTTCTGAGTTCAGGCACATGTCTTACATCAGTTAAGATTTTATTTGTCCCATCAAACATTTTAATCTGGATGCTTCCAATTCCCACAACTTTACATGAGACCTGATTTCCCATGTAAACTACTCCATCATTAATTGACTGATAAGATTTAAACCATTCTTTATGAATTCACATGTGATTGGATGCACCAAAATCTAATAACCAATGTTGATCATGATTTAACAAATTAAATGATAGAACTTCATCACTTATACCTGAACCGTATGCCGAACATGATACTGTATCTGTCGTGTTTGCCCCTTTATTTTCTGTTTAAGAGTCTCCTTTGGATGTTTATTGTCTCTTCCAACAGTCCTTCTTCAAATGTCTCGATTGCTGCAAAACCAGCATTTTAGCTTACTCTTCTTCCCTTTCGATTTTGACCGAGAGTTGTTCTTCTGACTGAAGCGTTTTTCTTTAGAACGACCTCTAACCATAATTTCTTCTGATGTAGAGGTTTCTAAATTTGACATTTTCCTGGTTTCTTCAGATAGCAAAGTTCCAACAACATCATCAAATTCAAGGGTTTCTGATGAACTAAGAAATATAGAAGTAACAAAATGATCCCATGACTTGGGCAACGAGCATAATAAAGTTACAGCTTTATCTTCTGAATCAAATTTTACTTCTATGCTTTCTAACTGCACCAAGAGAGTATTAAAGGTATTCAAATGATCATTGATTGTCATGCCTTCCTTCATGTGCAAGTTGTACAACTGTCTCTTGAGAAGAGTCCTATTTGTTAAGGATTTTGTCATGTACAACTTTTCTAACTTTGTCCATAGTCAAGCGACAGTTTTCTCTGACACGATGTTGAATAACACATCATCCGCCAAACACAACCATATGCTGCTCAGTGCTCTATCATTGATGTCACTTCATTCATCATCTGTCATGGTGTAAGGTTGTTTGGATTTTCCCAAAAGTGCCTTCACCACACCTTGTTGTACGAGTAGATCGTGCATCTTAACTTTCCAGATCTCGAAGTTATTTTTCCCATTAAACTTCTCGATCTCAAGTCGAGCACTTTGAGTTTTTGCCATGATTAACTCAGCCTCTTCTCTATGGATCCTTAATTACCTTTTTTAAATCAAATTAACAATTTGATAAAAAATTCTCTTTTTCAAACTTGCAGTTAATTTTGCCTACAAACCGAAACTTTTTCAGCAAATTGACAGCTCTTTTAAACATCCCACCATTCCACCATTGAGAAAAAAAAACTTAGTCCTAGGCCCTAGGCCCAATATAATGGCATATTACAATTCAAATCGATATAAAATAAATACAATGTATATCAAATATTACAATGTATATCGAATATTTGAATACAAATCAATTTTATTTTTTAAATTTCATTATTACATTTTAAATGCAAATCGATTTTTAAATGGAAATTTCATATATAAATCGATTTAAAATGGAATTACAACGCAAATCGATTTACACATTAATGCACCTCCTTACCATATCACAGCTCGAAAGCTTCAGATCGTGGAAGCCAAATGCTTAACAACACTGGATTATACCTCAATCCAATTAGATCATGTGCAAGCAGGCCGACCAGGAATATCTTCTTTACTCAGAACTGAAATCTCCAATATTTGTAATATCTTAAATTTCCACCTCCTTTTTCAAGATCATTCATGGCTTCATAGCCAGATTCGTGCCCCTACCTCACGTGTTGTGGCTCCTCATGACAGTTTTCAAGCTCTAGCTAACGACTCAACTTAATAAAACACTGGTATTACAATCCCACGATTTAGAAGGAAAAAAAAAAATCAAAGATTCTTACACTGCTAACAGCAGCCTTCAACCGGCCACGCTATCAATAGCAACCTTCAGGTATGGATTTCAATCCACACAGCTCGATCCTCTAGTTCACGGCCTCACAACCACGGTTCACGTTGTTCCAGTCCCGGTCAACAACTTTTACAGTCCACGCAGTGTCACCGCTAGCTCCAGCTTTCTTATGTTCTGCACAACAGCTCTTGGATTATGTGCAGCATCATAAAAAACAATTGACAGGCAAGCTCTGATACCAATTGTCAGAGTTACACAGGGCAAAAAAAAATTAAACACACACACAACAATCAAACACAAAGAGAGTGATTAACGTGGTTCACCCAACCAATCTGGGCTACATCCACCAAACAGAGGTATCAGAAATCTTATTCATCAACAGGAGATTACAACAGCAGATTTGCACATCTGCATTTCCTCTTCCACACACCTCACATCTCATCTATTTTTCCTCTATAGGCTTACAATATATAGAAGAGAGAAGAAATTGAATAATTAATTCTATCAGACCAAACTAGGATAGAATATCTCCACTTGCTAATTTGATGCCATCAGTTATGGAACAAACCCATTGTTGGTATTATCTATGAGATTTTCTCCAAATTAACATACAAAAAATCTCAACAAGGACTTCAAGTCATCATAGCCCCATGCAAACACATATTTAAATTCTTTGAAGAACTCAATGTATTTCTATTTTATAGGGGCTGGTAGTTTTTTGGACATTTTTATCATTTTAAGTTCTTCCTCACTTCTTATGTTGCATTCTTCTACATTTGTTTCAGTGGATTCCATTTTTAGGCTTCCTAGCAATATCATTGAAATCAAATAGTTCTTATAAGCGGGAAATTCCTCTTGGCAATAGGTTGTATTTTCATTACAATACCTCGAGGTCCCTTTTGTCTGAATCTTCATACAACTCTGCCTCATGAGGGTGTTCTATAAGATTTACATTAGCAGCATAGGGTGGCTCTGCTTTGTGTGTTTGTTCCTTAGCAGAGAAGTCCTCTTCATGATCTGAATTTGGTTTTGGCATTTCAAATTCATTTGTGGATTGCAGGAAGTATTCAATATTTTTGTCACCTTCAAAAACTTGCCAATAATCTATGTTATCTAGGATTGTTGGTCTGCTTTTGACCTTTACCGTGTATTTGTTCATTGGCATGAGGTAGTTGGTAAGTGTTGGTAGAAAAGGCTGGTTTATTTGTAAGGTTGTTTTGAGTTCTTAGGACATAGGTAAGTTCATACTTTTCAAATGTTTTTAGAAGGTCTAAGGTAGCATTTATATATTCTCTTATCCTAGAATTTTTGGCTGAATATTCTCCTTTAATTTTCCTAATAATCAGCTCAGAATGTCCTTGAACAGAAATCCTCTTAGCTCCAATACTTTTCAACCATTTTAACCCTAAGAGAAGAGCTTCATACTCTGCAATATTGTTTCTTTGGGAAGAGATTTTTTATCTTGAAAAAACTAGAATGAATATTGAGAAAAGGGCAGTAGACCTGATATTAATGGTCTAAGACTTTTCTCTCAATTTCTTCATTCAAGAAATTCCTCATGATGGATCCCCGTTCGGATTAAAAATGTTGACACTCGTTCTCTAGCATTGTGGATCCGGGAAGCTCTTTAAAAAATCCAACTTGTAAGAGTAACCTTCATTGGTGTTGTGTATCCAAACACCTGCTCCTAAAACAACTTTTCCACAAGAGCCATCAAAGCTCATGTTCCAAAGTGTTTCAAGTTCAAATTCTCCATTATGTTTTTGTTCATGGCTACAAGGGTTTTGGCTATTATGTTCTTCATTTTGTGTTTGGTTTGACTTTTCTGACAGGTCTTGCTCTTCCTCTTTTTAACCTACTTGTTCATTGAAGTCATCTTCATTGTAAAAAATAAATGAATCAAGGTCTGAATGGATAGAATAAAGAGGGGTGTTGTTTGGATTATATTGGTTGCTTACCATGTATTTCATGTGAGATTCTCTATATAGTCTTCTTGTTTTATTAAAGACTGGAATGGTAGCATATGTCATGTCCATTTGGAGGGTTCCTTGGAGTTTGGCTCCCCATGATCTAGATAAGAGCATGCCATATTTTGGGAGAATGCCAGGCACTAAAATATGCATGACGACGCTCCTAGATGTTATTTGTGCCAGATTGACACACAAATCTTTGATTAGACCTCCACATTTAACTCTTCTTGAATCAAAAGAGTACAAGTCTTTGTATGGTCTAGTTATTTCAAGGCCTAATATTTCTATCACAACCTTTGGCATGAGGTTATGCAAAGCACCAAAATCTAGCATGGCATTGTGCAGGATTTTGTCATGGATGTTCAAACTGACATAGAATGGAGACATGACTCCCTCTTGAAATTTTCCCTCTACCTCTGGTCCAAACAACAATTCTGGCTTGTCATCAGTCAAATTTGGAGTATCGGTGTCGTTTCCTATATTCAAAGCCTTCAAAACTTGAGATCTATATACATCTTGAGTCACTAATTCAGTAAGGGGTATGGCTATTTTGAACTTTGAAATTTCACTTTCAATACTGAATGGTTTCTATGTTCTTCGCAGAGTTAGATTAGTTTTATCATACATGGTTTTTTCAGAAACTTCAGCTTGCTGAGTTTTATTTCGAATCTCAATTAAGGTAGTTTTTTCATGGCCACTAGTTGATGTACCAGGGCATCTTTAGTCACCATCATGTTGGCTGATTTTTTTTTTCTTTGATCGGGATTCTTAGCCATTATGTTGGTATTTTATGTTGTCTTTTTAGGAGAGTTTTCAGGGGTCTTCCTAGAATAAATTTCTAGTTTTTTCCTCTTGGGGATATCCTTGGTTTTCCTACTTCTGAGTTCATACTGCCTATGAACCTCAATGATAGAATTTTCAAACCCTATTTTATATTCTTCAGAATCCTCATATGTTCTTTTAGTTTGGTTTGAGGAAAACATACCTTATTCTTCTTCTGTGAGAAAAACAACATCCTCAATATCAGAGCCTATTAGATTCACATGGGTTTCTTCTAGCTCCTTAGTATCTCTTTCCTCTTCATCTACATAGTTTTATCAGAAAGGAGGTCTGATTTGCTGGTCATTTTCTCTTTGTCTTATTTGAGGAGGGTCTCTTCTGAAGTTTTGGTTTCTGTTTTGTTTTGAGGATTTGTTTGATTTTCTCTAGGGTGTTCTCTTTCATTCAATTTAATTCTCTCCATCATCCTTTCCATTGTCCTAACTAGACTGTCAATTTTAGCATCACATTTGGACCCCATAGGTTCATCTTTGTATGCAACCCTCTTCTCTGTTCTCATTCTAGCCCTTTTAGCAATTAGATTGGCTTCTACACTTACTACTCCCCTTTTCATGTCTTCTAAGGTAAGGGGATCTCTTTCTCTTAATTGTAAGCCATTTCTGGATCAAAACCATCTGGAAATTTTACTAGCGCTAGTGCATTGTATACACTATTGAACCTAGTGCAGTAGTCTTGGACCCTCTCTCCAACATTTCTTTTAAGGTTTTCATATTCTAATCATATTTGAAGAGGATTTCTCTTAGTCTCCCACTTGTTTATGAATGTTTGATCAAGGTAAGGGAGATCATGAATGCTATTAGGAGTTAAATTCTTGAACCATTTCTTTGTTTCTCCCCATAAAATTTGGGCAAACATTCTCATTTTTATAGTCTCATCTTCTATTTCTTGGTAGTCAAAAGCATCATTCATCTTCTCTACATGTTGTTGGGAAGGTGTAGGATCAGTTCCATTAAAGTGAGGGATCCTAGATTGATAGTCCTGTGGCATAAGCAGTAAAGGTTATGGTAGTACCAGGGGGGCATACCATGCTTCAATGATGGGAGGTAATGGAACCCAAAGATGATTTATAAGAGGAGGGTTTATGAGTGGAGGTGGAGGATGGAATGGAGTAGTTTGCACAGTGGATGTATGAGTGGGGGTAGTAGATTTACTTAGACCAGCTAGCTGATATTAAGCAGATTTTGAACGAAAGGAGTCAAGGTGTTGGAGAAGCTAAAAATCAGGAGGAGTGGAAGGAGAGGCTTCTCTACTAGGACTCTGTTGTAAGCTTGTAGGCTCAAGGTCTGTCTGGTCTATCCAAATTTGAGACTTAGTTTTGAATAGGTTTATTCTGTGGTGTAAGTCAAATTGGGTATCTTGCAAGGATGTAAGATTTTCAGGAAAATAACTTGCCTTGTTAATTGTTCTGATAATAGTTGAATCTTCAGCCCTAGAAGTTTTTCTTAAGATTATTTCTAGATCATAAACTATAGCAGGAGGGTTTGGGTCAGGGTGAGATCTGGTGCTGATCCTTTGTGAAGCTAGATTTCAAACCCACAACATAGAGAGGCTGAAAGTTTATAAGAGTTTTGAAAACAACATCAATCTGTAAGAATATTGAATTCACACATTACGTGACTGGGCTTTATACTATTAGGATTGATTAATACATTCCTAGAGGAGTCTGTGAGAACCAGTGCAGTCAGCAAGCCTACTGAAGACATGTGGAGTCACCAGGTGGATGATTCTAACATTTTTGAGGATTTGTTTGTTGTCCACCATCAACAATTGGATACCAATCTTGAGACATTTTTGGGTTTTCTGAGTTATTTATATGACACTAAGATTTTTAATGAGTGTCCCCAGCGGAGTTGCCATTATGTTAGGTCCTTGTAATTTGTCAGATTGGAAAGACCAAATGAACAAGGGTAACATCAAACCAACTTTTGAGTCCTAGGACCTAGCCTTATTGGACTTAGAGAGGGCTCTCTTTATATTTGTATAAAAGATATGACTTGATTGATTTAGGATGTTTATTTTAGGCTAGTTAAAATGATAGGGTTTGTTTGTTTTGTTTTGTTTGGTTGGGTTGATTCTTAAGAAGAGTAGATAGAGTAACATAAATTCAAACCATTGGGTAAGTAAACAAATCCAAATGGATCTTAATAGCTTAGGTGGGTGTAAAATGAACATTAAATTTTGAGTTTATTAGGTTTAAAGAGAAATTAAGAATCCTTTAACATATACTAGAACAATAAGAGTATTTAAGATCACTATGCTTAAGAAGGAACCAAAGGACAGGGCATACCATAAACTTCTTTGGCCTAGATTTATTAAGTAAACTTTGAGACAATAATCCAGCAAACCCTAGAGAGCAGGGAACTCCTAAATTCTCTAGCTATTCACTTTCAGAGAAATAAATCATTTAAGATGAAAAATAAGCAATGATCAAAGGGCAGGGAACTCCTAAATTCTCTAGATATTCACTTTCAGAGAAAGAAAACATTTAAGATGAAAAATAAGTAATGATTAAAGGGCAGGGAACTCCTAAATTCTTCAATTAGACCTTAAATACCTTTATAGTGACTTTCAAGATAGACCAAAGGACATGGAAAACCATAAACTTCTTTACCATAAACCCTAGTAAGAAAACTTCAGAGAGAGACCTTAAAAACAATGTTTCAAGCTATACCAAAGGACGGGGCATACCATAAACTTCTCTGGTTTGACTCTTATTAGATTATTTTCAAGACAAAAAAATAGTTGGAATCAGAAAGAAACTAAGAATTCTCCAATCAGACGTAGTAGAGGAAAACATTTGAGCAATAGAAGCAGACAGACTTAAGGTGCCTCTAACAACATATCTTAACCTAAATTTTATGTTCTATTGCAAGAGAAAAGATGAAAAATATGGAAAACAAAGAAGAAACAATAACTAGATTCATATAACATCACCATTTGAAAATTTTCATGAATCCTGTGAATGTGCTTTCTCCATTAATCATTCAATCCAAAGTAGTTACAAATCTCCAAAGCCAAAAACTCTTCAGAACTCAAAGTCTATGAGATATTTAGCTCAATAATCAACCAACCAAACTATGATTCATACATGTTGTATTTATCTACAAAATGAGGAGGTAAACCCTAGCTATGGTTTCAAATTTCATTCAATACATAGTTAATGCTTTTGACCTTTGAGACCATGCAAGGCCCAAGGCAAAATATCTAAAACTCATTTATGGAAAAAATAACTTCTAACATAACTATTTGAGCTAATTTATGAAAATATTTGACTTTAAGGCTCAAAAATACCTTTTTCAATAACTTCTAGTAAGGTTTCAACTCCAAGGTATAGGGACACAGTGCTAGTGCAAACACACAGCGCCAAGACTAGGAAACTGACTTGCTTTGCAGCTAACTTTTGGAGGCCTTCTCAGTGTCCAAATGAGCTCTATGATAGCTCATTGAAAAGGTATCAGAGTATATTTTCCAAATATTCTGCCACTTTCCAGAATGGTTCCCATTTTCCTTGTCAAAAACCAATTCTCCCAAGACTGCTAAACACGCATCGCCAGTGCCAAAAAGAGGGTAGAAAGGTGATTTTTTGGTAGTTTTTGTCCTTTTGGAGGGACCAGTTTTGCTCCAAATGTTTTAAATTTTTATGAGGTTAATTTACCTAGCATGAGGTACATGAAAATTCTGACCTTTTTTCATTTTAGTGCCCCAAAAAAGAGTGCAGCGCCAGTGGCACTGCTTGTTTGGCCCAATTTTCTATAAGCCCAACTGTCAAAATTTCAAAATTTGCACCAAAGTGCCAAAAATGGTTTTTGCTTTGCTGATCATGGTTGGGAGGCTTAGAGGGAAACATTAGTAAGGATATCAAGCTTCTCTTTCTCCTTTTCCTCGATCAAACTCTGAATATTTGCATGGGAATGTTTGAGCTTGGCCATTGCAATCATGTTTCTCATGGCATAATGTTTTTCCATATTTATTTGCATGTCAGTGTATCTTTTCGCCTTCTCTATCTGACCCTCTAGGTGAAAATTGTCCCTCTCTAGCCAATATTCTCTATCCTTTCTAATCTCTATGGCAAGCAGCTCACTTGGAGTGATTTGCTCTGCCAATTCTGTCTCTTTTTTCCTTTCCTAGGCTAAAGCCCTCTTCAGCCCAATGGTATTTGGCATCTGCCTAGGAAGCTGATATTCCTCATCCTCACTGTTATCAAAAGTGCCCAAGGTCTCATCTATCAAATCCTTGGCCTTTCCAGCCTCTTTTTGGGCTCTAGTTGCGCTGACCTCACTGATGGCCTGCTTTGTCTCCAACTGCTGATTTTCTAGCTCAAGATAGTTGATCACATTCTTTGCTCTAACAAGATTAGCTTAGATCTCAGTAATATTGGAATCCTTTCTCTTGACCAACATATTGGTTATTCTCTCCTCATCCTCATCCTCAAGGTCAATCAACTAAAACTCTTGTTCAATTTCATGTTTATCCTCCTCTTCAACAATGACCTGTTTTGTAACCTTTTCCTTGCATTTATCAACCTTCTTTGCTGATGAAGAAGGCATGGCCCCTTTCACCTCAAGTGAAGTAAACACATGCATGTGGCCTCTCTGATAGGTCAAAGGAAAAGGCTCAATATCATGCATTTCAGTGCCAGATGTCTTAATGTCTCTTTCACTACTTGAGGCTCCGGTATCATGAGATGATGTTGAGGGATTGTGAAAAGGTGATGAGGGAGGATCATCATGAGGTGACTGTATGTGAGTGGATGGTGATGTATGAACAACAGAATGTGATGGAGAAGCGGATATGGGAGGATGAGAGATGAAGGAATATCTTATTGATGATGGCTAGGTGGAGTAGTGAAAACCTCATTGGAAATGAAGGTATCACATTCAAATTTTTTCTACTGTAGTTGATGCATGCCCACCATCTTGATGAGTGAATGATGAAATAGGCTTTACATTTGCTGATTGTAATCTCTATTTTTCACAATGTAGGCCATTTTGTCAATGCTATGGAAAATATAATATGTTATATGCAACATCCTAACTGTAGTGAAATGCATAAGAAGACAAATGTGGTATGAGTAGAGGTGAGAAAACCTCCCCTCACAAGTAAAATACTTCATTATTATTCTCATCATGGGTTCATATCTATCAAGAAGACGAGAAAAAGGGAAGATGGACTTGTGGTGATATTTATACCTAGGTTTTAGGTATGGTTCAAAATAACTCATGTCTATGTTTTCTTTATTGAACCACTTCTCTCCCACACTAGGTATCCCTGTAGCAGTAGAAATGGCATCAATGGACATCTAAAATGTGTTAGCCACCTATAAATTTTTGTCAAGCAAACAGGTGGCTAAATATTTTTCTGAGCCTTCAAGAGATACCTTTCCTCTGAAAATCTCTCATTCTTGAAGCCTCTATGTGTCTTTTATCTTTGAAAATATCTTCACTATTGTTTCCATCAAGAAACCCTCACTATCTGTGAAAAATTTATGCTCAAAATGCCCCAATCTGCTTCCTTTTTACCCCTGCAAAATTCCCCATTTTAACCCCTTTCTTACCTTCTCAAATTTCCCTAAAAACCTTAAAAATCCCTTCCTAAGTCATCTAAATCACCCAATTACCCTTTAAAAAATCATGTGAACCCCTTAATTTGATTCTAAAACCCCTCTTTCCTCCTATCGGAACCACTGTTTAGCCTTAAAAAACTTTGTTTTTAGGCCAAAAACCCCATTTTTTATCATATGATAGGCCTAAGCCCCTTTCAACTAAGCCCCAGCCCCTTCTTCACATATAATTGGGTGGCAAGACAAAGCGCTAAGCCCCACAGAGCTAATCACAATCATAAGTTTGATTGGAGCGTGTTCCCTTTGTTAACAAAAAGTTCCGATGCGAGAAAGGTTTTGGTCTATTGGACGCGCGTGCAATATCCACCGTAGATCTATAAAGATCTAACGGTCCGCGCAGATCTCATTGCACCCCCCCGTCATCCCTTTTTCAACCTTCGATTGAGATTTCCACCTTTGATCCTTAAGTAATCCAACGGCGATCGCACCACTGCTCCAATCACCAATCGCAAGATTTTATTGCGCCACTCTTCATCTCCCCAATTGGCGATCCCCGATCCAATAGCGACCATCGATTTTCCGCCAATCCGACGGTCCACATGTAATATCAAGTTCAAAATCATCATATTTTTTGGCCCCTTCCATCCCCCAATGCGATTAGATCTCCACTGTTGATCTCTTGAGATCCAACGGCTCCTATTCTTCACGCCCATTCACCTGCTCCTCCGCCTTCACTTTCTCTTTTTAGATCTCAACTATTCATTCCATAGATCTGATGGCCCACATCTAATCTACCATTGACCCTTCCCTGCCTTACCAACTGCGCATCTCTCCAAATCGCGCTCCATCCCACACTGTCAGATCTCCCAGTCCTACATCCGATGGCTGAGATACAAATCGCGTTTTTTCCGCGTCCGACAGTTAACACTCAAAATTTGCATGATATGAGCAGTTTTTTAAGGACACATGTCAGGCGGTGGACCATATCGCAGTTTTTTTGGGAAAATTTCAAAACTGCTCCAAAGCTGCACGAAAACAGTGGTTTTCCTCCAGAAACCGCCCCTTCCTTGTATGGACCTTAATTCAATCCTGACCATTGATCTGATATAGATATATGGTCCTCGTTCCATTGCATTTTTCATTCATATTTTGCTCATCTGACCTCAAAAGGACTTCATCGGAGAATCATAGCCGTTGATCTATTTCCACTGCAACCACTTTTTTTGCTGCTGCGCCTCCATTTTTCACAGGCCTCCACAACATCCAACCTCCACTCCCATGGATTTTCTTAATGAGTTTATTGGTTTTGCAGGTGTTAAATGTTTTCAGTTGCGCTCTATCTCATTATTCATAGACAGAGTTGTACAGTGGCACAGAATGCCATTTTCAAAGCCAGAGATCGCAGGAAAAGACTCCTGAGGGGGTTTTAAACGCATGTTTCATTCCAATCAGAGTTATTAACTTTATTGAAAACCTCCAGCACCATTAAACCTATGCATTCATAGACAGAGATAGTCGCAGAAGCGACAAAGAGTATCAGTGAAGGATTAAAGAGGTTTAAAGCCTGTTATTGAAGGTCTTGAGCTTTAATTTAGTGTTTAAAGGGCGAATGTATAAGATTGAAGACCTTATGATTGACACAGAAGGCCTAATGAGGCCTAAAACAAAAAAACAATGTCATCATTGTTTCACATCAGCATAAGGTTCTTTCCTAAGAAAGAAAAAAGTTCCCATAATGTTTTACTCTTCATCAATGTTCCCAAGAAGATCTACACCCTGACAGAAGTCCTAATGTTGCCAAAGAATTTGTTACACAGTATGGCAGACCTGAATTCATTTATCTACCTTTTTCTTTTCCCAGAGTACTACAGAGTACTACAGCCGAAAAGTACATCAAAGAACATACCTACAGTTAATATCAGCCTGTCGAAGACCACTCTTTCATCCAAAGAGTACAAAAAATCAATGCATAGATATTAAGACAGAATGGGCCTTGAGCCCTCTTCTTCTACTTTTGTTTTAATGTTTCATTTAAATTTCTATCTACCTCCTTTGCCTCTCTTTCAACTATAAAACTCATGAAAAAACACATTGTAAAGGTTGTTGATCAGATAACTGTGAATTGTAAGCTGTTTCTCTTGAGATATAGTTTTGTGTGCTTAAGTTGTAAAATAGGCTGAGGAGATGATTTCAGAATGAATACCAAGCTATTGGAAAATGTTGTATATGACTGGTGTTGCTCTTTAATATGACAAGAAAATTTCTTTGGATCCTGATTTAAAGCAACGGTGATGTGTTCTATCTTTGTCTCTATTTTCCTTCTATAATTCATTACATTCCATTTCTATGGTAAGAATCAGAAATCTGGCTTAGGACATACCCTTGCATTGTACCCTAATGCTTCCTGCTCTTCTTATCTTTGATTTTTTCTTCTAAATTGTGCTATCTGAGAACAAATTTGATATAATTTAACTAGTGTAGTAGTTGTTATTCACTGCTAACTGATGTATGAATTTGTGAATCTGCTCTTAGATGTTCTTGTCTGGTTTTAATTGAAAGAATTTGGATACTGAGAGATTTAGAACTGAGTCTGTCTCACTAGGGTCCTTTTCTAACAGTTAAACCTTTCTAAGTTCCCCTAACTTGAATGTCGAAGCATTGAAAGTTTAAAGCCTTTCTCTGATCTCAGGCTTTCACCTTTGTGTTAAACCTTAAGTGTTTCTTATTGTCTGAAGAGCTAGCCTTCTTAGGAGTTTGATCATAGGTGTTTAAGGCATGCCCTGTCCCTAGATTTGCTTCCTAAGTGGTCAGCTTGGAGGTTTTCCTTGTCATCCACCTTCATTCCTTATCATTTCATCCCACACTATCATCTTTAAAAGATCCTCTGTTTTAGATGACTAGCCTATATGAAAGCCTTGGATATTGAATAGCAAGTAAACCCTTTTATGACTCCATTTCCCAATGGTATCAAGTGTTCTCTGAATTATCTCCCCTTTGCCAAAATCATCTTTTCTCACCTCTTTGTCTTACATTGAACCCTTCTTTCATGTTTCCCAACAACCAAACAAACAAAACAAAACAAAAACCCTTGTGCATATAACTAGCCTAATACCTTATAACTGAACTTCAAAGATATATATTTCTTTGTATTTTATAGAGAGATCCCTCTCTGGACCCAAGAGGGCTAGATCCTGAGGTCCCAAAGCGGTTTGATGTTGTCTTGTCTTTTGGTATTGCCAAACTTGCCAAAACACGGGAACCCCAACATAATGGCGACTCCACTGGGGAACTTTGAGTAAAACACACCTTTAAACACTTCTAAGAACTCAAAGAAGACCATAGTAGCCTCAATTTGGTAGTTAATCACTATGGTGGATAGTAAACCTTCTTGAACATTCTAAACCTTCCACCTGGTGACTCCACAGTCCTTTAATGATTAAAAGACTCTACTGGTGATTAGTAGGCCTGTTGATTATCTTGGTTTTCATGAGACTCCACTGGGAGACCAGCCTCATTACAAAATCAACCATATTAGAAGAAACAAGTAAGATCAAGCTTCTGGGTTAATAGACAGACATACTGGATTCAATAACAGTCTATACAAGAGCTTATCTTAACCCAAACCCACCTGAAATAGTTAAAAACCCAAAGGGTATCCTTAGAATATCTCCCACCCCTAGAAAGCCAACTATTATCAGACCCATCCATAGAGATGACTCTACACCGGAAAACTTTGCAGCTCTATCGGATGCTCTTTTGGACTTAGACTCACAAATTTGTTTACCAAGAACTAAGTCATTCAATGCTTTAGATCAGAGAGACCTCGAGCTTCCAAGTTCACCATATCACAGTGGTAAACACGTTAGGGATAGATAATCCCCTCCATCTACACCTCCTGATATTCATTTCATCCAGAATTTGGGCCTCTCTCACCCTAGATCTGTCCAACAATTTACTGTTGGTCCTAGCATTCCTGTCATTCATATACTTGCTGCTCAAGCCAATCCTTTACCTTCATGGAACATCATCATGGCAGCCTGGTATGCACCCTTGGTGTTACCACAGCCTTTGGCCCCACTACCCAACGATTATCAGTAAAAAATCCCTCACTTCACTGGAAAAGAGCCTAACACCGCTCAACATCATGTAGAAAAGATGGAAGATTCCTTTGATTACATGGAAATTGAAGATGAAACTATTAAGATGAGGATCTTTGCACAGAGTTTAGGAGGAGAATTGAAGAATTGGTTTAAAGGCCTGCCTCCTAATACCATCCATGATCTTCCCTCATTACATCAAACCTTTATAAACAAATGGGAAGTCAAGACCAACCTTCTCCAAATACTAGCAGAATATAAGAACCTTAAAAGAAATGTAGGAGAGAGTGTCCATGACTATTCTACAAGGTTTAACAGTGCTTACAACGCTCTTCCTCCACATATGAAACCTCCCCAAGGAATGGATTTAGTGAAGTATCCTGAAGGTTTTGATGCTAACATGGCCATCAGTTTAGGGAGAGGGATTACAATCCATTGGAGATATGCAAAAAGGGGCAGTGAACGTAGAGGAAAACCTGATTGAAAAAAGTGCCAGAATGAGGACTAAGAAAAAGGTAACATATAGGGATGACACCTCAGCTTCCACATCTGATCCCAGATATGACAGCCTAGCCAAATCCATGGAGAGACTGGGAAAAATGGTGGAAATTTTGACTCTCCAAGTCAGCAACCAGAAAAGAAACCAAAATCGAAACCAGAACCATAATTTTAGGAGAAATACCCCTCCCAATAGACAAAGAGACTCTAATCAACAAGTCATGCCCCCATTTCAAGAAAATTTCCTTGATGAAGATGAGGGGATAATAGAATATTCATAGGGGACTACCATGAATATGGTGGAGGTAGATAACTAGGATCACACCTTTCCTACAGAGGATAATCATACCTCATGCTCATACTGGGATGAGGAAGGGCTAGAATCTGAAGATTATAGGTTGGGATTTGAAAATTCCATCATGCAGGTCAGATAACCATATGAACTTAGAAGCAATAAAAGCCTTGACACTCTAAATCTAAAGCTTATGAAATCACCATTAAGAAAAGACCTGAGAAAGCTCCTAAAGTGACTGTTGAAAGTAATAGATCAGCAGCTGAGAGTTCTGGGAAAAACAAAGAAAAATACATCCAAACTGTTGAGAAATCAAGTCAAGAGTCCAGCAGCACTAGCGACGCAGCTAATGCTCCTGATAAAATAACTTCAAACATTCTACATAATGAGAATAAGCCAGTTGATTCTGCCACTAAAGTAGGGGTTAATAAAACAAAGTTGAGCCTTACAAAGATTCAATCCCCTTTCAATTTGGAGAGTGAGATTGCTAAAATTAAAATCTCTATCCCACTCTCTGAGCTGCCCACTCAAGATGTATATAGAGGCCAAATTCTGAAAGCTTTAAATCTAGGAGAAAGAAGTGACACTGTTAATCTAAGTGATGATCAACTAGCCCTCCTGCTTGGTCCAAAGATAGAAGGGAAGTTTTAGGAAGGGGTATTACCTCCTTTTTATATTAGCCTCAATATCCATGAAAATATCCTTCATAATGCAATGCATGAATCTGGGGCTTCACACAACCTTATGCCCAAGGTAATTATGGAGAAGTTAGGCCTAGAGATAACCCGACCTTATAAGGATTTATACTCATTTGACTCTAGCAGGGTGAAGTGCCTTGGCCTAATCAAATATCTCTGTGTGAACCTGACCCAAATCCCAGCCAAGTGTATGGTTATGGATGTTGTAGTGGCAGATGTCCCACCTAAGTATGGCATGTTATTGTCAAGTTCATTGGGTGCCAAGCTGCAAGGTACGATGCAGATGGATGGGTCATATTCCACAATCCCTGTCTTTGGCCAGCTTAGGAGACTACATAGAGAGGCACAAATGAATTTTATGGTCAGCAGCCCTGAAAAACCTGAAAATTCACCTCTGTATTCTGTCCATAGAGATCTGGACTCTTTTATTCTTTTTAATGATGAATCCATAGATGAGCCAGAGCTAGAAGACAAAGATGCAAACAATAGAATAAAGCCCACGGACTTTAACATAATGGCCACTCTAGACATAGAAGAAAATGAAGAAGGAACCTATGAACAGTGCATTGAATCAAAAACTTAGAGTAAACAAAACTTAGACTACAAACAGCTGACTAGTCATCTCTCTGAACTCCATTCACATCATGAAGAACAAAACACTCCACACCATGGTGCAGACCCCATATTGTAACATAATGGTGAACCCAGCATTGAGGATGAAAATGATGATAAACCTGAAAACAACTCCTTATGGAGAATGAACTTTGATGGGTCTAGCACTAGGAAGAATGCAGGGGCTGGAGTGTGGCTACATAATACTGAGAGTGACTATACTGAGAGACATGTCTTCAGACTAGACTTTAAATGTACAAACAATATCGCAGAGTATGAGGCTCTCATCCTAGGCTTTAATCTATTGAAAAAACTAGGAGCCCGAAGGATAGCTGTACACAGAGACTCTGAGTTAGTCATCAAACAAGTGAACGGAGAATACACTGCAAAGCATCCTAGATTGAGAGCGTACAGAAATGATGCTATTTATTTACTGAAAACCTTTGTAGAGTACGAACTTGTGTTTGTTCCTAGGAGTCAGAACATCATTGCGAATGGATTAGCTTGCGTTGCTAGTTCATATCAGAAATCACCTAGTGACAAACAGATCATCATTCAAATGAAATATAGACCTGCGGTGCCAGATAATGAGAAGTATTGGCAGGTATTTGAGGGCAACAAGCAGATAGAGGATTTCCTGATTGGAAAGAATGAGTTTGAATTCTCTGATTCAGACTCTAAATCTAATGAAAACTGCTTAAGTAAAGAGCACCCCGATGAAGCAAGATCACCCCATAACGTAGAAATAAACATGTTAATTGAACAACTTGGAGCTCAAACCGAAGAGTATAAGAACGCAGAAAAGGAGGAAATAGAGGTGCTGCAGTCCAAAGATAAGAATATATCTAGAGGACTGGCACCCCTAGAGGACCTTTTTTATTTTAATGACGTAGCAAAGAAACCCACTATTGAACACACTGAGTCTGATGTCGAGGAATGCAATAGAGGCATTGAAGATAAGCCTAAGATGATTAAGCTAGCTAAGTCCTTGCCAACAAACATGAAAAATAAATACATTGACTTATTTAAAGATTTAATCGATGTGTTTTTCTGGAGCTATGAGGACTTAAAGGCCTATGATACGAAAATCATCCAGCACAAGATCCCTTTGAAAGAAAATAAAAAACCCTTCAGACAAAAAATTCGCATAATTAACCCAGTACAACTACCTCTAGTTGAAAAGGAAATCAAAAATATGTATGAGGCAGGAATCATAGTGCCCGTGAGGTTTTCTCATTGGATATCTAACCTTGTAGCTATGAGGAAAAAGACGGGTGAGACGAGACTGTGCATTGATTTTAGAAACCTTAATAGAGCTTCACTTAAAGATAATTACCCCTTACCCAAGATGGAACACATCCTACAACGGGTAGTTGGCTCAGAAAGGATCTCCCTATTAGATGGTTTTTCAGGCTATAACCAATTTTTAGTACTCCTATAAGACCAACTTAGGACAGCTTTCACCACTCCATGGGGCACGTTCATGTACGTGAAAATGCCTTTTGTACTAATGAACGCTAGTGCGACCTTCCAAAGAGCTATGGACATAGCCTTTTCAGAGGAAATAGGGCACTTCATTATCATCTATCTTGATGACATAACAGTCTATTCCAAGACTGATAAGGAGCACCTTAAACATCTAAGAAGAGCGTTTGAGAAATGTAGAAGGTTCGGTCTATCTTTGAATCCCAAGAAGATTGTATTTGGCCTTCAACAAGGTAAGCTTCTCAGCCATATTATATCAGAAAAGGGGATCAAAATAGACCCGAAAAGAGTTGAGGGAATACTACAGATTAGCCACCCGAGAAACATAAAATAATTGCAGTCCTTTATTGGGAAAACTAACTTCCTGATGAGGTTTATTCCCAACTTAGTAGAACTCCTCATAGATAAACATGCTTAAAAAATATGTAGGGGTCACTTAGTGGACTTTAGAGGCCAAAAAATCTTTTTAATTAGTTAAACTTGCACTTACCCCAGCACCAGTCTTAATCAGCCCTAACTTTTCAAAATATTTCCTTATATTCTCCTTTTCCTTCGAGCACACAGTGGATGCAGTCTTGCTGCAGAAAAATCCAGAGGGGCAGGAACAGCCTATTGCTTTTTTCAGCAAGGCTCTGAGGGATGCACCCTTGAAATATAACATAATGGAAAAACAGGCCTATGCATTGGTAAAGGCCTTGAAAGACTTTAGGATGTATATTTTGCATTCTCACATCATTTCCTATGTGCCAAACATAGTGGTAAAAGACATTTTGTCCCAAGATCCAGATGGAAAGAGGGGAAAATGGATTTTTTTAATATTAGAGTATGACCTGGAAATAAGACCCACAAAACTAATCTAAGGTCAGGGCTTAGCTCAACTAATGGCTGAATCTAACCTGCAAGCCCTTGACATAAACATGGTAGATGCCTTGGATGAACATGAAGGACTTCCTGATCCTACTGTTGAAGAACAATTTCAAAATTCTCCTTGGTATTCTAATATCCTGTATGTGCTTACAAACCTCAAAGCCCCTCCTGATTTATCAAAGACTAAGGCCAGATTCCTAAATTTAAAAGCCAAAAACTATTGCATTTTGAATGAATGTTTATACTGGAAAAATGCAAATGGCCTGCTGCTTAAATGCCTGCCTGAAACCGAATTAGAGAGGGTTAAACATGAGTTCCATGCAGGAGAGTGTGGAGGCCATTTAAATTGGAAAGCCACTGCTAAGAAAATACTCAGGGTTGGCTATTACTGGCCTACCCCTTTTAATGATATCCATAAAATGATAGTTGCCTGCCATAAGTGCAAGATTTTTGAAGGAAAAAGAAAACTCCTCCCTTTACCATTGCAACCTATAATTGTTGACGCTCCCTTTCAACAGTGGAGCCTAGATTTCATAGGGGAGATTCATCCTGCTTCATCATCCCAACACAAATGGATTCTCACAACCACAGACTACTTCACAAAATGGATAGAGGCCATACCTTCTAGGAACGCCATAGATTTTTTTATCGTTAAATTCCTTGAAGATCACATCCTCTCTAGATTTGGCTACCCTATAAATATGGTCACTGATAATGCTGCTGCTTTCAGATCCAAAAAGATGATTGATTTTTGTCACAGGTATCAGATTTCACTTGGTCATTCTACTGCTTATTACCCACAAGGTAATGGGTTAGCTGAATCATCAAACAAAAGCTTGGTGACCATCATAAAAAAGATGTTTGAAGAGAATAAGAAATCATGGCATAACAAGTTAGTGCATGCTTTATGGGCTGACAAGTTAACAACAAAGAAATCCATCAGGATGTCTCCATATCAGCTTTTTTATGGAACATAGGCAGTGTTTCCCACCAGCCTTGGGGTACCAGTGATTAAATTGGTCCAAGAGATTCAGTTAGAAGAGGACATCATGGTAAGGAGGATAAATCACACTATATATCTCCAATAGATAAGAGAAGAAGTCTACAACAGAGCTCTGAAAGTGCAGGAAAATATAAAAAAGTTGTTTGATAAGAGAACAAAAGCCTGTGACTTAAAAATTCGAGATAAGGTGCTTAAGTGGGACTCTAGGAGGGAAGACAAAGGAAAGCATCGCAAATTTGACAGTTTGTGGCAGGGTCCTTACATCATCCAATCCACCATTGGTCCAAATGCCTTTTTTCTACAAGAGCTAGATGGTACAGATCTGTTTGGGGGTCCTGTCAATGGTAGAATGCTCAAGCATTACTACTACTGATTTCCAATTTAAAGTTTTCATTTCCATTGTAAATACCATTGCACTGTCTTGTTTTCAAAGAAGAAGAGAAAAATGTTTCAAAAAAGAGAGAAAGAGAGGTTCAGACATGCTCAAAACTTGAACCTCTGAAGTTCCAAAAGAATGGCTCAAACAAGCTTAAAACCTAAGCCAAATAAAGTGAAAGGATGGTTCTAATATGCCCAAAATCTAAACCAGCAAAGAAAGGAGAAGAATCAGCTCCAACAAGCCCAAAACCAGAGCTGAAATGAAGAAGAAAGTGACTCTAACAAGCTCAAAACTTGAGTCACAAAGAAAAGAAGGATGCTTCAAAATTTCACAATTTGAAGCCTTTGCAATTTTGGTTCCAATTTTCTACAAAGTTCAGTTCATGCACAGTTGTCTTTATGCCATGGATCCACAACAAACCAGACTGTATAATCCTAGTTTGACTGTTTTTAAATTTCTGTTGTAGAATGTAGAGAATGAAATATGCTAGACAGTTTAATCCTGGCAGATATTAGTGTAGGTAGAGAAAATATGAGGCCAACTGTTTAATCTAGTCTCATGGAGGAATAAGGGTAGAATTATACTAGTTTGTTTTCTGCTTTCAATAAAAAAAAAATGATGAAGAAGGTCTGCAAATTCAAATGCACCTTGAAGAAAAAATGTTAGGACCGTAGGATGGGTAGGTATATTGTTTGGGAAATGTTTTCTGCTGACTTAATATCCATCATGTTTGTAGCAGCTAAATCAAAGAATAAAATATGGTTCAAAGATCAGGCATCTGGCCTACTTCCCAAAGATTATTTTCTGAAGTTCTTAACACCTTCAAGAAGATGCCATCCCGACGTGGAGCCATTGTTAGCCACCTATAATTTTTTGTCAAGCAAACAGGTGGCTAAATCTTTTTCTGAGCCTTCAAGAGATACCTTTCCTCTGAAAATATCTCATTCTTGAAGCCTATATGTGTCTTTTTCCTTTGAAAATATCTTCACTATTGTTTCCATCAAGAAACCCTTACTTTTTGTGAAAAAATTATGCTCAGAAAGCCTCCATCTGCTTCCTTTTTACCCATGCAAAATTCCCCATTTTAACCCCTTTCTTCCCTTCTCAAATTTCCCTAAAAACCTTCAAAATCCCTTCCTAAGTCATCTAAATCACCCAATTCCCCTTTAAAAAATCATGTGAACCCCTTCATTTGATTCTAAAACCCCTCTTTCCTCCTATTGGAACCACTGTTTAGCCTTAAAAAACTCGGTTTTTAGGCCAAAAAACCCATTTTTTATCATATGATAGGCCTAAGCCCCTTTCAGCTAAGCCCCAACCCCTTCTCCGCATATAATCGAGTGGTAAGACCAAGCACTAAGCCCCACAGAGCTAATCGAAATCGGAAGTTTGATTGCAGCGTGTTCCCTTTGTTAACATAAAAGTTCCGATGCGAGAAAGGTTTTGGTCTGTTGGACGCGGGTGCAATATCCACCATAGATCTATAAATATCTAACGGTCCTCGCAAATCTCATCGTGCCCCCCCTCATCCCTTTGTCAACCTACGATTGAGATTTCCACTGTTGATCCTTAAGTAATCCAACGACCATCGCACCACCACTCCAATCGCCAATCGCAAGATTTTATTGTGCCACTCTTCGTCTCCCCGATTGGTGATCCCTGATCCAATCGTGACCGTCGATTTTCTGCCAATCCGACAGTCCACATGTAATTGCAAGTTCAAAACCATCTGAGCTTTTGGCCCCTCCCATCCTCCGATGCGATTAGATCTCTACCATTGATCTCTTGAGATCCAACGTTTCCTATTCTTCCCGCCCATTCACCTTCTCCTCCGCCTTCGCTTTCTCTTTTTAGATGTCAACCATTCATTCCATAGATCTGACGGCCCACATCTAATCTGCCTCTGACCCTTCCCCACCTTACCAATCGTGCATCTCTCCAAATCGCGGTCCATCCCGCACCATCAGATCTCCGACTCCTGCATTGGACGGCTGAGATACATATCGCATTTTTTCTGCGTCCGACAATTAACACTCCAAATTTGCGCGATATGAGCGGTTTTTTAAGCACACGTGTCAAGCGGTGGACCATATCACGTTTTTTTTGGGAAAACTTCAAAAATGCTCCAAAGCTGTTTGAAAACAGTGGTTTTCCTCTAGAAACTGCCCCTTCCTTATATGGCCCTTCATTCAATCACGATCGTTGATCTGATCTAGATCTACGGTCCTCGTTCCATTTCATTTTTCATTCATATTTTGTTCATTTGACCTCCAAAGGACTTCATCGGAGAATCACAGCCGTTGATCTCCTCCTAAGATCTAATGGTCCACACTCAAATCACCCTCCACCCATGTCGTTCCCACCATTCCAAGCCCGATTTCACTGTATTTTCATACTTTTTCCTTTGTATTTCGCCAAAGGTCCAAAATTTATGTTTTACATTAAAAACCATTTGCTCCGCCTAACCTTAGAACTTTGGTGTTATAACATTAAAGTTATTTCTTTTCCCAACCTTCTAAAGCAATCCCACCAGTGAAATATGACCGTCTATTCCCACCACCTGATCCAATCGGACGATCCAGAAGCATTTCTTCACCAAACCTTCATCTGATCATGTTTCCACCATTACACAGCTATTTCCACCATTTTTCCACTGCAACCACTGTTTTCGCTGCTGCGCCTCCATTTTTCACAGGCCTCCACAACATCCAACCTCCACTCCCATGGATTTTCTTAACAAGTTTATTGGTTTTGCAAGTGTTAAAGGTTTGCAGTTGCGCTCTGTCTCATTAGTCACAGACAGAGTTGTATAGTGGAGTAGAATGCCATTTTCAGAGATAGAGATCGCAGGAAAAGACTCCTAAGGGGGTTTTGAACGCATGTTTCATTCCAATCAGAGTTATTAACTTTTTTGAAAACCTCCAGCACCATTAAACATGCACATTCACAAACGGAGACAGTCACAGAAGCGGAAAAGAGTATTAGTGAAGGATTAAAGAGGTTTAAAGCCTGTTATTGAAGGTTTTGAGCTTTAATTTAGTGTTTAAAGGGAGAATGTATAAAATTGAAGACCTTATGATTGACACAGAAGGCCTAATGAGGCCTAAAACAAAAAAAACAATCTCATCAATGTTTCACATTAGCAGAAGGTTCTTTCTCGAGAAAGGAAAAAGTTCCCATAATGTTTTACTCTTCATCAATGTTCCCGAGAAGATCTACACCCTGACAGAATTCCTAATGTTGCCAGAGAATTTGTTACACAGTATGGCATACCTGAAGTCATTTATCTACCTTTTTCTTGTCCCAGAGTACTATAGAGTACTACAGCCAAAATTACATCAAAGAACATACCTAGAGTTAATATCAGCTTGTCGAAGACCACTCTTTCATCCAAAGAGTACTGAAAATCAATGCATAGATATTAAGACAGAATGGGCCTCGAGCCCTCTTCTTCTACTTCTGTTTTAATGTTTCATTTAAAGTTCTATCTACCTCCTCTGCCTCTCTTTCAGCTATAAAACTCATGAAAAAACACATTGTAAAGGTTGTTGATCGGATAACTATGAATTGTAAGTTGTTTCTCTTGAGATATAGTTCTGTGTGCTTAAGTTGTAAAATAGGCTGAGGAGATGATTTCAAACTGAATACCAAGCTGTTGGACAATGTTGTATATGACTAGTGTTGCTCTTTAATATGACAAGAAAATTTCTTTCGATCCTGATTTAAAGCAGCGGTGATGTGTTCTATCTTTGTCTCTGTTTTCCTTCTGTAATTCATTACATTCCATTTCTCTAGTAAGAATCAGAAATCTGGCTTAGGAAATACCCTTGCATGGTACCCTAATGCTTCCCTCTCTTCTTATCCTTGATGTTTTCTTCTAAATTGTGCTATCTGAGAACAAATTTGATATAATTTAACTAGTGTAGTAGTTGTTATTCACTGCTAACTGATGTATGAATTTGTGAATCTACTCTTAGATGTTCTTGTCTGGTTTTAATTGAAATAATTGGGATATTGGGAGATTTAGAACTGAGTCTGTCTCACTAGGGTCATTTTCTAACAGTTTAACCTTTCTAAGTTCCCCTAAGTTGAATGTTGAAGCATTGAAAGTTCAAAGCCTTTCTCTGATCTCAGGTTTTCACCTTTGTGTTAAACCTTAAGTGTTTCTCATTGTCTGAAGAGCTAGCATTCTTAGGAGTTTGATCGTAGGTGTTTAAGGCATGCCCTATCCCTAGATTTGCTTCCTAAGTGGTCACCTTGGAGGTTTTCCTTTTCATTCACCTTCATTCCTTATCATTTCATCCCACACTATCATCTTTAAAATATCCTTTGTTTTAGATGACTAGCCCATTTGAAAGCCTTGGATATTGAATAGCAAGTAAACCCTTTTATGACTCCATTTCCCAATGGTCTCGAGTGTTCTCTGAATTATCTCCCCTTTGCCAAAATCCTCTTTTCTCACCTCTTTGTCTTACATTGAACCCTTCTTTCATGTTTCCCAACAACCAAACAAACAAAACAAAACAACAACGCTTGTGCATATAACTAGCCTAATACCTTATAACTAAACTTCAAAGATATATATTTCTTTGTCTTTTATAGAGAGATCCCTCTCTGGACCCAGGAGGGCTAGATCTTGAGGTCCCAAAGCGGTTTGATGTTGTCTTGTCTTTTGGTATTGCCAAACTTGCCAAAACACGAGAACCCCAACAAAATGTAAACCTAGAAAGATTGACCTGTTTTTCATGTAGGTTGATGATGAACAATCTTGTTAGCTCCGGGTGATTTTGGACTTGCTTCACCTTCTCACAAAACTCAATGCAACCCACATGTTTAAAACAAGATATAGTGAGACGAGAGGCCATAAGCTCCCTTGTATTGAGGGGTTCAAATCTTTTTATCTTCCCTCCCTTGTGATCATGTATCCTTGTCATTTGTGCCTCAACACCAATGCCAATGTCTCCTTCCTCTGACATTTTTAAAACTCAGTTTTATGAAACCGTAGAGTGTAGGTGAAATGAATGATGGGAAGGAATGAAATGAAAACTTTTCAAATGAAGGGAATGAGTGAATGGGTATAGGTGTAGGAAATGAGTGAGGGGGAAACTAAATCAATGACAACCCTCAAGCAATGTAATTAACCTGTTTTATAATTGATTTTATTCAAGGAGGATGAAATAGGAATGAAACAGTGATTTAAAGCTAAAACATAGGGTTTTCTTAGGGTTATACTTCCACTCAATTAAAAGTGATCAAAATAGCTTTAAAGTGGGATCTGGAATGCACTTACCACTTATCAGTGCTTTGGAGGAACTTAGAGGAAATTTGAAAGCAATTTGAAGTGATTTGAATGGTCGGAAGACTCAGAAACACTCTCTGTCTCAGCATGGAGCACCAATGGCTCAGGGCACAGTGCCAAGCCAAGTGCGCAACCCCTTGAAAAATTAGCACAAGGTGATTTCTGGCAACAGCACAGTGCTTTGACAAGGGCGCAACGCTATCTCCGAGCTGCACAGCACCTTTAGAATTTGCGTGGAGAAAAACTGGCAAGGGCGCACCACCAAGAAATTTTTCCAGAATTCACTCAAAAAACCCACAAATTATTCTCTTCTTGAAACTAATAATTCTTTGCAAGGGAACAATGGAATTTTGAAATGCTTAATGGGCTTTATAGGAAAATGGAATTTTTATTTAACTTTGAAAACCCACTTTCTAATGTTTAAAATATTTTTCTTTTTCTCATCGATATTCTTCGACACTTTTGCCTTGCAGGTTGCTGAAGTCATGAAGTTAACTTTTATTTTTCTCATTGCGGCATGCCAAGTTCATTTTTAAAATTTTGGGACTTAATCACACAGTGGCATCTTCAAAATATTTTGTATTTTCTACCATGAAGTTCAACTCATATTTTCCACCTTCTCTAGCCACCTTTTTCAAAACCTTAAGTGTCTGCAGTTCTTTTACAAAAATCATCAGTGTTGTCTTCTAAGTTCTCTATAGCCCTTCCAAGTTCATTCATTTATGTCGAGTTCACCTTACCCTTTCCATATTTCATCAATATTTTCTGATAGACTTTCTTCATGCTTGGCCTTGTGTGCTTCGTCCATGTCATTTTCTACAAGTGATCCCTACTTTTGGACTCAAATAGACTAACGAGTTCATAACCCTAGTCATCTTCAAGACCAAGTTGTTCCCCTTTCCTTTGTTGTATATTTTTTTCATTCAGGAGTAGATAATCTACATCATCGGTAATTTCTGTTGATAAATCTTCCAACAGTTCTGCAGAAGTGCCAAAATTTGTCCATTTTTCTCACTTGCAAACTCTAAATTGAGAAGATAATCATCTTTGGAAATTTTAGGTCCTTCTTGAATAACCATGTCTTGACATTTCTATTACATGTGAAGTAGATTCTAGCAAAGGAAACGAAGTGCCTAAAATATCCAAGGATAACCTTAAAAAATGTAGAAACCCTAATGACCTAATGGGAGTGTCCCTTGACGTGATTTTGACTGAAATTTGACTTGGAGATTTTCAAGTACAAATAGAGTATTGTTATAGATTATTATGCCCAAAGGGACATGGGAATGAGTTAGCAAAAGAAAACTGTAGACGGAGGGTGGAGTTTATTGACAGGAGAAAATAAGGCAATGAAGTCTCAGGTAGGAAAGAAGGATGAAAATGAGAATTATAAGCCCATAAGGAGTCTTTTAAGAGCAACAGGGTGACTTTGAGAAGACCAATTGGGGAATAGTGAAAATCGGTTTATACAGATAATGAAGGCACTGAGATTTCTGAAACTCAAGATATTCAAGGAATAGTGTTTTCATAAAACTATAACCATCCTATAGTCATCCAAAGATAGTGAAAAATAATGATGACTAACACTGTGATTCAATGGATATTCTTAGAATGTTGTGTTAGATCGATGTTTTTAGATTTGAGTATATCTTCTTTACAAATTCAAGTCATCTTTTCCATTGCCTTTATCATGAATTTGTCTATTTTTACTGCATGAATAGGTAGTTTTCTTGCAGGTACACGTATCGCAACCAAGGAGAACTTCACCAACACCTTCAGCTTCATCTCTCAGCCTTCATCAACCCTTTGTTCATCAAAACCACCATCAACCCTGTTTTCGGATTTTTCATCCCTACACCATGAGAAAATCCTAGGAGTGCAAGATAGACCTCCCAAGAGGTTTTGAGCTTGTCCAAGGGGTGGGCCACCTTCCACTCATCCTAATCCACCTTCACTCCACCTTCCTTACCATTTTTCCACCTAATTTTGTCCTCAGATTTCCCTTAGAATGTTTCCTGTAGCAATTCAGGACTTTCATGTAGCACTACAGGAAACTTGTAGCAACAATTGAAATAGCACCAGTGGGCCCCTCCTTAAGCCTAGAAACCACCATCCACATCCTCTATACCTGAAAAAAACCACTCATACACCTTCATCCTTGCATCCATGTGTTCAAGCCTTCCATAAGCCACCTTAGCACTTTCTTCTCCTAGCTGCAAAACAACAGATTTACAAGCATAGTTATGTCATGAGTAATTGCATGATCAAAATCATGATTGATAGAAAAAAGAGTAAGTAGAGTGTTTTTAGCTATTTGGCCCAGCAAAGTGTGATTAGATTATTTTCCTTTATGTCATTTAAATTCAGTAATTTACTTCATGCAAGATAACTAGGTTGCTTTCATTTCTTATCATTATTTAATGAGTATTTTTATTTCATTGCACGATAGTTAGATGCACTTGATTGTTGTAGTGCAGTTCTATACTTGCAGATAACGCCATGGATTTGAATCATTTGTAGCCCTAGGCCTAATTTCAGAATTGTGACAAACTTCATCTAGAAACCCTAGAAGTAGCACCCTTTCCTAAATCTCATAAGAGGATGACATGAGTAGAATGCATCTATTGTGTATATAACACTTCCACCTCCAAGTTTGTACGAACCCCAGATTTATAAAGTAAAGTAGGGCATCCTATGAGATTTGCAGCATTCTTGGTGCAATACCAAGGCTCTCAGGGTGGAATAGGAGAGTAGCCACCAATATCCACCTGGATCACCTTAACTCAATTTTGTATATGTCCTCCTCTAGAGCCTGCTTCATTTCCTAGTTAAAACAGATGAAATTTTTGAGATTACCTACATGATTACTTCAATGGGACATCCAATAATACCTTGAAATAAATAATTTAAATATATGAACTCTTCTAGTGTAATCTCCTTAAAAGAGCTTGTCATTGAACCATGATCCCTTAGGATTTCCCAAATTATTTTTCTTGTTCCTCCTATAAGGAAATAAATGATGGAAAATCCTGGTGTTATCATCCAACTTCTTTATCTATGTACTTATGTTGTTCAATCCCCATTCAATTTCCTCCTTTTCCAATACGTATTTTCTTTGATGTTCCATATACCAAATCCATGCTATGTTTCCTTCAAAGAAAGCATCAGTAGGGTTAGCATCACACATATTATTTATAGCTTATTCCACAACGTTTAGATGAGATTGTTATTTCTCCCTATAAAGGAAACACCAACTTTTTACAACATCCTTGAGCCTAGAAATATTTTCTACTATTTAGGCTATAAAATAAAGTGGATTAGGATCTATAAGATGGATCCAAGAATCCTCAACTACTGTTTTAAATTCATCCTCCTGAAACCAAGAGTGGTTGTATCGATAAAGACAGGAGGCTTGTAATCTTGAACCATACAAAAGACAACGAGGATGAAATCTAAAAGGCCTCCCAATGAAGGCCACAACTAAGTAAGCAATTGTTAGTTAAAGAGTTCAATAAAAACCAAAAACATGTCTAGCAATTTGCATATTACTTTATGAACTATAAGGTACCTCTCTACCCAATTACTAGGTCCAATATGTGATCATTATGAGGTGATAATCCTCCGTCAGATTGTGTCGAGAGCACAATGTGTGAGAATCTTAAGATAGGGGAATATTTATGGGACTTTTTGGAAGGGGTGTTTCATGGATAAATTCCTTTTGCGAATAGAAGAAATCAACCCAGACCTAGTGGTCTGATCAAGAAACAATTAAGACAAAAACTATTATGCTCTCCCTAGAGAAATTTGAAATATGGAAGAAAGACTTAGTTGGGAACCAATGCAATCTCTCTCCTTCTTCCTGATTGCTAGATTTAGCTCCAACTCCAAATGAAAAAATTGGAACCATATTAGGCTTACTATAGTGTGTAGAAGCCTCTTATTAAATTATTTCCCTTGTACCTCTTATTAATTAATTTTGGTTGTGTAGATTTGTAATTATGGCAATTTGTAGGATATTAATTGATGTTTGGTTCTAGATAAAGAACATTGCAGGAGTAAGTACCATAGGTGTAATGGTTTACCCTTATGATGACTTTAGCATTAGAACCCCAAGAGATATGAATAATTTCAATCTCGTATGGAAGTGGAAGAAGATGAATACTATTGGATTTTCTATGGAAGTGGAGGAAGATGAATAGTATTGGTGTGGGTGGTTTTACCTATAGGTGATCCAAGTGGTTGATGACAAACACTAGTTTCATAAGACTTAGTCGTCTTATGACCTAGTATGGTTGATTATATTGAGTTGTTCCTTTTGTTTCTTTCCCATTTTTACTTAATATTTGTTAGTTTTTTTCTTGCATATGTTCTAACTTGACATGAGGGGTGGTCTTTGTGGCTTTTATGCCCCTAGAAGACACTACATTAAATTATATAAAGGTGTTTTAAGTTGATTGGATGTCAACAATGTGTAGGTTTTGTATTCCTCTGAAGTACCAAATGCGAGTTGTCAAGGTGCATGGTGCAAGACAACATTTTTCTCTATTTCTTCTGCTCCATAGAAAAGTATTGATGAGTTGTTTCTCATCCTTCAATGATTTTATTTTTTATCTTGAAAAAAGGGGTTAAATTTTAGATTTCATCTCGTAAAAATGCTTAAAGTTAAATATTGGTGGAGAGACATTTAGATTGTAACCATAATAATTAAGGCCATCTACAATCTAAGTATTATAATTATAATATTTAAAAACATTAACCATTAAAATTATATTAATTTATCATTATAATTAAAAGAAATTATATTTAAAAAAATCAGTAAAAAAAATTATCTTTAACTTTTTGAATATCTATAAGATTATATTGGTGCTATAAAATGATAATTTAAATTAGATTTTTTTTTTTAAATTTTTATATAAAATAAAATTATAAAAAAAATAGAATTATAGTTATTCTATTTAAAAATAAAAATAAAAATAAAATTATTTAGTTTGATTAATTTGTGATTTGAGTAATTATTACCAATAAAGTATTTAAACAATCATTTGTGGAGATCACATAAGTAGATTTTTGCCCTTTCTAATAACAGGTGACTTTTAATATATATATATATATATATATATATATATATAACGCTGTATCTTTAAAAATAAAAAAATAACGCATTTAATATGGGTTTGAAGGCGCGGGTTTGTCAGAAGAATCTTGATCCAACGTCCGTAAAAACATATATCCGGTGGACTGTTCGTGAAATTTGAATTGATCGAACGTTCAAACCACTCCGCAAAAACATATATCCCGTGAATTGTTCTAGATGAGAGGCAACGGCCAGAATATATATATATATCGTTGAAAGAACTTGATATATATATATATATATATATATATATATATATATATCGTTGAAAGAACTTGATAAATATATATATATATCGTTGAAAGAACTTGATAAATCTATATATATGGTTTGAAGTTCATTTCACAACGTTTTTGTCCTCCTCTATCTGTTCAGATTGGCATTGGCATCCTTGTGTGCTTGCCTGTGCATGTTTGAGTCTGAGTCATTACGTCTGTGGTTTGAGTATGAGTATAGGCTGGTCTGTGTGTGAGTCCGTCAGTCATGTCTGCTTAGATATAGGAGGGTTTGTAACTTTTGGACTCATAGAGATCAATACAGATCCTCTTTCAAAATGGTATGCAAGAGAGTCATCGATTTTCTATGCAGCAATTCTATTTCATTGCCATGTATTTTGAGAAATGTTTGAATGATACAGGTCATTGAAGATGTTATTGAGGTTGGGTGAAGAAATGAAAATCCCAAATTCAATTCGAGGTATGGTCTCTTAACTTTCTTTCAATTAATTTAAACATTGCCCATCAGCCATTTTTGTAGGATTATAAGCTTTGCCGCCTACTGAATTATTTGAACGATTTTTATTAGCTTTAATTTTACATATCCGCCCCTATGTAGACTTGTCTTAGGCTCTATAGCTTAACTTGTTGGTTTAACCTGCGCTTTAATTCTCTTTTTCATTTTTCCAATTTTAACAGTCATTTTCTCTTTTTCTTGGCACGGTTCCGATACTTCCCTTGATGGCTTCTGATTGTGGAAGGCACGGCCAAAAATAAACCTACATACCCTCCATATACAAAAGCACCGCCAAAAACCTACATGGAAAGACCCTATAGAGCCATGCAATTCGAAAGTTGGACAAATAACCTACATACCCTAGGGCGCAGACTAATAACCTACTTAGGAAATGGAGTTTGGAGTGCAGGAGGCAGAGATGTCGGAGAAAATGAAAAAAAGGGTGATCGGCTTTCCAAATAACATAGACTACGCCCTCTCTGCACATCTCCAACCCTACACATCTGCCTCCTCTGAATTTACATTTACCCTTACAGCGCTTCATAATTTCTCATTTGTTGTATATTTTGTACGTTTAACTGTCTCACTGTCTGACCCGCCATACCTTAACTGGGTAACCTCTGCTACATTGGAGTTGTTATTTAGATGTTGGAAGCCATAGCAAGTAACAGAGTGATTCAGGATTTAACGTTAGAAGTCATAGCAAGTAACAGCTATATGGAGTGTGTATGGCGTGTTTGGCAGATATTGCCAGTAATTTTAGCAGAAGATATGGAGCACGGAGAAAGCAGTTAATGAGATTCTTTCCCTAAGAAAGAACGGAGAAATTACTTTTGATCGAGTTTTCTCACACACGTGCTGGTCTTTTCAAACCAAATTCCTGTCAAACACGGTCCGCGTAGTCTAAAAATACTGTGGGTGTCTCATTATTATTATTGTGCAGTGAACCAAATGGACATGGCATCACGTGACATGGCACTTGTCACGTGATAGTTTGTGTATAGTTCTGCTCCGTCCCAAGCAGCGCCGCGACGAATCCAAAGACTCCTCCATTGCAACGAAGGAAAGTTTAAAAAATGGGAGCAGCAGCCATGGATTCACCATCGGAAGCTTTCTTGAAAAGTGCCAAGGTACTCACTGCAACATCCATATCCTAATATTTCATGAGTTTCAGATTTTTCTTTTTGGGTTTTGAAAATTAATGGTTACTCTGTTTGCAAAAAAAACGTTTGGGAATTGGGTTACTGTATCTGAGCTTACCCTGTTTTTAAATTTGAGGAAGAGGATTCGTGGATCGACTCAGGGTGGAACTGTTTGTGAACGCTTACCAAAGAACAGCGAAGAATTTTGAGGAAGAGAATTACGGTAAAGAAAAGTACTCAAAAATTGTATTATTGATATAAGTTTAGGAAGTGCATCAGAGGAAATACGACCGCGCCTGAAAAATTGTATTATTGATATAAGTTTTTGGAATTGGGCGCGCTTGAATTTTGAAATCCCTAAACTTCTTCCTCCTTCATTCTGCGCTTTACTCTGCGGTCTCTTTGTTGCCATTAATGGGTTTTATGTCAGTTTTCACTGGGTGCCTGGTAATTTTTTCATCGCAGTTTCAGATCTTCCAAGATTATCAGAGTTTAGTTCACTGACACAGGCATAATGGGGGAGTGCTCAGGATTTGGGCTTGGAAAGTGGATTTTCCAAACCGAATTCTAATAGGAGCGAGTACACAACCCTTAGCAGAAGAATTGTGGAGCTTTTCACAACTTTGATACCTTTCGCTTTATTTAAAGGTAACCCCTACTTTCAAACCCAATTTACTGGTAATCCTGGCAGCTTTAATGTGCACTCTGATTTTCGCACTATGTATAATTTTTTTTTTAAATGGGCACTTTGTTGCAGTCAGATGATTTTTTCTTGCGAAGAGATCTTCGGGTACATATCGGAGGAAGTGCCTAGCGTAATGGCTCGGATAAATCAGCCATGAGAGCCCTACCTACTGTTTTCTATGCCAACACACATACGAGCATGCCCCGAACAATTTCCTTATTTTCTTTGTGTTGGAAGACTTGGAGGAGGCAGAGAATGTGAGAGTTTTGCCCTATCATTATTTTTGCACATAGTGCATTGAAGATGGTACGCTTTCTCATCCCATAGTGCATTGAAGATGGATGGGTGTGCATATGTATTTTTGTATATTATTTATTATTAGGAAATAAGGAAGGCCAAGAGTCATTGGGAGCTGAATCCCAATAGCCTCACCTCCCATCTATATAAGCATGTACATTCTTCAGCTAATACACAATTCTAGTTTTGAGGAGTTACCTCCTGGTTTGACATGGTATCAAAGCCAGCCCCACATTTGGCATTTCTGACCTGTGGTGTAACTCCCTATGCTTTGCTCAGTCAATTTTATTAATTGTTTTCTGCTGCTCCTAATTGCTAGACTGTTATTCTGCATTTTTTTTTCCCTATTTATCACTGACATTTGCAGCTCCAGCTCCTGCAGCCCCTGAAGACTGCAGTGTCTGTCAATCTGCAAATTGCAGCTCTGCCATTCTGCCATTCAAGCAGTCCTGCAACTCTGTCATTCTGCAGATTCCATTTCAATTTTTTTTTTTTTGTAACGCCCTTTTGGGCCTCCACCATTCTCCATCCATCCTTGCGCCCTCTCCATTCATCCATGTTCCATCTCCCTCTGCGCCCTACGCCCTCTCCCTCACTCACCTCCCTCTCCCTATTCCCTACCCAACGGCTTCTCAACTCCCTCATCAACCTGCGCTTGGTATCTCCCACAAATCGATATCAATTCACCGCCTCCATCATTCAATATACAAAGCGTTGTATATACCTCACTGGTCTACGCCCTCCATTCAATACTATATCTCTGCGTTATGACATGAATTCTCTACTCCCTCCACCAGTGAACGCCCTCGACACCACCATCTGAGTTTTGTCTCCTCTCAATTGCAATACGCACTGTCATTGGTATTAAAGCCCTTCACTCGTTTGTTTACATCGCTGCACACCTCCTTACAGCGTTCCATACAATGCTCTTCACTCCATAAACATCGCTCCGTTGCGTTCACCCTAACCTTCAACGTCGACTGCATTTTTTGTTAAGTCAGTGTGGGAGCGTGGCTCTGGTTTAAACGCTGCCTCTGCATATTTAAACGCCGCCTCTGCATATTTAAACATTGCCTCTGGTTATGTTATCAACGCTATAATACAACGCTGTCCGTATTGTAATTTCAACGCAGTCATACTGTCTTCCATCTATACGCTGTTTAAAAACGTTGTTCATTGTACATCAGTCTATTAAACGTTGTCTGTCAATAGTAATACCGCCTGTCTATGAGATATGTCATATTAAACGCTGGTTGTATTATTTAAACGCTGTCATTACATGGCCCGTCGACCCCTCATTTAATATCAACGCTGGTTGTAACGCAAACGTTGTCATTACATGGTATTGAAATAAACGTTGTCATTGCATTAGTATTACGTGGTTGTATTATAATCCAACGCTGTCAATGTAAATAAAACGCTGTGGCATTATATTGTGTGATGCGTTGTATGGTATGTCCATTATGTGTTGTCATGTAATGCGCCCCCATCACCATTTTATATAATTCCTTTTATTATTCCCATTACGCCCTTTTCAATACCTCCCATTCATACCATTCCACCTTTTCACATACAAATTTTTTCCCAAACAAAAAAAAAATTATATTTTTTTTTATGCAGAATCAGTTTATAGCAAAGAGTGTTTTTTAAAATTCAGTCTCCAGCAAAAGTTTTTTGAGCAGAATATTTTTTCCAGCAAGAGTTTCTGCCCTTTTAATTGAGTATATTTTCCAGCAATAGATTTTTTTTGTTTTCTCTCCTTCAAGAGAAATTTTCCAGCAAAGTTTTGGTTTTTCTCTCCTCCTTCAAAAGAAGATGACAGTCCCTTCATCTTCTAAAGAGGCTGCCTACTTGGCACAGAGAGAAAAGAGACACGCTTCAGGTCCATCCCGAGGAAGAGAAGGCAGAAGACGAAGAAGAAACTTCAGAGAAAAGGGGGGCAGACAATCTAAAGCTCGGCAGCAAACAAATCAAGACAGAGGTAAAATTGATGACAAAGACAAAGGTAAACCAGTTGAAACAGCTCATTCTGTTCTAGCACATTGTAACAATGGAGTAACTGAAAACCTATTTGATGTTTCATTTACTTCATGGAGAGATGATTGGTTGCTAGATTCAGGAGCAACATGTCACGTGACATTTAGAAAAGATTTTTTTGAAGAATTCACTGACAAAGTTGATGGAGCAGTATATTTCGCAGATAAATCCAAACTCAAGCCATCAGGGCTTGGCACAGTCAGGCTTAAACTGCCTGGTCTTCCTGATCATATCCTACATGAGGTTCTATAACTCCCTGAGTTGAAGAGAAACTTTTTGTCCCTGTTCGAAATCCGGCAGCAAGGACACTCAATTCACTTGTTTGATGGCAAGGCAGAGGTCATAAAAGCATTAGATCACTCACTTGTCATGGAGAGAATAGAAGAAGGGAGACTCTTGAAGCTGAAAGGTTCATCTGCTCATGCTCAAAACTTTGCATTCAGTTCACATCATGATGAAGGTACATTTCCATCAAGTCTTTTATGGCATGCTAGATTTGGACACTTAAATTATGACAACCTTCGTTTGTTGAAGAAAAATGGTGTTGATGGACTGCCTACAATTCCTAGAAAACCTAAGGAATGTGATGCATGTATTCTAGGAAAGCATAGCAAACAGCCATTTCATGAGTCACACTCAAGAGCACATAGGAAACTTGAACTTGTTCATTCAGATTTATGTGGCCCTATGCCTATTGCTTCTGCAAATGGAAACAAATACATGATGACATTTATTGATGACTACACCAGAATGTGTTGGATTTACTTACTGAAGAATAAGTCTGATGCTTTTCAAACTTTCAAGAATTTTCATACATGGATTGAAAATGATGCACAAACACATATTGGCTCTCTACGTATTGATAATGGAAAAGAATACACTTCAAACGAATTTGAAAATTATCTTCGTCAACATGGAATCAAACATCAAACCACTGTGCCATATAATCCACAACAGAACGGTGTAGCTGAAAGAATGAACAGAACCATCTTAAATATGGTCCGCTCAATGTTATTTTTCAAGAATGTAAAATTGATGTTTTGGGCTGATGCAGTTCTATGTGCTGTTTACATAAAGAATAGGTGTCCTTCAAGTTCAATTAGAAATAAAACTCCTTTTGAAATGTGGCATGGCCACATTCCTTCGGTAAAGCATTTCGGGGTCTTTGGGTCCACCTGTTATGCCTTGATACCCAAGGGTCAAAGGAACAAACTTGGTGCTAGAAGCAGAAAATGTATCTTCTTGGGGTACTCCAATACCTCAAAAGGATATCGTCTCTATGATGAAGCAAATAAGAAGTTTGTGATAGCAAGAGATGTCATATTTCTTGAATCTTCCAAGAGTGACAAGGTTGTTGAGCGGCAACTTGATCGCCTGGATAGATTCACACATGCAAAGTCTTTCAAAGAATTTGATAATGTGATTCCACACCTTGAAGGGGGGATTCCGATATTGAATCAAACTGTGGAATCATTTCTTGAACCACACTCTCCCCCACATGAAGAAACAACCACGGATGACACATTGGATGATGTGATCGACAGAATTGGGAGATTGAATCTTGAATCAATCCCAACTCAGTCAAGTGACCAGCCAGGGCCATCTCAAAAAGGTCCCCCCAAATGGCTGACAAAGACACTGGAGGATGTTCATCCTGATGAGGTTGGAAAAACAGGAACAAGAAGTTCCACTCAAGAAATCGAAGGTGATGTAGATAATTCTGATTCCCCTGTTGATATGGATATTACTTATAACTGTGAATTGAGTTTGTCTACAGATCATGAACCAACTTCCTTCAAAGAAGCCGCTTCTCATGATGAATGGAAAGAAGCGATGCAGAAGGAGTATGATGCCTTGATAAAGAATGGCACTTGGAAACTGGTTGATCCGCCTTTGGGAACGAAACCAATTGGCTGTAAGTGGGTCTACAAGAACAAGTACAAAGCAGACGGCTCACTTGACAAGCACAAGGCCAGGCTTGTGGCAAAAGGATTCGCACAAAAGGAAGGAATTGATTATGAAGAAACTTTTGCTCCCACAGCAAAATGGACCACCATCCGGACTCTCTTTGCCTTAGCAGCTCAGAGTGGATGGAAAGTCCACCAGATGGATGTAAAAACAACCTTCTTAAATGGAGATCTAAAGGAGAAAGTTTATATGTCCCAACCAGAAGGATTTGTGATAAAGGGTCAAGAACACAAAGTTTGCAAACTTGTAAAATCCTTGTATGGCCTCAAGCAAGCACCACGAGCCTGGTATGAGAAGTTGACCGAGCATCTTCTGAAACTTGATTTCAAACGCTTTGATCTTGATGATGCAACTTTGTTTGTTAAGAAAGTTGGAAAAACAGTTGTATATCTTGTGGTATATGTAGATGATCTTTTGATAACAGGAAACAATGAGAGCTATATTGCATCCATGAAGAAAGAGTTGAAGAAAGGTTTTGAAATGGCTGATTTGGGTCATGTTCATTACTATTTGGGTATTGAAGTAATTCAACATCCTAAATTCATATTTCTTTCTCAAAAGAAGTACATTGGAGATCTCTTGAACAAATTTGGCATGGATGATTGTAAACCCTTAAGCACTCCAATGGAACAAAACTTGAAGCTCACATCTATTGAAGGAAAGGAATTTGAGGATGCAACTAAGTATAGACAGCTTGTAGGAAGTCTTATCTATCTGACCACCACCAGACCTGACATCTCATTTGCTGTTGGAATCCTCTCAAGGTTCATGCGAAAACCTTGTGAAGGACATTGGTCTGCTGCAAAAAGAGTACTAAGGTACTTGAAGGGGACTCAAGACTTTGGACTCAAATATACACAGGTAGGCGACTTCAACTTGACCGGATACTCTGATTCAGACTTTGATGGCGACAAAGAAACAGGGGTGTCTACTACAGGTTACACCATGAGTCTTGGATCAGGAGTTGTCTCATGGAGATCATGCAAACAGTCAGTTCCAGCAGATTCCACGACCGAGGCAGAATATGTGGCAGCAGCTGAAGCAACAAAGGAAATTGTGTGGCTCCGGAAAATCCTGGAAGATTTGCAGATGAAACAAATGTATTCCACTCCACTCATGATCGACAACACTTATGCAATAAAGTTGGCCAAGAACCCAAAGTTCCATGATCGAACAAAGCACATCAATACAAAGTACCATCTCATTCGACATCATGTTCAGGCCAAAACCATCCATCTACATCATTGTTCCACAAATGAGCAACCTGCTGACATCTTCACCAAAGCACTTGGAAGAGAAAAGTTTGAAAAGTTCAGATCGATGCTTGGACTCACCAACATCCCTTCGGATTAAAGGGGGAATGTTGACACCTAATCCTATGGATGGGTGTGCATATGTATTTTTGTATATTATTTATTATTAGGAAATAAGGAAGGCCAAGAGTCATTGGGAGATGAATCCCAATAGCCTCACCTCCCATCTATATAAGCATGTACATTCTTCAGCTAATACACAATTCTAGTTTTGAGGAGTTACCTCCTGGTTTGACAAATAGATTAATAAACTTATATATATATATATATATATATATATATATATATATATATATATATATATTTATTTATTTATTTATTTATTTTTATTTTTTCATATATCAATTTTATTTATTAATTAAAGCGAGAGGCTTAAGTAAAAAATAACCAAAGAATAAATAAAAATAAAAAATAGCAAGATAAAAAATAATAAAAAAATAAAAATAAAAATAAAATAAAATAAAATAAAAAGAAAAGGAAAAAAATTAAAAAAAAATAAATGAATATAAAATTAAAAATAAAATATCAAACTTTCAAAAAAATAAAACATAAAAAGATTAAATAAATAAATAAATATAAATATAAATATAAATTAATTAATTAATTAATTAAAAAAATGGGCACAAAAATAAAAGATAATTAGGAACATAAGGCAGGTATCCAACACCTGCTGATGTTCCAACCATCATCTCTGTTGAGATTAAGGGGTCTTTTTTCGATTTCTAAGGCCTCCCATCATCTCTGTTGAGATTAAGGGGTCTTTTTTCGATTTCTAAGGCCTCTCTTAACTTCAGATGATGGAAATGGTCAATCCTAGCAATCCTAGCAATTAAAAATATAAATATTTTATTTGATTAACTATTTTGATAAAAAAAAACAATATTTATTTCATTATCATGAATTTGGAGGAAAATTTGAATATTTTAAGGCATTTAAGTAGTTTAAAACCTCTGGAATCATGTGTGATATGATTGAAAAGCTCAATTTCTAAACTTCACAAGATTCCATAAGTTATAAACTACATTCTAATATTTTATTTTTTTAATTTCAATATGTATTTTATTAATGAAAATTTTAATATTTTATTGTATTTTTATAAATTAAATTTTAAACCATAAAAAAAATAAAAAAATAGATAGAAAAATATAAAATTTGAATAATGAAGTTTTTTAAAAATATTTTGTTTTATAAAAGTTTATTTTATTTATATATTTGTTTAAAAATTAGATTCTATTATATATATTTTAACAGAAATATCTTATTTAAGTAGTTGAGTAGCTGAATATTTTTTAATTTAATTTAATTTTTATTTCAATTCTAATAAAAAAAAGGAACATTGTTTCATTTAATTTTTATCTTATTTTTTAATTTTCATTTTATCTCCTAAAATTATATTTAAAGTTGTAAAATTATGAATTATAATTTTGGAGAATAAAATATAAAACTCGAAAACCGTTATAATCAAATTACCATAATACTCAATGGTTACACAAATATGTATAAAATTGCACAAAGAAAGGGAGCCCCGTTTTGGGGGCCCCAAGGCCATTGGCAGGGATGCAGAGCAGTGTGAGCCATGCCCGAGGGCCCAAAGGTCATATGCAGGGTTGTAGAGCAGTGCACCACTTCATAGTCTTACCCATAGTCCTTGGGATCTTGGGCATGGATCCTCTAAGCAATTGTGTGGGAAACCATCTTTTTATTATTTCTAATAGTTTTTTTTTATATATATAGTTTGTTTTTGTTTTTGTTTATATTTTCTTTTTTAATAATTTCTATCCAATCCTACTTCATGAGAATAAATCAATTCAAGAATGACTCGCTAGCTATTGGAGAAGTTACTGCTCACAAGGAGCTCACTCTCATTTCTCTTAGAGGTCTTTCAAGAGCTTCAGATATATTTACCACCACCATTCTCAACAATGACATGATACCTAGTTTCTATAAGTTATTGGCTAGATGCACTCAAGAAGAGATAAGGATGATGGAGATAGATAATCCCTCTAATGGAAATGAACCTATTGCTTTCTTCGCTCATTTGAAAAGGAAGAATGTTGTTGGTCCAAGAAGAAAGACTCAAGGATCTAAGAAGCAGTTTAAAGGAGGAAGAAAAGGAAGTTGCTACAATTGTAACAGGTTTGATTACTATGATAGAGAGTTCCCTCACAAGAAGAATCCTCCAAGGGATGATGGCAACAACAACAACAACAATTATAAAAAAAATGGAAATCAAAGAAACAACATGTTCAACAACAAAGGAAAGACAAATGTTCCAGCTGCTCGAAATGGAAATGGTGGACCTCCTAAAAGGACAAGAATTCCAGGTATGATGGAAGTAATGTTGTAGAAAAGCAAAATGAATCTATCTTATTTATGCTCTATCTACTACCTCTCCTCTGGATACTTTGGATCATTGGTTGATTGATAGTGGAGCCTCGAGGCACTTCACTCGATACAAGGAGGTCCTCTCAAATTTGGTTGAGAATAAAACTAATGTTGAGAATGCAACAAGATGATGAGCTTAGTGAAATGAAGTCGCCTTCACTAAGTGGGCCCGCAGGCTATTTTTGGCGCAAAGTCTATTTTTAGACATATGGATCATGGTTCTATGAGTTGCAGGATGCTATTTGTGGATGGTTGGTCAAGTCGAAAAAATAGATGGACTTCTATTTTTAAACATACTGGGCGGAATCTATTTTTAGATTGCCAGTTTAAAAATAGGATAGTCAAATATTATTAGCTCTTAATAATATTTGGACTATAAACATTATCTTATCCTCTTGCAGCACTTCAGTTTGAGCTACGGATGTGGCACATGCAACTGATAGAAGGAATTACGCAATTCCTAGGGTTTAGTTGAGCTATTGCATGATGAACTTCAGTTAGAACTCAGGTGATTGAGTTTGGTGGAGTTGATTGAGGAGTTGATGGAGTTGTGCTCAGTTTTACTTAGTTGAACTAGTTGTATTTAGTCTAACTGATTAATACACTAGTGATGAGTGGTGTGAATTAATTATTAATTAATTCACTAATTATTAACTCATAAATCAACTAAAAAATACATCAGTTAACTCAAGTGCATGGACAGTTCAATGGAGACTAGTGGAAGAGGTAGGTGAAAGAGCAGGTTGACTATCAGTTGTGACTACTGGTGCATGAGTTTGCACCACACTTTGAGGGATATGCCAATGAGGATTGCGCAGTACATACTAGTGGGATTCGAACTTGGATCACACAATTATCCAGGTTGGATTGCGCAGTATAAGGTTTAACATTTAGAAACACCATTCGAAGGAAGAGATATACTAAGAGTAATTGAGAAATAAGAGGTAGTTGTAGATGAGATAATTCATCAAAAAATGGTGAAATGGAAATACCTAAAAACATGAATGACATAAAAAGGTCCATAGAAGATATTTGTGATGAATTTTAGTCTATATTGGTTGTGAAGAGCAAGAGCCAACAAAATTATAGCTTCAATATTGGTAGATGAACAATAGGCAATAAAGGAAGAACTGTAAATAATGGAACAAGAAAAAAAATATAAGAAATACCTAAAGATTCAAAAAAAGAGAGAGAAAGGAATTCAAAGGACATAATTTAAAGATTAATATAAGTGAGAAATCCAGAAATGAACTATTATCTCACAATTGAAAATATCTATCTATTGCAATCTATTGCAAGAAGTTAATAAGCTGTTAGTACACAATGAAGAAATAATCTTGAAATATTATTATTCATGGATCTAAATTCACCCTACAAATAAAAGACTCCTGGAAGGAAAATAAAGGTAGAGAAGCCAAAAATAGTCCTACTTCATGAAGCTTGAAGTTTAGAAACTAATTTAGATGTTTTGAGGAGAAAATTATTGAGACAAGGTGTGTATATTTATCTTGCAAATTTCTTTACAAGGAAAACATGTGGGTTCATTTTTTTCAAATCCATCTAAAGTCATACACAATGGAGGATGAGGTTAAAGGTTACGTCACATTTGAGTTATGTTTTCTCTTCATTTTTGATAAATTTTTATGCATCGATAGAAAATAATTGGAAATTTATGAAATCCCTTCCAAATATGGGGATTGAAATGTCACCATGTCATTTGGGTGCATTTCAATTTCATCCTTATTTGGTGGAGAATAAAATAAAGCTATATCTAGTAAGTGGAGAGTTTACAAATTTGAAGTTTGGATGATAGGATAATATGATATTATGTATTGGTTTGGAGTTCATTGTATTGCAAAGGGTGCTAGTTCATACCACTAATCGATTACCCTGCAACTTAATGAGAAATCCCACAACCCTCCCTCGTAATTTGAAAAAATGTAGTTGATATATACATAATCGAAAGAGAAAAGTGAATTTCAGTAGAGAGAAGGAAATCTTGAAAATGAAGCAAATAAGTTTATTACTCAAATCAAAAGTAAGATTCGATCAGACAATTTAGAGGCCTAAAAAAAAGTTTCTATTTCTAATGAAATAAAGAATTAGAGACGAATTTGAAGGAGTTGAGAAACGAACATGAAGAGAAATAATTTTTAATTTCCTACCACTATAGAAGAAAATGATGACCTAAATAAGTTTGAGGATAAGAAGCCAAGTGAGAAGATAAATGGAAACATAAATCCAAATTGTAGTGGCTTCAAGAATAAGATAAGAAGATTAGCCCACAAACAATCTGCATCAGCCTCCATTGTAGACTTCAGACCGCTCTTTCACGCTATCTAGGCCTCTTCATGCATCCCAATTTCAGAGATCCTTTTCCTTGAGAAGATATTTCCCCAATGGATGCTCTAAACACAAAAGTTCACCCTTTATTTATATCCAAATGTGGGGCTCCAAGAATTAGTTAAGGGACACATCTATTGGTCAAATTTTACTTTAAGCCTACATGATTTGAAAACCAATAATTACTTGTCAACTTCAAAAATTCATTTCTCCTTAACGAAAGCTCATAATCATATGATTCTTGTTGCGTTGGAATTGCCTTGATGAGCACTATCATCCTCACCCATCATATGTTGAAAAATCATCATGGTTTTGGCCCAAATATCGATGGGTGCAAAACCCCCAAGCTTGGGTTTCAAGCCCACAAGTCTACTTATGGCTCTTTGAAATCCAACCCTTGAATACTAGGGATTGTATTACCAGCCAAGCTACACAAAAATAAATAATAGCCATAGTTCATATTGATCTTTTTAAAATAATTGGCGTATCTCACTATATAGCCTGCTCATGAAATTAGAGGTCTTCATTTCCCTAAGTAGATGACAATGAGCCTCATCCCCCATGAATAGTCTAGAAGGAGGGGGAAGTGGAGGCTGAAGGCCTTCCCTCTTCCTCATGCATCAAATCCAGCCAGTTGTCTGGGTCTTCCTCTTCTAACTGCATCATGTATGCTTCTTGGACTTCTCCATGAATCCATGGACTAGCATCTTGCAAACCCACACCATGAAAACATTGTTGCAAACCCACACCATGCATCTTAATAAATCCATTGCAGATTCACAATAATCTTGGAAGAGGTCCTACTTAAAGGATTCCTTGTAAAGGATTACTGGTGCAGGTATGCATACTATTCCTTCCTCTTCTTTCCTTTCGTTACATTCACCTCGACACATCCATATTACTTTTTCTCCCCTTTCTTTCTAAGGTATGAATGTAAACATCACGGCTCCGCACATATCCATGATATCTTATGGCTTCCAAATGCACCTATTATGGAAACTCTCGACTGGACCAGTGCTACAGATGTCCGTGTGGCCAAAGAATTTTTTGATACATACATCACTGCTTGGAACCCTCATCCCCTTCACAACTGGGCTCCTCGCATGAATCATTCATCTCTACAAGACCCATGCCTCCTTGGGACACATGAAAATTTTGCGGCCAATCAGTTGCAAGACTATGAACAACTTTTTAATATCGTTGAAAGACACACAACTTGCCACTCCTCTACATGTTTGCGCAAGAGAAATAACGCTACAACTTGCCGCTATGGAGCGCCATGGGAGGTTCACGACACCTCCTCTCTTCACATTGATGCTATTGGCCGTAAATTGTACTCCCCTGCTAGAAATGATGATAAACCAAATGTGAAAAACACTTATCTGCTTGCAATATGTAGAGCCAACATTGACTTTCAACCAGTTCTCTCATGCCATGCTGTGCTGAACTACATTTCAAAGTATGCAGCGAAAGCAGAGGCAAAGTCCGAAAGCTACTACCAAATTCTCTCTCATATATCGCAATGTCCCCTCCCCCCCCCCCATGCTCCCACTGTAACTGTCATCTGCAAAGTCCTAACCAAAATGACCACTAATCGAGACATTGGTGCACAAGAAACATGCCACATGCTACAAAAACTCCCACTAACAAAGTGCAGTCATTCTTTTGTCTCCCTCAATGTAAAAAAACAAGTATTCAAATGTGTTTCACAAGAACTGGATGGTCATCTTCCATCAACACCTTTCATCGCCTCCTAAATGCAAAGACCACCTGCACTTGTGGGATTGCCTCTTATTGAAGTCATACGCTCCTAGTCCTTCTCCTCCCGTCAGAAAACATCGTCATGGAAACACATCTTCCCTTGCATGGTCATCCGTGTCCTTCCTCGTTAAACCTCCATTCCATCGAAATAATCAGAATCCTATGTAGAGTTATGTTGGAGTGAACTCCTTCTGTACTAGCCTTTCCGCAAACACCCTAATGACATTGGCACATCCGACACGATCATTGTTGCACATTGGGAACAAACTAGACACACGTATTAGGCTTGGCATGTTCACTGTGCCCCGTCCGCCCTAGACCTTTCTGACTCTGATTGTTCATCGCCTGATGACTTTGGTTTTTTTTTAAAAAAGAAAATATAAACAAAAACAAAAACAAATTATATATATTAAAAAAAAAACTATTAGAAACAATAAAAAGATGGTTTCCCACACAATTTCTTAGAGGATCCATGCCCAAGATCCCAAGGACTATGGGTAAGACTATGAAGTGGTGCACTGCTCTACAACCCTGCATATGACCTTTGGGCCCCCGGGCATGGCTCACACTGCTCTGCATCCCTGCCAATGGCCTTGGGGCCCCCAAAACGGGGCTCCCTTTCTTTGTGCAATTTTATACATATTTGTGTAACCATTGAGTATTATGGTAATTTGATTATAACGGTTTTTGAGTTTTATATTTTATTCTCCAAGATTATAATTCATAATTTTACAACTTTAAATATAATTTTAGGAGATAAAATGAAAATTAAAAAATAAGATAAAAATTAAATGAAACAATGTTCCCTTTTTTATTAGAATTGAAATAAAAATAAAATTAAATTAAAAAATATTAAGCTACTCAACTACTTAAATAAGATATTTCTGTTAAAATATATATAATAGAATCTAATTTTTAAACTAATATATTAATAAAATAAATTTTTATAAAACAAAATATTTTGAAAAGACTTCATTATTCAAATTTTATATTTTTCTATCTATTTTTTTATTTTATTTTTATGGTTTAAAATTTAATTTATAAAAATACAATAAAATATTAAAATTTTCATTAATAAAATACATATTGAAATTAAAAAAATAAAATATTAGAATGTAGTTTAGAACTTATGGAATCTTGTGAAGTTTAGAAATTGAGCTTTATCACACATGATTCCAGAAGTTTTAAACTACTTTAATGCCTTAAAATATTCAAATTTTCCTCCAAATTCATGATAATGAAATAAATATTGTTTTTTTTTTTATCAAAATAGTTAATCAAATAAAACATTTATATTTTTAATTGCTAGGATTGCTAGGATTCACCATTTCCATCATCTGAAGTTAAGAGAGGCCTTAGAAATCGAAAAAAGACCCTCAAGACCCACCAATCCTCAACTAGAGATGATGGTTGGGACTGTCAGTGTTGGATACATGCCTTATGTTTCACAGTTACTCTTTTATTTTGCCCCCTTTTTTTTTTAATTAATTAATTAATGAATTTTTATATTTATATTTATATTTATATTTATTTATTTATTTAATCTTTTTATGTTTTATTTTTTTGAAAGTTTGATATTTTATTTTAATTTTATATTCATTTATTTATTTTTATTTTTCTTTTTCTTTTTTTATTATTTTTTTTTATTTTATTTTTATTTTTTATTATTTATTATTTTTATTTCTTTAGTTTAATTTTTACACTTAAGCCTCTCGCTTTAATTAATAAATAAAATTGATACATAAAAAATAAGAATATATATATATATATATATAAAAATAAATAAATAAATAAATAGTATATCTATATATATATATAACTAATAAGTTTATTAATCTATTAACTAAGTGAATAAATTAATTAAATGGTTTAATAGTAGGAGGGAACTAGCCGTTACTAATTAAAAACATTACAAATTATTAAAAAGTCAAACTAGCCGTTTTCTTTAACCTCTCTACATCTATTTAAGCTTATTGATTTGATCTGATCTCTCACCTAGTCCTGATGATGAACCACACTGATTGGTTGCGTCGACAATGTTCCATTATATGTGATTATTACCGAAAGAGATTTTACAATTTTATATGGATCACAGAAGCACAGATTCGAAAAATATTTATATTTATAATCAAAATGATAGAGGTTTATTTTTATATTGTTAAGTATAATTTATAGAGTGAAATTTAAAAAATAAAATATTAAGTTTCTTTATTTTTATGTTATTAAATATAATTTGTATATATAATAAAATATTAAATTTATCATCAAATTAATGAAAAGAAAAAAATATTAATTTTTAATTAAAATAATTAATTTGATAAAACATCTCCGTTAAGTTGAATTGTATATTTTATATAAATTATAAATACTTTTAATAAATACGCAATGATATAATCCTAAAAATGAAAAGTAACGAAAAGGAAATTAAAATATCCAATGATATAATCCTAAAAATTAAAAGTAACAAAAAGGAAATTAAACATCTAAATTTCTTTGTCAAAAAGAGAAGTTTGATGAGACATTTATCTTTCAGCTTATAATTTTAAAAATAATTTTAATATGTTTAATAAATGGATGTAATATTTAGGAATATTATTTAAAAAAAAAAAAAAAACATTTAAGATTTATAAAAAATATTACGATTTGAAAATATACAAAAACTTTTCACTGAAATTAAAACATGTACGATTTATAAAAATTAGGATTTGAAAATATATACAAAACCCTTTTATTAATTGAAATTAAGGAAGACGATACATGGTTAATGACGTTGGACAAGCTTTAGAATACTGTTAAGAATTTTGATGAGATTTTCTTCCATTGTTTTCAATGGCTTGTAGAACAAGTCGTTGGCCTCACTCAGAGATGTTGCGGCAGATTGGTCAGCTCCGCCTGTTGTTCCTATAGCATGGAGACTATTTTCTTCACTTCACAACCGTCAACAGAGTTTCATTGATGCCTCTCCCTTGAATTTGAATAAATTTGTGGGCCAAAACAGGGATCCCCACTATGAACTTGTCGATCATTTTCTGCTTTAGATGGCTCGGCTTGAAAAATGCCACCTCGTCCTTCCATGCCTGCTCCTTAGTTTCATAGCCGATGCGGTTTTTCAGGCGCGGTCGTATTTCTTCACCACAGACAAAGTTTGTTCGCCTCGCTCGTCCACGAGATTAGACATTCTTCTATGATATTAAGGAAAGTACAATACCGTCTAAACCTAAGGCTTGTGGGATGAGAAAGCAGCCATCTTCAATGCACTATGTGCAAAAATAATGATAGGGCAAAACTCTCACATTCTCTCTGTCTTCAAAGTCTTCCAAACACATAAGGAAATTGTTCTGGGCATGCTCGTAATGTGTGTTGGCATAGAAAATAGTAGGTAGGGCTCTCATGGCTGATTTATCTGAGCCATTACAGTTAGGCACTTCCTCTGATATGTACCTGAAGATCTCAATGAAATCATCTGACTGCAACAAAGTGCCCATTTAAAAAAAAAATTATACATAGTGCGAAAATCAGAGTGCACATTAAAGCTGCCAGGATTACCAGTAAATTGGGTTTGAAAGTAGGGGTTACCTTTAAATAAATGGAAAGGTATCAAAGTTGTGAAAAGCTCCACAATTCTTCTGCTAAGGGTTGTGTACTCGCTCCTATTAGAATTCGGTTTGGAAAATCCACTTTCCAAGCCCAAATCCTGAGCACTCCCCCATTATGCCTCTGTCAGTGAACTAAACTCTGATAATCTTGGAAGATTTGAAACTGCGATGAAAAAATTACCAGGCACCCAGTGAAAACTGACATAAAACCCATTAATGGCAACAAAGAGACCGCAGAGTAAAGAGCAGAATGAAGGAAGAAGAAGTTTAGGGATTTCAAAATTCAAGCGCGCCCAATTCCAAAACTTATATCAATAATACAATTTTTCAGGCGCGGTCGTATTTCCTCTGATGCACTTCCTAAACTTATATCAATAATACAATTTCTGAGTACTTTTCTTTACCGTAATTCTCTTCCTCAAAATTCTTCGCTGTTCTTTGGTAAGCATTCACAAGCAATTCCACCCTGAGTCGATCCACGAATCCTCTTCCTCAAATTTAAAAACAGGGTAAGCTCAGATACAGTAACCCAATTCCCAAACGTTTTTTGCAAACAGAGTAACCATTAATTTTCAAAACCCAAAAAGAAAAATCTGAAACTCATGAAATATTAGGATATGGATGTCGCAGTGAGTACCTTGGCACTTTTCAAGAAAGCTTTCGATGGTGAATCCATGGCTGCTGCTCCCATTTTTTAAACTTTCCTTCGTTGCAATGGAGGAGTCTTTGGATTCGTCGCGGCGCTGCTTGGGACGGAGCAGAGCTGCTTGGTCGACGTTTGAATGCCGGCTATGACGGGCAGTAATGGTAATATTACGCGGGCGTTTGTCCAAATTTCAAAATTCAAAATTTCGCAGCATTGATGGAGGTAGGTGGGGAGGAGCGGAAGGTGGGGGAGGAGCCGCCCGGTGGAGGGAGGTGGCGGAGGGTAAGGTCCCCGCTAACGTCGACGCTAACGTCCGTCGGGATCTCTGAGCGCTGCCGTCAGGAATTGGATAGACGGGTCCACATCGCGCGCCGGAGAAAAGTGAGCTGGCCGGAGCTGGGGATCGGGAGCTGTCACATCAGCTCCCGAAGACACACAGACTCTTCCAACTATTAGTCGAACAGATTCGATGATGGGATGAAATAGTGGGAGATTCTGCTGGTGGGGCTGTGTATAATCACTTCTCAGGATTTAGATGAATCATAACGCCGACTACCAAACGATTTTTTATTTTTATTTTTTTCTGACCCTAACAGAGTACTTGCATTTCAACCTTTATTGGGTCCGATCCTTAATTGCACGAAATGGTCAGAGTTTCTGTTTGTGGGATTTGTGAAAGCCATAAAGGAAAAGATGTTTAGTAGTTATACAAGTTAGTGTAATTCTACTGTTAGTCCGCATACACAGCTATAATTTCTTCTGTTCTCTGACTTGAATAATTTCTTCTTTTCAACTTTTTGTTTTGTCAGTTTGCTTCCTTTCCCACTATAGCAGCCAACTTAATGCTTGTTTCTCCATATTGTACATTCTCCAACACAGTTTCTTTCACGTGGTTCTCCATACCGTACAATATCCAAATTATGAAGCCACTTACTATGGCTAAGTGGTGGTGCTCTGGCATATATTGGGTTCTACAGTGACTACCTCTAGATGCTCAGCTTACATGATCTCTCCATAACTCATCAAATCATATTCCTACTTTGTATGAAACAGAAAGGCAGCTAACAGACCATAATTAGTTTCCAGCAGAACCCAACATGTTCACCATAGCCATTTCACTGTTAATTCTTATAACCCCGCTTCAACTTTTGTGTTCCATTGGATTCTGTCATGGAAGCTGTATGATTCAGATCTTATTGCTTGAAAGAAATCAGGAATGACTTGCATGATTTGCCCGGTTCTGTATTCTTCCAGTCATGGAACTTCTACTCCAATGACTCTTGCAATTCATTCAGTGGAGTAATGTGCAGACGGACAGATGGGTTTTTTCTCAAACCCTAAATCTTCGCAGTTGGCTAGCTAGATCCCTTGGACTGAAGGACGAGCTGAGTCCATCATTGGGTAATCTAATAGCCCTGCATCAATTGATTGTTTTTCCTGGAACAGGTTCCAGACACCGTCGGAAATCTTCATAAGCTTCAGTTTCTAGGTATCAGTAATAACTGTTTATTAGGTCTAATTCCTTAAAGTTTCAGCGATTTACACCGTCTTAGTACGTTTGATTTGAGCTACAATCAGCTTCAAGTCTCCATTCCAGCAGGTTTCACCAGTAACCCCAATCTCAAGATCTTGGTATTGGCTCATAACAATATCATGGGAAAAATTCCTGAGCATTGAATGCCAGCTTCTACACATGGATCTCAGTCACAACATGCTATCAGGTGACTTACCATTGCGTCCTTCTTCTTTACAATATCTATCTTCGACACAAAATGCTCCGTCTCGATCTCTGGAGAATTTAGCTTCTCTGAATAGATTGAAGCACTTAGATGTGAACCTGAACCAGTTTACTAGCAGCATACCAAAATCCCTATTTGGGCTTCACCAGCTGTCAAATGTTTTCCTGCAAGGTAACAGATTATGTGGTAACTCTGAGCTTTTAGCTATTTAGAAGGCTAACTACCAGCAGTTCCTATCTCTGAGTCAACATGGGTACTTGCCTTAAACTGACAAGCCAACTCTAATAATTAAGACCATACATTGGCTGATGCCTTAGCTTAGTGGAAGTTAAGAAGGCTTTCGATGCCTTCCCTTGAACCTTTCTTTCCCTGTACTTAAAAAACTCCAACACACTGCAAATCTTCCCTTGTACCTGGCTGTTGATTCACTTGTACTTGTACCTAATTAAATGATAACGATTCACTTGTATCTGATTGTTGATTCCAATTCAAAACCCAAAGAACATCGAGTGAATAAGTTAGGTATTCTAAACATCGTAAGATTTCGAACTTAGTCAGAGACCCAGGTTGTTGGTCAATAACCAGAAGCTTTTTCTGGGGGAGGAAGCTATTAAGTTTATAATATTTGATCACACCCAAGCCATAAAATAATAGATGTGTAGGACAACTACCCCAAATTTAATTTTATCCATTGCTATATATTTTAATCACACTCCATGCGTAACACCGTATCATAACAGTCAAGTTCAATGATTCAGGGATTTTCATATTACAAAGAAACTACATTCATATGGTTACTTTTTTTTTTTTTTCCAGATTCAAATTCCTTTAAATCTCTCAAGTAGGTAGTTTACTTAATTTTATCCATTGCTATAGATTTTAATCACACTCCATGCATAACACCGTATCATAACAGTGAAGTTCAATGATTCAGGGATTTTAGTTAACTTCATAATTTATTTAAATAATTAGGTCATTGACTCATTCTTTTACTTCTCTTGATTAAAGAGGCAAGTTCATGATTTATTTAGAGAATCAAGTCATTGATTTTTGGCTTATTCTAATTATCAAATAAATTTTCAACATTTTCTTTATTTTTTTCAATTTAATTTACTAAAAAAAATTATCACATTTAATATTATGAATTTAATTATTATCATATTTAAAATTATGTATTTAATTATTATTTAGATGAATTACTAAAAAAGTTTAGTATTTTGCCTTCTATTTCATTGCAAACCATATTTTTTTTCTACTCACCACATTCATACTTCTTGCTTTAAACTATTTTTACACATCATTGCAAGCCCTTCTCACTAACTTCTTCTTATACATATATTCCTTGTAGTGCACCTCTTGTCACTCACTTTCAGATCACACTCTACACTAAACTTGCATCTCTAGGTTCTCTTCAATTTGTAGATGCCCTTTCATCTTGAGCATGATACTCTTAACTTCTCCATTTACTCTAACTAGATTATTTAATTATTATTTCAAACATTTTTTTAGTCAAACCACTTTCAAATGTTTGAACAAGTATTATCCAAGCTATATTTCTTTTTCCTTAAATATAATTGTTATTATGTTAAATCTATTAATTATATCATACTTGTATTGCTTTGCAGAAAAATATTGTATTAATGTTTTTCCTTAATGTATTGCTATGTGTTTATGATATCATATATGGATTTTCTTTATGTATTGTGCATTTAATTATGTTACAAGTTATTAGGAAAAGCTTGTATACTAACAATATCATTTTGATGTTGTATGTTGCAGAAAATTTATGAATGCCAAGTTGCTCCTGAGTGGAAGACATTATCTATTTTTATGTTTTATAAAGTTGTAATTAGAACAATTTATATTTTTTTGTTTAGATGGGCCCATCAAAGAATGTACATGAACACAAACTATCATTAATAAAAGGAGTAGACTTTATTTTTTTGTGGGGGGGGAATTCAACCCCTCCAAAAGACTCTTAGGAAGGTTAGATTGTAACCCTCCTTTGAGTTGTGTTCCTTGTGCTCATGGTTTTCATGATCTTTAGTTTATAACTTTAATATTCTAAAATACAAATGTATTCTTTTATTATAATAAATTATTTAACATTTTTTTTAATGTTTTAAACATCTTCACCACATACACACAAATGGCAAAATCCCTCATATTCACATCAATTATTTAACATTTTCTCAATATTTTAAACATATTTCCTACATACACACAAATGAAAAAATCACTCTTATTCATATAAATTACTTACCATTTATAACTTACATTTATATAAATTCTTTAATTTCTTGTTTTTTCAAATTTTTTTTTTTTAAATAATTTTTTTTATTATGTTTTTTAATAAATTTTTTATGCTCTTTTTTTTAAAAAATATTTACATTCATATTTTTATAAATCTAAATTAAATAAGAATACATTATTTAGAATGTTGGTAAATATTTAAATATTTTTATTATTTATTCTGAGAAATTTTTAATATCTAAATGTTTGTGAATGCTTTATATTATTATTATTTATGTAATAAATATAATTTTGTTTTATTATATATATCTATATATATGAAAGAATGTATTTGGGTTATAATGTATGGTTTGGATTTTTTATTTGATATGTATATGAATGCATCATTTTGAGAATTGGAATAGTGTTTTTTATTAGTTGTATTTCCATAGTTAGAATATATTTGTTGATGTTTTTATTTTGATATGTATGAATGAATAGGATATCTACTTTTATATTGTGTGTGAATGTATTATTGAGAGTATTTCATTACTTGTGTGTACTTTTTTTGAGTGTTTATTCTTCTATGTTTATGAATGTCTCATTTTGCATGCTTTTGAGTATTCTTTCATTGTTTATTTGTATTTATATGAGTGTCATGTTTGAGTATTCCTTGAGTGTTAAAGTGGTTATTTCATTGTATGTGTGTATATATATGTATTTTTTCTAAATAATTGATTGTATTACTTTGAATGTTTTTCAAGATTCCTTCATTATTTGCTTGTGTGTGTATTTTTTGAGTATTCTTATATTTGGATATTGTTTTCTTCTATGTGTATGAATTTGTTATTTGTTGTATTTGCATGTATGTTATTTACTTGGATTTTGGATAGGTGTATGAATGTATTATTTTCTATTCTTGTGTGTATATTATTTACTTGTATTCTTTGCTATTCTGTGTGTATGTTATTTACTTTTATTCTTTGTATGTCTACGAATCTACTCTTTTTTACATTTATATGTGTCTTGTTTACTAGTATTCTTTGTATGTGTATGGATGCATTCTTAATGTGTGTATGAACCTATTCTTTGCTTGATTTGAATGTGTTTTGTTTACTTGTATTCTTTGTATGTGTTTGAATGTTTTCTTTTCTACATTTGTATGTCTTATTTAATTGTATTCTTTGGATGTGTATGAATGTATTCCTTATGTGTGTATGAACCTATTCTTTGCTTGATTTGAATGTGTTTTGTTTACTTGTATTCTTTGTATGTGTTTGAATGCTTTCTTTTCTACATTTGTATTTCTTATTTAATTGTGTTCTTTGGATGTGTATGAATGTATTCCTTATGTGTTGATGAATCTATTCTTTGCTACATTTGGATGTGTCTTGTTCAATTGTATTCTTTGTATGTCTATGAAAGTATTCCTTATGTGTATGAATTTATTCTTTGCTACATTTGTATGTGTCTTGTTTAATTGTATTCTTTGTAGTATGTGTATGAATGTATTCTTTTATGTGTGTTTCATTCTTTGTTTTTTATATTTATATATGTATTATTTATTTGTAGATATGAGTGTAATTTGTGTGAATATATTTTTTCAATATTTAGTATATGATTACTATCATTATGTCTATAAATAAATATTAGATTATTAAATTACAAATATATTAGTTTAAATATTAACTTGTAAATACATTGGTAGATATATATATATATATATATATATATATATATATATATATATATATATATATATATATATATATTTTTTTTTTTGAAGTTGGACTAATTCTATTAAGCAAAATATGGTACATAAGAAAGTACAATCAAGAGAAACAAAGACACGGCCTACCGGAAATGATTTGATATCAACATCGGTCACCGGAGAGAGAAAAAAGACAAGCGAGGAGCAGCAAGAAGAAACTAGAAAGCAGGAAGGAAACGACTCCTACCCAGAATTGGTAGAGTTTTCCACACGAAATTTCTTCCCTTTCTTTTTGTTGACTTTAACCCAACCATCCTGGTGAGTATGTGCTGGGACGATTTGAAGACTGGAGTTCTCCAAAATAGGGGCTTCCTTATCTGAATTTGAGGAGGCGGAATCATGGCTTCGCTTCTGAGTGACGGTGGTATCAGGGGGATGCTCGAGAACATCGGTGGACAAGTTTTCAGTTTGAGGAGCAAGATCTGAATCTGCGTCACTCCCATCATCAACAGAGCTTGGGGGGGTAGAATCTGCAGCAGGCGGCGGGTAGCAGGGAGTCCATTTTTTGGAGTTGGACTTTGCATGGTTTCCTTTAGTCTTCTTGTCTGCAAGAGTGGGGCAGAAGTTCTGCAGATGCCCTGCTTGGTGGCAGTGACGGCAGCGGAATGCAGTGTTCTCGTAGTCTAGGATCTGAGTCCAAACAAAGTCGCCGACCTTGATGATAAATTGATCAGGCAAGCCTTTGCTGATATCAACCTCCACGCATATTCTGGCATATGTGTAGAGGCTCTGGAGTGCCCTTTCAAAATCTACAGTGAGAAAGCGTCCCAAGGTATCGCCCATGTGCCTAAACACATCCAGATGCCAAAGATGGATAGGTAGGTTGGGAAGCCTAATCCAAACAGGAGTTCTAGTGATGGTAGCTGTAGCGGGGTCGAAATCTGGGAACCATGGGGTTAAGAAGAGCCCAGCATTTCCAAAAAACCAGGGACCTTCCTGTAAGGCCTGCTCATAATGCTTGGAGTGATCGAACAATACTATGAAGAATCCTCGTGAGCAGCAACTGACCTGGCATTTGCTAGTCCAGTTTTCGTGGATCCATTCAAAGAGATCCTTTGTTCGTGGCCAGAGTCCATTAAATCTGCAAATGATGGCTCTATCTGCATATTTTTGAAGATCATCTGCGAGAGCTGGCAAAGGGATCTCAATGGTAGGAACTTCATCCAGTTTGTCAACCAGAAACGGCTGGGGTTTGGGGGCTGCTGGGGGTTTGGGGTTCTGAGAAGATACAGCTTTTTTGTAAGAGAGGGGAGGGGCTGAAGAAGATTGTCCCACTGCCCCTCCTCTCAAACGGAGGGTGAACACTAAGGAATCATTTCTGATAATGTTGTAAGCAGAGAGGGGAAGAAGATCCTCAAGAGGTTTACCTTGGAAAATAAGTCTCTGGAGAGTTGAAGGAATCCGAGTCCGTCGTTCCAGTTGGAGCTTCAGATTCTGTATCAAATCTGTAGGAGAAACCCAAAGCAAAAGAGTTTTGCCAGAGAGCATCCGGAGTTGGATCTGAAAAGTGGCAGGGTGCTTTTTTATGGCTGAGTCCACGCTGCAGCGAGGGGCGGATCTGCTCTTGCGTACATCTCCAAACCTATGCAAGGAAAGTCTATGAGGGTGGGAAGCTCCTGTAGACAAATGCTGGAACTGCATTAAGGCAGCGCTGTCATTAGGACCCATCTTTTTAATACAGCTCTGAGAAAAAAGGGGGAAGGTTTGCAGGAGACCCAGTAACTCCTGGCCCAGCCGAGGAATGGAGGGGGAAGCGGGAAAGTATTCGCCAGCTAAAAACTCCACTGCGGTCCACAGGTGCCGATCCAAGGGACGCATCTTCCAGAAGTTGCAAACAGAGGCGGAGACAGAGCTTATGATGAAGCCTGCAGAAACTACCTGTTCAAAGATTGTAGAAAGACTTCGGGGCTGAGAGACTCCTTTGAAATAAATGGAGGCTTCCGCAGGCACCGGTGGATAGACGCCGTGGATCTTGGCAATAGAGGGGTCTGCGTCGTCCTTGGGCTTAGCAAATAGCGTGCCCATTGAAAGAGCTTCGACCTCCAGAGATGAGGCGTACAGTCCAAGCGGAGGCGTCGCCAGGCAAAGGACTTTAACGAGAGTCGCCCCATTAAGCTGCCCATTTGGAACAGCAGCGGGGCGTTGAGCAGGTTCAGAGGCCCAAATAGCAGAGTCGGCGGGGGCGGGGGCGGCAACAGAACGAGAAAAAACCCTAGCCATCTCCGAGCCACTCTCAAATGTCAATCTAGTAAAATTTTTTTTTATGAATATGTTATTATTATTATCAATTTTTTATTTTTATTTTTTATTTGAGATTTTTACTTTAAATTTTGATTTTGATTCAAGATTTTCTAATTAAATTTTTATTATTTTATTTATTATTAATTTTTTTTTTTTAACAAAATTTTATATACTAATAATATTAATTATTACGCCGTAAGGTGTTATTATTTGAAAACAACTTTCCTACCTGTCTTTCTGTCATAATGTGTGCCATTGGAATTTTATGTTAGACGATCCAATCATGCTGAGCCATCGATCCGAATTGCAATCTGAATTGCCACCTGTTGGCAGTTGCCAGGAAATTGTGACTCTTCTGGTGATTCCATCTTCTTCAACGAGTATTTCTGCAACTACCTCCCCTATGGAATCGCTTCCACCGGCTTCTTCAATAGCGAACCCCTTATTGTGGGACAAGATAATGCTCTTGCAAGGCTCGAAAATTTCGTGATCAATGAAGTGGCTCACATCCCCTTCTTGCGCATTGGCGTGCTAGGCAAAGGTGGTTCGGGTAAGACTCTGCTCCTGAGGACACTATTCAACAGTAAAATGGTAAGAGATCTTTTTAGCGATAGACTATTGCTTTGGCTCACAGTTTCACAGTCCCCTTCATTTATAAGTCTTTGCAATGAATTTTCTGCACCAGTAGCCATGCAAATAGAAGTAGAACGCAATAAAAATATGAATCAAGAGGCCCTACGAGTATGGTTAAATGAGAGAATGCAAGGAAAGAGATTCGTCTCGATATTTGATGATGTATGGGAAGAAGGTGTAAAATTGCTGGAGGAATTGGGTTTACTCTGGCGGCTAACAGATTCTTCGATATCTACAGTTACTGTGAGTTCAAGAAATCGTAGAGCATTGCTCGAGATGGCAGTTGCAGAGAAGTACATAATCACAATGGAAGATTTGAATACAGATGATAGCTGGCAGTTATTTTCTTATCATGATTTTCTGTTCATTACGCTGCCTTTTGCTTATCATGATTTTTTGTTCGTTACCCTGCCTTTTGGAATTTCAGGTTTCACTATAGCTTATTGGGTATGACATAATTCTTAATATTCCTTGCAACCTATTAATTTTTTCTACTATGTACCACAGATTGCATATGCTGATTGGTTTTACTTTGTGGATTGGGGGGTCAGGCAGGACCTAGATTGGGAAAGATTTTCTCCAAATAATGTGTTGCTTATGCTCGGTGGAGCAGGATTTTTGTGGATGGGTTGGTCGAGGTTTAATGGAGGCGGTCTTTATGCTGCCAATGTTGTCTCATTCATGGCAGTGTTGAATACTAACATATGTGTAGCTATCAGCCTTCTTGTATGGACATGCCTGGATGTTGTTTTCTTCAAGAAACCATCAGTCATTGGAGTTGTTCAGGGCATGATAACCAGACTTGTCTGCATCACCTCGGGTGCTGGTAAGGGCCATTCCATTTCCCTTTTTTTCTACTCTGTAACGGTCAATTTGAGAATTTGGTTATATACTTTCTCCTATGTATTTGGGTTCTGTCATGTCACGCCTCTTTAGGATTTGAAATAATTACTCAATGACTGCTGACTGCAATGAGTATATAATGACAAATACCCATCTTTGAAAAGCTGAAAGTGTTAAATTACAGTATAGAATGCAAAACTTTAAAACAAAGAATTAATAGTAGTATTTCTTTTGCCCTTGAATAAGTGTTGTCCAAGGATGCGCTGCAATTGCGATGGGAGTGCTCTCTCGTAGTATTCCATGGTATACAATGATGGTACTTCACAAAACGTCAGCCCTGTTACATAAAGTTGCCGATACACTGGCTGTATTTCATCTGCATGCACTTGCAGTAGTGTTTGATGGAGCAGTCACTGGCCTCTTTGCAGAGCTTACTCTCTGTTCACTGTTCCTTGCAGGAAGAAATTCTAAGGGAGCATTTTATGGCAGTGGTATGCAATTTATTAAACAAATTGTGGGAGATTGTTTTATCATAGGCTAGAACATTGTTGCCACAACCATTTTCATACTATTTATCAAACTATTCATCCCATTAAGAATGCCAAACGAGGAAATTTTGATAGGAGATGATGCAGTTCACGGAGAGGAAGCTTATGTTCTGTGGGATGATGGAGAAAAGTATGATAATTTATTCTAAAACTCTTCTTAGCAACAACCCTGCCACAAGATTTATCAAAAGATATATTTTTTTAAATAGGTATCATTATATGAATGGTGTATTCTTGAATCTGACAATCTCTAGAGAAACATAAAAAATATTCACTCCTCTTGACAATCAAATTCCGAAATATTACAAAAATCTACCATCCATATATAAATTCAGGAAGAAAGAATCAAAGAATTAACTAATAAATCTTTACTAGTTTGAAGGACTACTTTGCTATGGCATATTTATGACACTTTCTTATCCCAGCGGTTTTAACAGAGTTGAACTGCAACACACTTGGAGTTGTGTAAGGGACACCAGAAAGTTCTACAACCATTTGGTTTCCAAATGCGCATACGATCGCCAGAGTCCAGTGGTTCCTGCAGCAAGATTTTGAATAAGTGGTGGAAAATGGAGTTTAGTTCAGAATCAATGAAGTGGCTCGCATCCCCTTCTTGCGCATTGGCGTGGTAGGCAAACGTGGTTTGGGTAAGACTCTGCTCCTGAGGACACTATTCAACAGTAAAATGGTATGAGATCTTTTTAGCGATAGACTATTGCTTTGGCTCACAGTTTCACAGTCCCCTTCATTTATAAGTCTTTGCAATGAACTTTCTGCACCAGTAGCCATGAAAATAGAAGTAGAACGCAATAAAAATATGAATCACGAGGCCCTACGAGTATGGTTAAACGAGAGAATGCAAGGAAAGAGATTCCTCTCGATATTGGATGATATATGGAAAGAAGGTGAAAAATTGCTGGAGGAATTGGGTTTACTCTTGCGGTAACAGATTCTTCGATATCTACAGTTACTGTGATTTCAAGAAATCGTAGAGCATTGCTCAAGATGGCAGTTGCAGAGAAGTACATAATCACAATGGAAGATTTGAATACAGATGATAGCTGGCAGTTATTTGCTTATCATGATTTTCTGTTCATTACGCTGCCTTTTGCTTATTATGATTTTTTGTTCATTACGCAGCCTTTTGAGAATTTGGTTCTATACTTTCTCCTGTGTATTTGGGTTCTGTCATGTCACGCCTCGATTTGAAATAATTACTCTTTAGGATTTGAAATAATTACTCAATGACTACTGACTGCAATGACTATATAATGACAAATACCCATCTTTGAAAAGCTGAAAGAATTAAATTACACTATAGAATGCAAAACTTTAAAACAAAGAATTAATAGTAGTATTTTTTTTTCCCTTGAATAAGAGTTGTTATAAGTGTTGTCCAAGGATGCGCTGCAATTACAATGAGAGTGCTCTCTCATAGTATTCCATGGTATATAATGATGGTACTTCACAAAAGGTCAGCCCTGTTACATAAAGTTGCCGATACACTGGCTGTATTTCATACGCATGCACTTGTAGTAGTGTTTGGTGGAGCAGTCACTGGCCTCTTTGCAGAGCTTACTCTCTGTTCACTGTTCCTTGCAGGAAGAAATTCTACGGGAGCATTTTATGGAAGTGGTGTGCAATTTATTAAACAAATTGTGGGAGCTTGTTTTATCATAGGCTGGAACATTGTTGCCACAACCATTTTCATACTATTTATCAAACTATTCATCCCATTAAGACTGCCAAACGAGGAAATTTTGATAGGAGATGATGCAGTTCACGGAGAGGAACAATGCCATTCTATGAAATGAAATAAATGTGATAAATGTGGAGGTGTTATTTTTACTTTAGAATTGATGGAGAGAAGTGAAGTTAAACAATTGATTTTGTTCTTATTTCTTAGATTTCAAAATATTTCTAAAATCTGTGATGTGGAAAAATTCAATTGTTATTGTAAAAATTACCTTTATCTCATGCCATTTAACTATATTTGATTCTATGTAACTCTTTTTGGCAACAACCTTGCAGTAAGATTTATCAAAACATTTTTTTTCTTTTTAAAAAAAATAGGTATCTTTATATGAATGGCATATTCTTGAATTTGACAGTATGACAATTTATTCTGATAATACACAACATAAATTATCAATTCACAACTTTTTAAAAAAATTAATTGACAACGTTTTTCTCAATTCCACATAATAAATTATTTTAAAATTTTTAGTTGACAACATTTTTCTCTATTTCACATAATAAATTATTTTAAAATTTTCAATTGACAATACGTACATCAAATTTACAATGAAAGACAACATTAGTAGTGAACAAAGACAACATTAGTAGTGAACCTGGTGGCTTCTCCTACCTTTATTAAAATTGACCAAAACCACTACAGATATCTTGCTTACCAACTATTGGATCTCTTTAAGAATCTTACGGCGTTTCCTTTGCAACATCTGGTGATGGTGCAATTTCTAGTTTATCATTTTAAAATTAAAAATAATATACATATTACAATAACATTAAAAAGTACATAACATTAAAAAGTACATAATATTAGTCCATAGGGTACAACTCAATTAATCATTATCATTTTATAAAGTATTTATGCAAACTATTACAATCAAGGTTCAAAACCCTTAAAAAGAAGAAAAACAATAACATAATATTTAGAACAACATCAATTTGAAATAACACATATTAATTAATTATTTATACTAAAATCAATATAATAAATAAATTTTATAAAATATTATTTCAAAATGATTAATTAATTTTAATAATTTATAATTTTAGTCCAAAAAATATTTATTAAAGCTTTGTTAACCATAATCATTTTTTAAATAGAGTAAAGAAATTAATATTTACTAATTTTAATATCATACCAATTAACTTATAAAATAAATTTAATTATCAACATCATATTATTTATACTCAATCTTAAGCACATGCAACAAAAAAATATTAATACTAAAGTTCATAGCAAGTGTAGTGTGTGAACATGTCACCTTGTGAGTGAGTGTGTAATGTTTGTGGGTTATGTATGTTTGTGTTCACCCTATGTTTGTTGTGTGCATGTATGATAGTGATTGTGCCTCATTGGCAATGGATTGTGTGGGTGAGCATGAGTGGTTAGTCTGTGGTTAGTCCCATGCCAATGATGGACCGTTTTTGGGGTCATATAAGCTCTCACCTTCAAGTAGTTGACCCTGTTAGTAGAGATTTTACATCTCAAAGCCAAAAAGAGCTTTCTATATAATTCTTTTTAATTTATTTAAAACATAACATTAACTTCAATATATTAAAATATTTTTTTTGTAATATTTAAATAATATTATTTTGTTAAAACAATATAAATATATCAATTTAATATATATATATATAATATTAAGTATTATTTTAAATTAAAATAAAATAAATATATATATATATCGATATTGGTTAATTTTACAAGAATTTTTCAATTATGTTAATTATAAAAATAAATCAATATAATTGTTAATTATTATAATATTTTATTTTAAACAATTATTTATAAAAAATATGTGTTATTATATGTATCATTCATATTTAATTACTAAATCATAATAATATTAAAATAAAATAAATGTAAATATTTATTATTATGAGTTTTATTAAAATTAAAAAAAGAAGAAGATATATGTGTGAGAGAGATAGACATAATGTAATATAATTCCAAAATAAATAAAATATGAAATTAAATGAAAAGACTAATATAATGTAATGCAAATATTTTAACAAATTCAAAATTAAATTAAATAATGAAAGTAAAAATAATAAAATAAAAATAAATCTATAAAAATAAAATAAAACAAAAATATGGTGTTGGGAAAAATCAAATCTCTAAGAAGTTTTCACCTCCGCAGATTTGAATATATTCTTTGCTACATTTGTATGTGTATGCATGTATTCTTTTATGTCTATGTGATTATTTCTTTGTTATATTTATATATGTATTATTTATTTGTAGATATATAAGTGTAATTTATATGAATATATTTTTTGAATATTTATTTATATGATTACTATCATTATTTTTACATATAAATATTAGATTATTAAATTACAAATATATTTATGTCTTCTCTATAAAAGTATTTTGAATGTTGTATGAATCTATTCTTTGATATATTTGTATGTGTCTCGTTAAATTGTATTCTTTATATGTATATGAAAGCATTCTTTTATGTGTGTTTGATTCTTTCTTTGTTATATTTATATATGAGTGTAATTTGTATAAATATATTTTTTGAATATTTATTTAAATGATTACTATCCTTATTTCTATATATAAATATTAGATTATTAAATTACAAATATATTAGTTTAAATATTAAGTTGTAAAAACATTGGTAAGAATATTTATGAAAATTAATAAAATAATAAAAGTAAAAATAACAAAATAAAAATAAATCAATAAAAATAAAATAAAATAAAAATATGGTATTGGGAAAAATCAAATCTCTTCGCTTTAAAAGATTTTTTCTATATATAAATATTAGATTATTAAATGAAAGATATATTAGTTTAAATATTAACTTGTAAATACATTGGTATGGATATTTATGAAATTTTTTTAATTATTATTATTAATTTATTTTATTTTATTTTTTTGGGTTTTTACTTTAAATTTTGACTTTGATTTTATTTTTTAATTATTGTTTTTTCTTTTTTAACATAATTTTATGTATTCATAATATTAATTTATCATTTTAATATTAATAATAATATACATACTACAATAACATTAAAAATACATAATATTATTCCACATGGTACAACTCAATTAAGGATTGTCAGAAAAACACTAACATAATATATATAATAGCATCAATTTGCAATAACACATATTAATCAATTGTTTATACTTAAATCATCGATATAATAAATAAATTTTATAAAATTTTATTTCAATTTTTTTATTAATTGTAATAATTTATAGTTTTACTAGAGGAAATATTTATCTAAAACTTATTAAGTATAATCATTTATTTAAATAGAGTAAAGAAATTAATACTGGCTAATTTTAATATCATACCAATTAACTTATAAAATAAATTTAATTATCAATATCATAATATTTATACTCAATCTTAATCACATGTAACAAAATAATGTCAAGATTTCATAGTAACTGTAGTCTGTGAACATGTCACCTTGTGAGTCAATGTGTAATGTTTCTAGGTTATGTATGCTTATGTTCACCCTATGTTTGTTGTGTGCATGTATGCTAGTGATTGGGCCTCATTGGCAATGAATTGTGTAGTGAGCGTCACTAGTTAGTCCCATGCTAATGATGGACCTTTTTTGGGGTGATATAAACTCTCACCTTCACTTGATTGACCTTGTTATTAAAAATTTTACATCTCAAAACAAAGAGGAGCTATGTTTTATTAATTTATTTAAAACACAACATTAACTTCAATATATTGAATTTTTTTTAATAATATTTAAATAATATTATTATCTCAAAAAGAGATAAATATATAAGTTAATAAAATTATAGCACAATAAAATTAAATAAATTAAATTAAATTAAATTATATATATATAGTTATTAAGTATTATTTTAAGTTAAAATTAAAATAAACATATATATCTAAATTAGTTGACTTTACAGCCATTTTCCAATTATTTTAATTATAAAAACAAATTACTATAATTGTTAATTATTATAATGTTTTATTTTAAAAATATTTAGAAAATATCTATGTTATTATATATATCATTCACTTTTAATTATTAAATTATATATAGTAGATATGGTAGAGTTGATGTAACATAATTCCCAAATAAATAAAACAAAAACTTAAATGAAAAGACTAATATAATGTAATGCAAACAACAGATTCAAAGTAAAATAAAAATAAAGTTATAAAAATAAAATAAAATAAAAATATTGTATTCGGAACCATTGAATGTGGAATATAGCTTATTTGAAGAGTGATTTAAACTCTGGAACAACAACTCATCAAGAAAAATAAAATCCCTTTTCACTCTAAAATAGGTTTTCATTTCAAGAGATTTGATTCATCTAGGTACTTGATATATCCACTATTAAGATGAAACCTTTCATCTCAATAGATTTGATTCGTCTAGGTAATGATATATGCAGTGTTAAGATTAAATGTAGGTTGGTAGAAATTTTGTAACATAATATTTAAATAAATATGTTGTAATGTAAAAATTTTAACCAAGTTCAAAAAAAAAATGGAAGTAAAAATAACAGAATAAAAATAAACTTATAAAAATATGGTATTGAGAACACATTCATGTAGAATATCGTCTATTTCAAGAGTGAAATTAAAGCACTCTAAATCCATTTAAACTATATAACTACAAAGAATTGACCGAGATCAAACCTCTTTTCACTCTAAAAGAGATTTCCATCTTAATTGATTTGATGCATCTAAAGCTTGGTAGACCCATTGTTAGGATGAAATCTAGGTTGGTTATATATATAACCAACATAGTATGGTAGAGATGTTGTAACATAATGTATAAAATATCAATTACACCAAATGTTGCAAAGGAAACATCCTACCGAAGTAGCATAGGAAGGAGTAGCATTGACAGGTAAAGTCTTAAATGCAACATCAGTAGCAAAAACCAAGGATGCCCTTAATACTGAAAATCAACTCAATAATTTGAAACATTACCAAACCATACAAAAGAATAAGAATGAATATGTGGAAATAATATTGCAGTCTACACAATGTCATCCTACAATTGGAGTCTGATTAGGAAGGAGTAGCATTGACAGGTAAAGTCTTAAATGCAACATCAGTAGCAAAAACCAAGGATGCCCTTAATACTGAAAATCAATTCAATAATTTGAAACATTACCAAACCATACAAAAGAATAAGAATGAATATGTGGAAACAATATTGCAGTCTACACAATGTCATCCTACAATTGGAGTCTGATTGTTCAGGATTTCGTTTCCCATCCTTGATATATAGTAAAGGAAACATTAGGAAATTCAATTTCTTCTAACCAAAATTATAAAAAATAATTAAATAAAAATTTGTCGTTACAAATTACTTATGGTCGAGGCAATTAGAGGGGAAACACGGGGATTTGTTTGATTCTTAAAACTGAGTGTTTAAGCCCCAAAAAAACTTGGAATGCATATTACAACTTATTATTATTTTTATGTAGCCTTGCAATTTTTACTAATCTCATAAAATAATCCCTCTTTTTTCATTCTTAAGATTTTATTTCATCATATTTCATATTTTCTATAACCTCAAAAATAGCACACAAAACAATCGGTTGTCCTTTTGTGTGCATGATATTTTTAAACCATGAAATTAAAAGGAAATGGGGATGCCTTGATCATGAAATTATTCATTTAGAAATAACCTGCCAAGAATTTAATAATTACAATCAACAACATATATGGAAATACAAATGTCCAAACATTGTAACAGTGTTATGTACATCAAATAATATTATTATTCATATATATATATATATACATATACTAAAGGACTAGGATATTAATGTAATTACTAAAATGTGCATTATCGTTAGTCATTCTCAAGTGAAGTAAGTGAAGTAAGTACGTGAGATCTATTTAAATCATTCTCATAATTTTTACATATCACTATCAAAGTCAAGTGACTTACTCATGAATAACTTCACAGAGCTTATTTATGATAGAAGCCTGAAATAAACTTGAAAATAGGAATAAATCTTGGCAAACCAAATTAGAATAAGTGAGTTTTCCACTTCATAGACAATAAAATATACAAAAAGGAATATAAAATTTTTAGTATTAGATTGGGAAAAAAATGAGTGTAAGCTATCCTCATGTCATTTGAAAATGTTATCTTTCACTTAAACTAGTTAAACCGAATCAATGCAAATTCTAGAAAGGGTCTAGATTTCTGAGCCCAGAAATAATATGAGGTTGTCCTCTTGTGTGAATTATCTTTTGTATTTGGTATGAAATCAATATTTGCATTAATATGTATTTCCTCCTTCAAAACCTACAATACAATAAAGAAACAATTGGTATTCATCATTGGTATTTTCACAGCAAAAGTAAATAAGATTTAAACTTTCATAAATGAGAATCGTAGAATTTTCCTTGGCCAAAACAATGTTTCAAATTCAACACAATTTCCAGAGTTGGGTGTTATTATTTCTAATCCAATTGATTCAATAATTGTGTCATCCAATTGTGCAATGCCATGTGTCAGAATCCATCAATGACATTTCCTCTATGTTTGCAATGTGACTATATTGGTTTTTCTATTATCATTCTTGATCTGATATAATAGATAATATTTGAGAATTTCCACCAAAAACAGAAATGCCAAAAGCTCCATAAAAAACACCTACACTGAAAATGGTTGTCAAGGAAGAGGTAAAGTGGGAAACATTGGTGCAGAATGGAGTAATTTTCCCTCCCCCTTACCAACCTCATGGAGTGAAGATTCTTGAAAATGGAAAGCCAGTTGTTCTTACTCCTGGAGAAGAGACAATTGGCATTGTGTTTGTAGTCATGAAGGACACAAACTATGCCACAAAGCCAAAATTTATAGACTTTTTGGCATGATTGGAAGAAATTTCTTGGGACTAACCATGTCATTCAAATGTTTTAGCTTCGTGATTTTACCCCACTTTACGAATGACATCTTGGAGAAAAAAATAAGAAGAAAAAGATAAGCATAGAGGAAAATAAGTTGCGAACTAAAAGAAGCAACAACATGAGGAGCAGTACATGTGGGAAATTATTGGAGTGAAAAGGAAGGTTGGGAACTTTAGAACTGAGCTACCATATTTCTGAATTTTCTTTTGCGTCAAATAGAAATGCAATAGCAACATCATATTAATGTTATTTCAAGTGTTGTTACAGAAAAAAGAAGAGTAAATGTGGTGAAATATTCCACCCTATTTGATACATTTTCTATCTTTCTTCACTCTACTCGGGCACATGAAATTATTTGAAAGGACAATGAAGTTAGGTTGTTTCTTGATTTGTCTTTGGCTTAAGAATATCAATTTTGAGGGGACAAAGAAATTATATTTTTATTCTGGTAGAGAATGACCATTGGGTGGTATCAAAGTGTGCTCTTGTTTAGTCTTTTTCGGACACATGAAAATCATGCATCTGAATGGACAACTAGAGTCTTTGGAAACCCTCGCCATATCGACCTAGTTTCTGGCCCAATGATTATGTCTAAAGAAACAGGAGAGGATCCCTAAATTTATGAAGTAGGAAAAATTCATCTAGAGATCGATATTCCTTCAATAGAGAAAATTTCATGGTTGGATGCTAATATCATAGAAATGGAAAAAAAACATTACTATGACCACTGGGTCCACCAAATTGTCCAAGGACCTATGTAAACACAATCATTTCTTGCAAATGAACTCTTCAAAATAGAGCACATAGAGTGTGGGAAATTTGTTGAAATTGATGTAGGCGTCATCCCTCCTCTTCTTCGAATGATATCAGAGAATAATTCATAATCATTATCTATTCCTCTTTCTTATGTTCAACATTTTTCAAGAATGGAGGAAAATTGTGTTTAAATTCTTGATGAAAATGTAACATCTCTTATATTCCAACTAATTTTTTTGGCATCATTGAAAATTGACTTAAGTGAGCATGCAAATGAGAACCTGGCTAATTTAGCTTGAGCATCATCAAGAGGAGTAAAAATCCATCGTGAGCTGAGGACATTGGATTCTAAAATTTTACAGCCTTTAATTTTGGCAAGGACACATTTGAAAGTTTATTTTCTTTATATACTTTTGAGTCTAGCCTATAAGAGTTCAACAATCATGTTTCCTATGAGAAATACACAAGTCATCCCAGTAGTGATAACACTTATGTGTGATCCAAATTTTGATGTTTGTCTATTTGTTATGAATATGCTCTCCTGTCTAGCACAAGACAGGGGAGAATATGAACTTGAAAGAAATATACGAGAAACACATTCAAGGATTTGGTGGTAAGAGTATCAAATGCATATAAAGAAGAAGAGAGGGCTTGGTCTGTAGGCATCCTATGTTATCTTCCAAAAACTGATAATCAGATTAACAGTGCACTTTTGGAAGCAGGTGCTTTAGGTGTAATAGTTTACTTCCTTTCTTCAGGAAAAACAAGCAATTAAAAATTAAGAGAAGGAAACCTAATAGAAAATACTCTTGGATTGTTATTACATTTCACTAATCCTTCAAATTTCGGTCTTCATACAAAAGTATTAGAGCATGGTACTATGCATTTTCTTGTTTATTTTCTCTTAACAGGTTCCTCCCTTTGAAATAAGAGGCTTGCAACTAGCCTTAGAAATTTCAGAGAATGGAACGAATACAAGAATTATTATACAACCTAAAGTAAAATTATTTTTTATGCTTATAGTTGGTTGGCACATCCTAATCCTAAAGTTTTTTGTCTTGTACAAAGCAGGATTTGTGACAAGGGAGCATCATTATTTTTCTTGGTCAATGTAGGAGACACTATTTTGAGAGTTCTACCAGCATTGAGTATGGTAACCTCAAATACTGGTGTTGGGGCCACTTATGACCAATAAAATGAGAGTATGTTGACTATTGGGGAAGTAAATGTAGCCCTTGACCTATTATGGAAAATATTGAGTAGTTGTATTAATTGATATATTTGCTTTATTGGTTGAAACCAAAAATATTTTCCGATTACCTTCATAGGAATAAACTTGGAATGGATTTCCATATTTTAATGAACATATATTTATGCAGTCATTTGAGGTGTATGACATTCCAATCCTACAAAATTTTTGCAAAAGGATTCCTTGCAAACATCTAATGAGACTACTTCACATCTCACTTTGTTAATAAAATGAATTGATATGCCAAATATTAACTTACAATGTCTTCGAGAGCCATTGGAATGGACAATGTTTTGGATGCTTATCGGTATTTAATCTCAATTTTTGAACCAATACCCATGAGATCATAATTCATTGGAAAACAATGTAGTGAGCTTTTATCTTGATGTATAACATCTACTCTCTATTGTAGCGAGCTTCTATCTTGTCGTATAACACCTACTCTCTCTTGGCATTAATTTTTTTCAACTTATCCTCATTTGTTGGTCGTTTTTGCATTTTCATAGAAGAAAACTTGACATCCAAATTGTAGTCACATTTTGATTATTGTCTGTAATTATTGGTGAGAGCTTGCTTTGATGATTTCTTCTAAGTTTTAGGATGCAATTTCAAGGAAAATCTCAAGCATCTAATCTCACTATGTCAATATATACCACAATAGTTGTAATGATTCTCACCATTTTCCTTCGAATATGAAAACATGTTATTCTCTCTCCATATTTCTCTTGTTATTTTGTTGGGTATCTTCCTTTGTGTTTCTTATTACTCATTTTTGTGCTGGTTTCTTGTCCCTAGCTTCAATAAAATATTCCTGCTTATAGAGATCATCAAGTTTCTTTCCATCGAAGAGGGCTAATTACTTTTTGATGCAGCCACATAAGTCTCCTTGGTGTTTAATAAATACATGCTTAACATAATGGTTTTCTTCTTAATTTTGGCCATTTTTTCAATCACTTTGGTAAGGTATTATTATTTAATCATGTGTTCCTCTTGATAGAGATGATAGGATAAAACTGGTTTTCAGTAGTGTTTTGAACAACTCCTAAGAAGAAAATGGGGCTTTCTTTTGCTATTTTTGGGAATGAGACTCCATATAGCTCTCCCACCATTCTAATGCATGGTTAATTATTTTTAGCTCAGCGAAGTATTATTTTTTCCTTGGATTTTTGTCTTTTGACACTAAAATATACCTCCACCTGCCTCAACTAATTATTGAGATTCTCACCATCAACATGTCCATCATAGGTCAATATATCAAGCTTTCTTTAAATGTTGCAATAGAAGATAAAGAATAAGCCATGTCATTAATGGAGGTTTTAGGTTTCTTACCTTTGGTGTCTTCCTAGTCGGGATCCTCCTATTCATCTCAGAGAATGTTGAGTGTTCCTTTCTCTTGGCCATTGTCTTCATGAGTAATTAGCACAATAATTTTTTACTCCAATTGGAAAACCTGAACTAGTAAGGTAGAGATGTTGTAACATAATGTCTAAATAAATAAATAAATAAAAAGATTAATATATTGTAATGTATACATTTTAGCCTAGTCGAAAGAGAATAAAAATGAAATTAAAAAAAAAAACAAAATAAAAATAAACGTATAGAACTTAAATAACTATGGAACTACAAAGCATCACAGAAATAATCCAATCAGATTACAGGGTTTCATCTTCCTGGATCAAATATTGACATGAATCGCCAGCAGTTTGTGGACAATAGCCTCCTCTTCAGTGTCGCGACTCTGAAAGAAGCCTCCTAGCTCAACATCATCTTAGAGGACTTTCAAGAAGCCTCAGGTATGCTCCTGAGGAAGCTTAAGATAGATATATATTTCTTCAACACTCCCCACCTAGTTTAAGCCTACTTAGCCAGAACCCTAATCTTCAATTTTGGTTCTCTCCCCTCCAAATACCTTAGAGTCCCTCTTGTGTTAAATCCTCTATGCATTTACCCTTCGAAAGACCTCTGTGCAAAACTATCTAGTAAGCTCTCTAACTGGAATTTTCGGGTCCTTAACCTTGTGGGATGGACCACCCTCCTCAAATCTATCCTACAAGAAATTCCCCTCTACCATTTCTTTTCTCTTCCAGCGCTGAACTGCTTATACTCGGAACTCATTGTATTATTCTGATGATTCCTCTCAGGAGGTACTACGGATGATAGAAAATAGCCTCTAGTGGCATGGCATAAGTTGCGTCTCCCAAAACTTATGGGCGGTTTGAGCTTGAGCTACCTAACTATTCTCAATCCAACTTTGGGGGCTAAACTCTGGTGGCACTGGTTTAAAGGAGGACTAGAACAGTGGAAGAGTATTTGGTCTCACAAGTATGACCAGGGGAAAGCTCAGCATGAAATCCTTCACACACCCCTCCATATTCAAGGGTTTGCCATCTGGAACCTCGCCAACACTAATAGCGACCTGATTCGCATGTACTTCTTCTGGGAGGTGTGCAATGGGGAAACTGGACAATTTTGGGAGTACTCCTAGTAGCAATCCCCCCACCTCTCTCAGGACCATTATTTGGTGGATCTCGTGCCCCTTTTCCATTCCTGCGAAACTATGAAAATAAAATTTTATTGGTGCAACCAAACGGACAAGCATGGTTGGCGCCAATGGAAAATGTAGAATATTAGCCTATAGACCCACCCCACCAAGGGTCTGATCGTCTTGCCCAATCCATGTGCCTCGACCTATCTTGTGTAATCATTCTTTACTTCCATGTCATTTACCTAGTTTTGCTTATGAATATTTAGCTAGTTTGCTTGTATTTTCATTTATCTTTTTTTGTTTTCTTCCATTTCTATTTTGTTGTAGATTTATCTTGCTTACAGGTTGGTAGAATAGGTTATAACTTTAGAAAGTTGTAAGTTAAGCCTCACCCTCTCACCTATGTCATTGGAGCTTGAGGAGTGTAGACCTCCCCCACATACCAAAAGTTATTTTTAGTTTATGATTTCTTGGAATAGATAAGATTAGTTGTTGTAATTCCATGCATATGTTTAGAAAATTGTATTATATCTCTGTTTTTAGATTAAACTAGATTTTATTTACAAATTCAAGTCATCCTTTCCATTGTCTTTATCATGAATTTGTCCATTTTTATTGCATGAATAGGTAGTTTTCTTGTAGGTACACAGCTGAGGAGAACTTAACAAACACCTTAAGCTTCATCTCTCACCCTTTATCAACCCTTTTATCATCGAAACCACCATCAACCCTGTATTCATATTTTTCATCCCTACACCGTGAGAAAACTCTAGGTATTCAATACAAGCCTCCAAAGAGGTTATGAGCTTTGCCAAGGGGTGGAATACCTTTCACTCATCCTAATCCACCTTTTCTCCACCTTCCCTACCCCTTTTCCAAATATTTTTGGCCTTGGATTACCCTCGGAATTTTTCGTGTAGCAATTCAGGACTTTCTTATAGCACTACAGGAAAATTGTAGCATCACTTGAAATAACACCATTGGGCCCCTCCTAAAGCCCAAAAACCACCATCCACATCCTCTAGACCTACAAAAACCACTCATACACCTTCAGCCTTGCACCCATGTGTTCAAGCCTTCCATAAGCCACCTTAGCAATTTCTTCTCCTAGCTGCAAAACGACACATTTACAATCATACTTAGGTCATGAGTAATTACATGATTAAAAGCATGATAGATAGAGCATAGAGTAAGTAGAGTGTGTTTAGCCATTTGGCCTAACAAAGTTTTATTATATTAGTTTCCTTTATGCAAGATGCCTAGGTTTCTTTCATTTCTTATCATAGTTTAATGAGTAGATTTCTTTCATTGCAGAATAGTTAGATGTACTTGCTTGTTGTAATGTACTTTTGTACTTTCTGATAGCGCCATGGATTTGAATCATTTGTATCCCTAGGCCTAATTTCACAAGTGTGACAAACTTCATCCAGAAACCTTAGAAATAGCACCCTTTTGTAAATCTCAGAAGAGGATGACATGGGTAGAATGCATATGTTGTGTATATAGCATTTTCACCTCCAAGTTTGTACAAACCCTGGGTTCATAAAGTAAAGTAAGGAAACCTCTAGGAGTTGCAGCATTCTTGGTGAAATACAAGGGCTCACCACTTTTTGGTGTCGTTGTGAGCGAGGTGTCTAGTAGATTCTTTGGTTTTGTTTTAGCATTATTTTTTCTTTCCTTTTACATGTTGTTTCAAAAATATTGAAAAAAGTACAACAAAATATGATTTTCATGCCTCGTAGGAGTAGGAATCCTTAAGGAAATTTTTTACCTAAAACTCCCACATCATTGCATAGTCACCCTTCACTCTTCTTCAATGGCTGTGACGATAAACACACCATAAGTGAGCCTTCTGAAAAATTTTGAAGAACCTGTTGGACGAAAAGCAGATCTTGTTTCACCTGAGGATCCTTCTTCACCTATCTCAACCATGGCTAGCAATGAAGCCCGGGAAGCCTTTCCCATTAGGGAGGTAGATGAGAAGACTAAAATGAAAAACATTAGTCCTTCATCCCTTCCACATTTTCATGGACTTACCTCATAAGATCATGATACATTCATGTTTGAATTTCATGTTGTCTATAGGAGTTATGACTATGCCTCATATGACCATAATCTGAAGCTATTCCCATCTACCCTTAAGGATGCAGCCTTGTGCTAGTTCATGGGTTTACCTGGGAACAATATCACTACCTGGGCACAAATGCAAGAAGCCCTCAACAAAAATTAGAGGGACTAATGTAGTTCTAAGGAAGCTAAGGATGAGATATTCAGGATGACTCTAAAGCTTGATGAATCCCTATAAGACTATGAAGAGAGGTTTCAATTACACTATAAGAGAGCCAATTTTACTCTTGATCCTAGATCAATTAAAATAGTACTTCTCTGAGGGATAAGATACGAGGTGATAAAAACCATCGATATGTTCTTAGGAGGAGATATCTAACAACTACATTATGAAACAATCAAAACTACCTTCAAGAACCATTCTAGGGAAGTTAGGAAGAAAGGCAGAGCTGGCCAAAGTACAACCAATATCCCTTCCTCTTCCACATCCACTAAACATGAGATTGGAAATATGCTGGAAGACTTCAAGAGTGACATGATTCACACCTTTTCTTTGCAAATGGACACAATGTAGGTCAAAAGGAAGCAGGAGGAAGTAGAAAGAGCCTTGGCTATATTTTCCCTAAATATACTAGAAAACACCGTGGAAATGAATGTCCACTAAACTTCATAGAGGTTTTTTTATACCGTGAGGAGAATCATGCCATAAAAAAGTGTCCCTCCTTACTTAGGCTTAAAGTTGTATAAAAATGTGGGGAATTAGGACTAGAGCAACTATGTTTCATCAACTAGAGAAGGCCTCAAGGCCCTAGGTAATATCAACAGGGTATGCAAGGTGCACCTTAATCTTACTATCACAATAATCATAATGCACCCATGCAAACTTTGTCATCCCCACTCCTCCATCAAGGACTACACCTCCTACTTGGCCTTACAACCCTCCATGTCATCCTCAGCCTGTGAACCAAACATTTCAGAAGTATGTTCCTCTACAACCTCAGTGGAACAATCCATGTGAAGGGTGGAGGCCTCAACATAATCAACCACCTACTCTAATGCCTCTACTCCAACCTCAACCTCAGCTTACTCATGCTACTCCACCCAAGCTGCTTCAGATGCCTCCACAACCAAATCTGAACCCAGACAATAGATAGGCACAACAAGTTTATAGTGGAGAGACATCCTATCCAACTTATGTTGGGGAGATAAAGGTGATTAATCTCAGGTCAGGAAGAGTACTCCCAAATAAACACCCTTGAGCTCCACCTGTAGAGGTTGAGGACGAAAAGGAAGAAAGTAACGCCCAACTCCAACAACCTCCTTTTCCCGAGCACTTGATCCATTCTAGTCGACACACCCGAGAGGAGACTGAACTTTTGGGAGAGTTGAAAGAGTTGTGTGTAAAGGTACCACTTCTCTGGGCCATTAAGAATGTCCCTATTTACAATAGGCTTATCAAGGAAAAGTTCTTCAACAGACTTGGGAGAAGGAAGAAGGATAGCCCCACCATCAATGTAGTAGGACAATTGTCTAAATTAATGTTTGGAAGGGTGATATTTCCAAAGTACATGGACCCTGGCATTCCAGTTGTAGATGTGCACATAGATGGTGTCATAGTCCCCAATACTCCAATTGATCTAGGGGCTACCATCAATGTCATGACCAAGTAATCTATGTTGAAACTCAACCTCCAAGGGACTTTGAGGAAAACCACAATAGTTCTGCAACTTGTAGATCGGTCCACAGTAACTCCGGAATGGGAAAGGCTTCCTAGGCTTCTATGTTGAAACTCAAACATTAGTGTGTGAACATGTCACCTTGTGAGTCAATGTGTAATGTTTCTAGGTTATGTATGTTTATGTTCACCCTATGTTTGTTGTGTGCATGTATGCTAGTGATTGTGCCTCATTGGCAATGTATTGTGTAGGTGAGCATCACTCGTTAGTCCCATGTTAATTATGGACCTTTCTTGGGGTGATATAAACTCTCACCTTCACTTGATTGACCTTGTTATTAAAAATTTTACATCTCAAAGCAAAGAGGAGCTTTCTATATAACATTTTATTAATTTATTTAAAGCACAACATTAACTTCAATATATTAAAATATTTTTTTAATAATATTTAAATAATATTATTATCTCAAAAGAAATAAATATATAACTTAATAAAATTATAACACAATAAAATTAAATAAATTAAATTATGTTATTATATATATATATATATATATATATATATATATATATATATATATATATATATATATATATATATATTATGTATTATTTTAAGTTAAAATTAAAATAAATATATATACCTAAATTGGTTGACTTTACAACCATTTTTCAATTATTTTAATTATAAAAATAAATTACTATAATTGTTAATTATTATAATGTCTTATTTTAAAAATATTTAGAAAATATCTATATTATTATATATATCATTCGCATTTAGTTATTAAATTATATATGGTACATATGGTAGAGATGATGTAACATAATTCCCAAGTAAATAAAACAAAGAAATAATTGAAAAGACTAATATAATGTAATGCAAATAATAGATTCAAAATCAAAATAAAAATAAAGTTATAAAAAGAAAATAAAATAAAAATATTTTATTAGGAACCATTGAATGTGGAATATAGCCTATTTGGAACTACAACTGATCAAGAAAAATCAAATCCCTTTTCACTCTAAAAGAGGTTTTCATTTCAAGAGATTTGATTCATCTAGGTACTTGATATATCAAGTATTAAGATGAAACCTTTCATCTCAATAGATTTGATTCGTCTAGGTAATGATATATCGAGTGTTAAGATTAAATGTAGGTTGGTATAAATGTTGTAACATAATGTTTAGATAAATAAATAAATATAATGTAATGTAAACATTTTAACCTAGTTCAAAAAAAAAATTGAAAGTAAAAATAACAAAATAAAAATAAATTTATAAAATAAAATAGTAATAAAAATATGGTATTGAGAACAAATTCATGTGGAATATTGTCTATTTCAAGAGTGAAATTAAAGCACTCTAAATTTTAACTTTATAACTACAAAAAATCCAGAGAGATCAAACCTCTTTTCACTCTAAAAGAGATTTCCATCTCAAGAGATTTGATGCATCTAAAGCTTGGTAGACCCAATGTTAGGATGAAATCTAGGTTGGTTATATATATAAACAACCTATTATGGTAGAGATGTTGTAACATAATGTATAAAATATCAATTACACCAAATGTTGCAAAGGAAACATCCTACGGAAGTAGCATAGGAAGGATTACCATTGACAGGGAAAGTGTCAAATGCAAGATCAGGAGCAAAAACCAAGGATGCCCTTAATACTTAAAATCAATTCAAAAATTTGAAACATTATGAAACCATACAAAAGAATAATAATTTTTTTCTCCACTATATTAATCAAATACAAAACAAAACGGTAAAATACAAAAAAATTGTAAATTGAAACTAGAATGGATATGTGGAAACAATATTGCAGTCTGCACAATGTCATCCTACAATTGGAGTCTGATTGTTTTGCAGGATTTAATTTTCCATCCTTGATATATAGTAAAGGAAACAGTAGGAAATTCAATTTCTTCTAACCCAAGTTATAATTTCTTTGTCTGAAAAAAAAAAAATTTCTCCTTACAAATTACTTATGGTGGGGGAAACTAGAGGGGAAACACAGGGATTTGTTTGATTCTTAAAAATGATTGTTCCCAGTGTTTACGCCACAGAAAAACTTGGAATACATATTACAACTAATTATTGTTCTTATGTAGCCTCGCAATTTTTACTAATCTCATAAAGTAAACCCTCTTTTGTCATTCTTAAGATTTTATTTCATCATATTTTAGATTCTCTATAACCTAAAAAATAGCACACAAAACAATCGGTTGTCTATGTGTATGCATGATATTTTTAAACCATGAAATTAAAAGGAAATGGGGATGCCTTGCCCAAGAAATTATTCATTTAGAAATAGCCTGCCAAGAATTTAATAATTAGAATCAACAACATATATGAAAATACAAATGTGCAAACATGTGTAACAGTGTTATGTACATAAAATAATATTATTATTCATATAATATATATATATATACTAAAGGACTAGGATATTAATGTAATTACTAAAATGTGCATTATCGTTAGTCATTCTCAAGTGAAGTAAGTACGTGAGATCTATTTAAATCATTCTCATAATTTTTACATATCACTATCAAAGTCAGGTGACTTGCTCATGAATAACTTCACAGAGCTTATTTATAATAGAAGCCTGAAATAAACTTGAAAATAGGAATAAATCTTGGCAAACCAAATTAGAATAAGAGAGTTTTTAATTATATGATATAGCCACTTCATAGACAATAAAATATACAAAAAGGAATATAAAATTAGTAGTATTATATTGGGAAAAAAATGAGTGTAAACTATCCTCACGTCATTTGAAAATGTGATCTTTCAGTTAAACTAAATCAATGCAAATTCTAGAAAGGGTCTAGATTTATGAGCCTAGAAACAATATGAGGTTGTCCCCTTGTGCGAATTATCTTTTGTATTTGGTATGAAATCAATATTTTCATTAGTATGTATTGCCTCCTTTAAAACCTGCAATACAATAAAGCAACAATTACTATTCATCATTGGTATTTTCATAGAAAAAATCAATAAGATTCAAACTTACATAAATGAGAATTGTAGAATTTTCCTTGGCCAAAACAATGTTTCAAATTCAATACAATTTCCACAGTTGGGTGCTATTTCTAATCCAATCCATTCAATAATTGTGTCATCCAATTGTGCAATGCCATGTGTCACAATCCATCAATGACATTTCCTCTATGCTTGCAATGTAACTATATTATTTTATTATCATTGTTGATCTGATATAATAGATAATATTTGAGATTTTCCACCAAAAGAAAAAATGCCAAAAGCTCCATACAAAACACCTACACTGAAAATGGTTGTCAAGGAAGAGGTAAAGTGGGAAACATTGGAGAAGAATGGATTAATTTTCCCTCCCCCTTACCAACCTCATGGAGTGAAGATGCTTGACAATGGAAAGCCAGTTTTTCTTACTCCTATAGAAGAGAAAATTAGCATCGTGTTTGTAGTCATGAAGGACACAAACTATGCCACAAAGAAAAAATTTATAGACTTTTTGGCATGATTGGAAGCAAGTTCTTGGGACTAACCATGTCATTCAAAAGTTTTAGCTCTGTGATTTTACCCCAATTTACGAATGACATCTTGGAGAAAAAAAGAAGAAGAAACATATAAGCACAGAGGAAAATAAGTTGTGAACTAAAAGAAGCAACAACATGAGGAAAAGTACATGTGGGAAATTATTGGTGGAGTGAAAAGGAAGGTTGGGAACTTTAGAGCTGAGCTACCAAGGCTCTTCAGAGGCTATGGACAACATTCCAAAATGGGTAAATTGAATAAGATAATTTGTCCAAAATTATTACAATCAATATAGGGAAATATTATGCCATCATTTGAGAGATATTTCTGATTTTTCTTTTGCGTTAAATAGAAATGTAGTAGGAACATCATAATGATGCTATTTCAAGTGTTGTTACCCAAACAATAAGAGTAAATACGGTGAAATATTCCACCCTATTTGATACATTTTCTATCTTTCTTCACTCTGCTCGGGCACAAGAAATTATCTTAAAGGACAAGGAAATTATGTTGTTTCTTGATTTTTCTTTGGCATAGGAATAGAAATTTCGAGGGCACAAAGAAATTATATTTTTATTCTGGTAGAGAATGACCACTAGGTGGTATTAAAGTGTGCTCTTGTTTAGTCTTTTTTGGACACATGAAAATCGTGCATCTGAATGAACAACTAGAGTCTATGGATACCCTTGGCATATCTACCTAGTTTGTGGCCCGAAGATTATGTCTAAAGAAACAGGAGAGGATCCCTAAATTTATGAAGTAGGAAAAAGTTATCTAGATATCGATATTCCTTCAACAGAGAAAATTTCAGGGTTGGATGCCAATATCATAGAAATGGCAGAAAAACATTACTATGACCACTTGGTCAACCAAATTGTCCAAGGAACTGTGTAAACACAATCATTTCTTGCAAATTAACTCTTCGAAATAGAGCACATAGAGTGTGGGAAAGCTATTGAAATTGATGGAGGCATCATCCCTCCTCTTCTTCAAATGATATCAGAGAATAATCCATAATCACTATCTATTCCTCTTTCTTCTCTTCAACATTTTTCAAGAATGGAGGAAATTTTTTTTTAAATTCTTGATGAAAATTCTTGTTTAAATTCTATTCCAACTAATTTTTTTGGCATCATTAAAATTTGACTTAAGTGAGCATGCAAATGATAACCTAGATAATTTAGCTTGAGCATCATCTAGAGGAGTAAAAATCCATCGTGATCTGAGGACATTGGATTCTAAAATTTTAGAGCCTTTAAGTTTGGCAAGGCCACATTTGATAGTTTATTTTTCGTCATATACTTTTGAGTCTGGCCTATAAGAGTTCAACATTCATGTTTCATGTGAGAAATACACAAGTCATCCTAGTAGTGATAACACTTATGTGTGATCCAAATTCTGATGTCCGTCTATTTGTTATGAATATGAACTTGCAAGAAATATAAGAGAAACACACATCAAGGATTTGGTGGTAAGAGTATCAAATGCATATAAAGAAGAAGAGAGGGCTCGGTTTGTAGGCATCCTATGTTATCTTCCAAAAACTGATAATCGGATTAACAGTGCACTTTTGGAAGAAAGTGCTTTAGGTGTAATAGTTGACTTCCTTTCTTCAGGAAAACCAAGCAATTAAAAATTAAGAGAAGGAACCCTAATAGAGAATAATCTTGGATTGTTATTACATTTCACCAGTCCTTCAAATTTCGGTCTTCATACAAAAGTATTAGATCATGTACTATGCATTTTCTTGTTTATTTTCTCTTAACACGTTCCTCCCTTTCAAATAAGAGGCTTGCAACTACCCTTAGAAATTTCAGAGAATGGAATGAATACACGAATTTTTATACAACCTAAAAGTATTCTTTGTTATGCTTATAGTTGGCTAGCACATCCTAATCCTAAATTTTTGTGTCTTGTACAAAGCAGGATTTGTGACAAGGGAGCATCATTATTTTTCTTGGTCAACGTAGGAGAAACTATTTTGAGAGTTCTACCAGCATTGAGTATGGTAACGTCAAATACTGGTGCTGGGGCCACTTATGACCAAGAAAATGAGAGTATGTTGATTGTTAGGGAATTAAATGTAGCCCTTGACCCATTATGGAAAATATTGAGTAGTTTTATTAATTGATATATTTGCTTTATTGGCTGAAACCAAAAATATTTTTCGATTACCTTTATAGGAATAAAATTGGAATGGATTTCCATATGTTAATGAACATATATTTATGCAATCATTTGAGGTGTATGGCATTGGAATCCCACAAAATTGTTGCAAAAGGATACCTTGCAAACATCTAATGAGACTACATCACATCCTAATCATAAAATTTTGTGTCTTGTACAAAGTAGGATTTGTGACAAGGGAGCATCATTATTTTTCTTGGTCAATGTAGGAGAAACTATTTTGAGAGTTCTACCAAAATTGAGTATGGTAACGTCAAATACTGGTGTTGGGGCCACTTATGACCAAGAAAATGAGAGTATGTTTATTGTTGGGGAAGTAAATGTAGCCCTTGACCCATTATGAAAAATATTGAGTAGTTGTATTAATTGATATATTTGGTTTATTTCTTGAAACCAAAAATATTTTCCGATTACCTTTATAGGATTAAACTTGGAATGGATTTCCATATTTTAATGAACATATATTTATGTTGTCATTTGAGGTGTATGGCATTGCAATCCCACAAAATTGTTGCAAAAGGATACCTTGCAAACATCTAATGAGACTACATCACATCTCACTTTAGTAATAAAATGAACTAATATGCCAAACAATGCAGTGAGCTTCTATCTTGATGTATAACACCTACTCTCTAGTGTAGCGAGCTTCTATCTTAATGTATAACACCTACTCTCTAGTGTAGCAAGATTCTATATTGATGTATATCACCTTCTCTCTAGTGTAGCGAGCTTCTGTCTTGATGTATAACACCTACTCTCTCTTGGCATTAATTTTTTTCAACTTATCCTCATTGGCTAGTGGTTTTTGCATTCTCATAGAAGAAAAATTGACATCTAGATTGGAGTCACATTTTGATTATTGTCTATAAATATTGGTGAGAGCTTGCTTTGATGTTTGCTTCTAATTCTTAGGATGCAATTTCAAGGAAAATTTCAAGCATTTAGTCTCTCTATGTCAATATATACCACACTAGTTGTAATGATTCTCACCATTTTCCTTCGACTATGAAAACATGTTATTCTCCCTCCATATTTATCTTATCTTGTTGTTGGGTATCTTCCTTTGTGTTTCCTATTACTCATTTTTGTGCTGGTTTCTTGTCCCTAGCTTCAATAAAATATTCCTGCTCATAAATATCATCAAGTTTCTTTCCGTTGAAGAGGGCTACTTACTTTTTGATGCAGCCACACAAGTCTCCTAGGTGTTTAATCAATACATGATTAACATAATGGTTTTCTTCTTAGTTTTGGAAAAATTTTCAATCACTTTGGTAAGGTATTATTATTTAATCATGTGTTCCTCTTGATATAAATGATAGGATAAAACTATTTTTCAGTAGTGTTTTAAACAACTCCTAAGAAGAAAATGGGGCTTTATTTTCCTAGTTTTACGACTCAAACTCCATATAGCTCTCCAACCATTCTAATGCATGGTTAATTATTTTCAGTCTAGCAAAGTATTATTTTTTTCTTGGCTTTTTGTCCCTAGACACTGAAATATACCTCCACTTGCCTCAACTAATCATTGATATTTTCACCATCAACATGTCCATCATAGGTCGGTATACCAAGCTTTCTTTAAATGGTGCAATAGAAGATAGAATAAGCCATGTCATTAATGGAGGTTTTAGGTTTCTTACCTTTGGTGTCCTCCTATTCAAGATTCTCCTATTCATCTCAGAGAATGCTGAGTGTTCCTTTCTCTCTGCCATTGTCTTCATGAGATCAATCATCCTGTCTATTAGCACAATAATTTTTCACTCCAACTGGAAAACGTGACCTGGTAAGGTAGAGATGTTGTAACATAATGTCTAAATAAATAAATAAATAAATAGAAATATTAATATATTTTAATGTATGCATTTTAACCTAGTCGAAAGAAAATAAAAATGAAAGCAAAAGAAAAAAAATAAAATAAAAATAAACGTATAGAAATTAAATAACTATGGAACTAAAAAGCATCACAGAAACAATCGTTTCAGATTATAGGGTTTCATCTTCCTGGATCAAATATTGACATGACTCACCAACAGTTCATGGATAATTGCCTCCACTTCAATGTCTCATCTCTGAAAGAAGCCTCCGAGCTCAACATCATCTTCGAGGACTTTCAAGAAGCCACAGGTGTCCTCCTCACGAAGCTTAAGTCAGATATATATTTCTTCAACACTCCCCACCCAGTTCAAGCCTAATTAGCTAGAACTGTCAGCTTCAATATTGGTTCTCTCCCATCCAAATACCTTGGAGTCCCTCTCGTGTTAAATCTCCTGTGCATTTCCCCTTGGAAATACCTCTATGCGAAACTGTCTAGTAAGCTCTCTAAGTGGAATTTTTAGGTCCTTAACCTTGCGGGACAGACCACCCTCCTCAAATATATCCTGTAAGAAATTCCCCTCTACCATTTGTTTTCTCTTCCAGTGCTGAACTGCATCTACTCGGAACTCATTTCCTTATTCCGATGAATCATCTAGGGACGTACTGCGGATGATAGAAAATAGCCTCTAGTGGCCTGGCATAAGTTGCGTCTCCCAAAACTTATGGGGGGTTTGAGCTTGAGCGAACCAACTATTCTTAATGCAAATCTAGGGGCCAGAAGACTATTTGGTCTCACAAGTATGGCCAGGAGAAAGCTCAGCATGAAATCCTTCACACACCACTCCATATTCAAGGGTCTGCCATCTGGAACCTCACCAAAACTAGTAGTGGCCTGATTCACATCTACTTCTTGTGGGAGGTGTGCTATGGAGAAACTGGATGATTTTGGGAGTACTCTTGGTAGAAATCCCCCCACCTCTCTCAGGACCATTATTTGGTGGATCTTGTGCCCCTTTTCCATTCCTGTGAAGCTATAAAAATAAAATATTATTTGTGCAACCAAACGGACAAGCATGGTTGGTGCCACTGGAAAATGTAGAATATTAGTCTATAGACCCACCCCACTAAGGGTCTGATCATCTTTCCCAATCCATGTGCCTTGACCTCTCTTGTGTAATTATTCTTTACTTCCATGTCATTTACCTAGTTTTGCTTATCAATATTTAGCTAGTTTCCTTGTATTTTCATTTATTTATTTTTAGTTTTCTTCCATTTCTATTTTGTTTTATATTCATCTTTCTTATAGGTTGGTAGAATAGGTTATAAATTTAGAAAGTTGTAAGTTGAGCCTCACCCTCTCATCTATGTCATTGGAGCTTGAGGAGGGTAGACCTCCCCCACATACCAAAAGTTATTTTTAGTTTATTATTTCTTGGAATAGATAAGATTAGTTGTTGTAATTCCATGGATATTTTTAAAACATTGTATTAGATCTCTGTTGTAGATTAGATTAGATTTTATTTACAAATTCGAGTCATCTTTTCCATTGTATTTATCATGAATTGTTCTTTTTTATTGCATGAATAGGTATTTTTCTTGTAGGTACAGGTAGCACAGCCGAGGATAACTTCATCAACACCTTAAGCTTCATCTCTCATCCTTTATCAACCCTTTTTTCATCAAAACCACCATTAGCCCTATATTCGGATTTTTCATCCCTACACCATGAGAAAACCCTAGGGGTGAATTACAAGCCTCCCAAGGGGTTCTGAGCATCGCCAAGGGGTGGAAAACCTTCCACTCATCCTAATCTACCTTTTCTCCACCTTCCCTACCCTTTTTCCACATATTTTTGGCCTTGGATTTCCTTCGAATTGTTTCCTCTAGCGATTCAGGGAATTTCTATGCACTGAGTGAAACCTGTAGCATCACTTGAAATAGCACCAGTGGGCCCCTCCTTAAGCCCAAAAACCACTATCCACATCGTCTAGACCTGAAAAAACCACTCATACACCTTCAGCCTTTCACCCATGTGTTCAAGCCTTCCATAAGCCACCTTAGCAATTTCTTCTCCTAGCTGCAAAAAACACATTTACAAGCATACTTAGGTAATGAGTAATTGCATGATTAAAAGCATGATAGATAGAGCGTAGAGTAAGTAGAGTGTTTTTAGCCATTTGGCCCAACAAATTTTGATTTGATTAGTTTCCTTTATGTCATTTCAATTCAACAATTTACTTCATGCAAGATGCCTAGGTTGCTTTCATTTCTTATCATAGTTTGATGAGTAGATTTCTTTCATTGCAGAATAGTTAGATGTACTTTCTTGTTGTAATATAGTTTTGTAATTGCTGATAGCACCATGGATTTGAATCATTTGTAGCCCTAGGCCTAATTTCAGAGGTGTGACAAACTTCATCCAGAAACCCTAGAAGTAGCACCCTTTTGTAAATCTCAGGAGAGGATGATCGGAGTAGAATGCATATGTTGTATATATAGCATTGTAACCTCCAATTTTTTACAAACCCTGGGTTCATAAATTAAAGTAAGGCAGCCTCTGGGAGTTTCAGCATTCTTGGTGAAATACAAGGGCTCACCACTTTTTGGTGTCATTGTCAGGGAGGTGTCTAGTAGATTCTTTGATTTTGTTTTAGCATTATTTTTTGCTTTCCTTTTACATGTTGTTTCAAATTTAAAATTGAAAAAAATACAAAAAAATATGAGTTTCATGCCTCATAGGAGTAGGGATCCTTAAGGAAATTTTTTACTTAAAACTCCCACATCACTGCATAGTCACCCTTCACTCTTCTTCAGTGGTTGTGACGATAAACACACCATAGGTGAGCCTTCTGAAAATTTTGAAGAACATGTTGGAGAAGAAGAAGATCTTATTTCACCTAAGGATCCTTCTTCACCTATCTCAACCATGGATGACAATGAAGCCCGTGAATCCTTTCCCATAAGGGAGGTAGATGGGAAGACTAAAATGAAAAGCATTAGCCCCTCAGCCCTTCCACATTTTCATGGAGTTACCTCAGAAGATAATGATACATTCATGTTTGAATTTCCTGTTGTCTGTAGGAGTTATGACTATGCCTCATATGATCATAAACTGAAGCTATTCCCATCTACCCTTAAGGATGCATCATTATGCTAGTTCATGGGTCTATCTGGGAACAACATCACTAACTCGGCTCAAATGCAAGAAGCTCTCAACAAAAAGTACAAGGAATAATCTAGATCCAAGTAAACTAAGGATGAGATATTCAGGATGACTCTAGGGCCTCATGAATCCCTATAAGACTATGAAGAGAGGTTTCAGTTACACTATAAGAGAGCCAATTTTACTCTTGACCCTAGATCACGTAAAATAGTACTTCTATGAGGGATAACACAAGAGGTGATAAAAACCCTCGATATGTTCTTAGGAGGAGATATCTACCAACTACCTTATGAAACAAATAAAACTATCTTCAGGAACCATTCTGGGGAAGTTAGGAAGAAAGGCAGAGATGGCCAAAATACAACCAATATCCCTTCCTCTTCCACCTCCATTAAACATGAGATTGGAAATATGTTGGAAGACTTCAAGAGTGACATGATTCACAAATTTTCTTTTTAAATGGACACAATGCAGGTCAAAAGGAAGCAAGAGGAAGTAGAAAGAGACTTGGAAATATGTTTCCCTAGATATACCAGAAAACACCCTAGATATAAATCTCCACTAAATTTCATAGATGTTTGCTTAGTCTGTGAGGAGAATCATTCCACAGACAAGTGTCCCTCCTTACCGAGGCTTAAAGTTGTATAAAAATGTGGGGAAGTAGGACCAGAGAAACCATGTTTCATCAACCAGAGAAGTCCTCAAGGCCCAAGGTCATATAAACAAGGTATGCAAGGTGCACCTTACTCTTACTATCACAATAATTAGAATGCACCCATGCAAAATTTGTACATCCCCACTCTTCCATCCTGGACTACACCTCCTACTTGGCCTTACAACCCTCCATATCATCCTCAGCCTGTGAACCAACCATTTCAGTAGTATGTTAGTCTATAACCTTAGTGGAACAATCCATCGGAAGGGTGGAGACCTCAACATAATCAACCACCTGCTCTAATGACTCCACTCCAACCTCAACCTCAACTTACTCATGCTACTCCACCCAAGCTACCTCAGATGCCTGCACAACCCAATCTGAACCCGAACAAAAAACATGCACATTAGGTTTATAGTGGAGAGACATTCTATTCAACTTATGTTGTGGCAATACAAGAGATTAATATCATGTTAGGAAGAGTACTCCTAGACAACCAGCCTCCATCTCCACCTATAGAGGTTGATGAGGAAAAGGAAGAAAGTAATGCCGGATCCAATATTGCACTCCCTTTCTGCGGGCGGCAGTCCATTCCGGTCCCAACACACCCAGAGGAGGCCCAGACAGGAGAGTTCGAAAAAGTATGTGTAAAGATGCCACTTCTCCGGGCCATTAAGCATCTCCCTATATTAAAATAGGCTCATCACTTTGAAAATTTCTTCAAGAGACTTGGGGAGGAAGGAACAAAGAGAGGGAAATCACCACCATTAATGTAGTGGGACAACTATCTCACTTAATGTTTGGAAGAGTGATGTTTCCAAACTACATGGACCATGGCAGTCCAGTTGTAGGTGTGCACATACGTGGGTTCATAGGCCCAAATACTCCAATTTATCTAGGGGCTACCATCAATTTCATGACCAAGTAAACTATGTTGAAACTCAACCTCCAAGGGACTTTGCGTAAAACCACAGTAGTTCTGCAACTTGCAGATCGGTCCAAAATAACTACGGAAGGAATTGTTGAGGGTGTTATGGTTTCAATTGACTCTTGGGAGTATCTTACAGATTTCCTGGTTCTATGTTCAAAAATTAAGTTCAAAAATTAGGCACTGCAGATGCTTATATTAGCTGTCAGGTCAAAAAAATGACTATTAAAAATGGGCCCTTGTCTAAAAATCTAGTATTATATTCTCCAACCCAAAATTCCATTGAACATGATATACCTATATGGTTGGAGGATGAAGAAGAAGAGGTATCTAACACTACCTCCATTTATACCATAGGTGTTGTTCTTACAGGGGGACAACTTGATGAAGATGAACTCATCAACCATGTCAATCAAAACGAGTCCCCCACTAACTGTCCTCTTGAAAAAATAATCAAATAATCTAAAAGCCAACCTTGGATGGAATTCTAGGAAGCTCTCTCGAATTTGGGAAAAGTGTTGAGAAGGTGCATTGAGATGCATCTCTCCTTGAGCCTAGAAAAATGTGAATTCGTGAAAAGAGCACGAGTTGTATTGGGACACTAAATCTCCCAAGCAGGAATACAGGTGGACCTGAGAAAAATCATTGTTATCAAAAGGGTACCTTATCCTCAAAAGAAGAGAGATGTCAACATTTTATTAGGGTTATCTAGATATTATAGAATATTCATCAAGGATTTCAGTAAAATGGCTTCACCAATATTTGGTCTATTGGTAAAATATTTTGATTTTACTTGGTCCAGTCTTTGTGAAGAAGCTTTTGAGCTCATTAACGAAAAGTTAACTACTGCCCCCATTATTTAAGGTCCAAATTGGACTCTGCCTTTCCACATCCACACAGATGCATCTGAAAAAGCTCCGGGGGTTGCATTAGGGTAGTTAGAAGACAAATTACCCTATGAAACCTATTTCATCAATAATAACTTGTCTAAAGCCAAACTCAATTATATTTCCACAGAGAAGGAGATGTTAGCCATTGTCCATGATTTAAAAAAAATTAGACATTATGTCACTGGGTACCAGACCTTTGTACACACTGACCATGTAACCATCAAATATTTAATGAAAAAACCAGATGTTCATTCTAGGATAATTAGATGGTTTTTACTTTTACAGTAGTTTGACCTAACCATTGTTGATAAACCTAGAAAGGAGAATGTTGTTGGAGATTTTTTATCCAGGTTAGCTCTATCTCGAGATGAAGAAGGAATGGTGGATGACCAACTACCAAATGAACATCTCTTTGCTATATCAGCACTCTTACCATCTTTTTCTACAATATCTAACTACTTGGTTTCTGGAAATTTCCCTCCTAATCTCTCATTGAAGGAGAAAATCAATAAAATCAGAAAAAAGTGCCCCTTTCACATGGATTGGGGGAAATCTCTTCAAGTTAGGACCTGACCAAATTCTTAGAAGATGTGTGAGGGAGGAAGAATTTTTTTATATCCTCTCTGCATGTCACGATAACCCTTTTGGAGGCCAATTTGATACAAAAGTGACTTCCTTCAAATTTTTGAAGGTAGGATACTATTGGCATACCCTTCACTAGGATTCTAGAAAATACACTAGCAGGTGTGACTAGTGCCAAAGGATGGGGAAACCTACACAAATGAATGAGATGCCTATGTACCCTTAGGTGGCTCTTGAGCCATTTGAAAAATTGGGCATGGACTTCATTGGACCTATTGATCCAACATATGGACAGAAAAAGTATATCATAATATGCATTGACTACCTGACAAAGTGGGCTAAAAAAAAAGCTGTAAACATAGCAACCGAGAAGAATGTAGTAGAATTTCTGAGGGAGAATGTGATTTAAAAATTTGGATAACCCAGAGGAGTACTTACTAATCCAGGGGCACAATTCAATTATCATCTCATTAAGAATCTTTTGAAGAGGAGAAAGACAAAGCAGAAGACTTCTATTTCCTACCTCTCTCAGGCGAATGGCCAAGTGGAAGTGACTAATAGATCCTTGGAGAGTATCCTCACCAACGTTGTGAGCAACAATAGGAAATATTAGGTGGATATATTGGTAGAAGCTACTTGGGCCTACAGCACTACTTGAAAAACAACAACATTATTCACTCCGCATGACCTAGTCTATGGCAATAAAGCTTTGCTTTCAGTTGAATTTGAATTCAACACCTTAAGGATTGCAATTGAGTTAGACCTAGATATATTAAATGCCCAAAAGGAGAGGTTGATGCAATTAAATGGATTGGATTATTTCATAGTGTAAACACTCATCCACACAGGGGTAATTCAGATGCAAAGGAAGGTCTTGCATAACAAAACATTAAGAAAAAGGCCTTTCAAGAAGGAGATTAGGCATTGTTGTATGAATCAAGTTTGAAGGACTTCAAAGGAAAACTGATGAAAATATGGTTGGGACCCTAAAAAGTGGAAAAATTTTATGATAATGGCACACCTTAGGTCAAAACCATATATGAGGAAGGAATTCCCCTACTTCTCAATGGTTACAGGCTCAAGGTTTACAAGAAGCCCTTATTTAGGGCATAATTTTTAAATTCCATAAAAAGGGAGGTGGATATCATTGGAAACTCCATAGTTTCCAGTTTCTCCTAGAGGGAAAAAATAAATAAAGAGGCATGGGTTAAAACCTCACTGAAGTTCCCTAGGCCAACTCCACGGTTGAAAACCTCCATGAGGAAATCCTGGAGTAGGGAAAAAAAAATCCTTCTATGAAAACCTCTCTAAGGTGCCCAAGGTAGGCCTATGGGTTGAGAACCTTTATGGAGGTAACCCACTTTCCTTAAATAAAAAAAGAGAGAGAGAAAAAAAGAAAAAAAATAAAATAAATAAAAGGAAAAAGAAAAAATACCTATGCATTTATGTGTTTTTTTGTTTTGCAGGTTATTGATTAAAGAAGGTTTTTGGGATCTAGAGGAGTGATTTCTCTTCATTCTCTCTTCTTCTCTACTTCCAAACTCCATAAGGCACTCCATCATACATCCCTTCATCGATTTCACTCTTCATATAAAAAATATGTTCACTTTTTTCCCTAAATTGTAATTGCTACAGGAAAATCATGCAACTACAGGATTCATGTAGCACTACAAGAAACTCATGTAAATGTTATAGAAAACTCATTCATTAATGAAAAAGGTTTCCTATGTATTTATGAACTTCAATAAGGGTATTATAATTCATGTTTTCCTATACCTACCATTAACAAAACCCTATTTCACTCCATGCACAAGGTTTCCCAATCTAAACCCTGTATTGTAGCTTTAGTAGGTAAAGCATTGGAAACATGGCATGAGAACCCTTCCACTTGCCTATCCTCCACTCCATTAATTCCATGACTTCCTCCATAGCATCCATGAACCATATCCCTCCATTTCCGAGCAAAATGAAGCAAGAAGAGGCAAGAAACAAACTATTACAAGTATTAGAAAGTTTCTTGTAGAAAATATGTGTGTGGCATAGCAAGGCAAAATATGAAGGAAAAATGATGAGGATGACTCCAGGAGATGGCCAGAAAACTCCATAAGGATAATCATACCACCCATGGCACTTGAAGGCCTCCATGCAGCACCTACAAAAGAAAAAAAACAATAAAATGGTAAGTAACTCACTCAAAAAAGACAAAGAACTCACTCATAAAAATTTTCTCACTCAGAAAACAAATAAAAAAATGAAGACACGAGAAATAATAGAATAATTATACCACCACCAGCTCCATCTCCTTCAACACCTCACCAACACCAGGTAAATCTCAGGTATGGTCTGTCACCTCTCATTGTGCATCCATAATTGCAAAAATAGTTCAATGTCAAGTTTTAAAATTTTAACAAGAAAAAATATGGCTAGTTAACTTGGCCAGCTTCGTAAATTAAAACTGGAGGAAAAGTGAAAGTGCATACCACCTATGCAAGTAAAATCGAGTCAAGTAACAGTTGATGGGTGTGAAGGGAAATGATCACGAGGTAAGGAATGATTAACTGAAGTGGGGTCCAACGGTTTCAAAGAGGAAAATTTTGTTAAGCATGAGTCACCAAAACAGTCCAAATTTAGTTAAAAATCAAATAAAGGTAATATTCGTTTCATTTCCACCATTACATTGAGAATTTAAAAATGTTGGAAGAGCAGGAAATTAGTGGGAACCATTAGAAGAGTAACATTGAGGTTTGGGCTTGCATGCACCATCCTGCTACAGGAAACATAGTTTCTCTACAGGCAACTTCAGAAGTAGACCAACAAGGATTCAAAAGGCAACACAAAGTCACATGTGGGTGAATTGAATTCCTAAAGCCTCCATCTCTCAAACCAAAATAGCATAGGACCAACGTAAGTGGATCTTCATCCTCAAGCACTGAAATTTCTCCATATAATTCACACTTAGGAAAAGTAACTTTGACATTTATAGGGTAAAATAAATTTTCTTGCATTTTGTTTCAAGACCTCCATCTCCTAGACATAACTCTTAAACCTATCACCACCTTCATATCACAATATTAAAATTTGGGGGGGGGGGGGGATGAGGGATTATGATATAAGAGATTCTACTAACATTAAGAGAATTAGGCAACACCCTCAGGTTATGGAAATCTTTTGAAACCACCAATGGGTAAGGTTCATTGAGCTATTGAAAGGATCTGATGATGAGATAGATAAAGAATTTCTAGTGGCTCTGTATTCAGATTCAGAAGAGAGAGCCACCACAATTATTATAGGCCTAGCCTTCACATTATCTCCTGAACCCATAAGCAGAGTTACAACCTTTCCCTTAGGAATCAAATTGGTTAAGGAAAGAATGCCTAGCACTAGAGCTAAAAATAATTTCCTTCTACCAGGAGAGGATTACATTGAAGATAAAAATGGAGTGAGCAGATAAATCCTTCCATTCCCTTGGGATGAAGTAGCCTTCCACACCATGAAGTTTATTTCTTGTGAAGGTATACTTAGTGTGTTCTATGGGTATCATTTCAGATTGTTATATGAACTTAGGTTTCAAGGAGAGCTCCCACCTGAACAGAGATCAAGTGTTCCTCACTTCCTCCTAAACTCCATCATTGACATGAGCCATAAATTGAGGCAAAGGAAATATCAACACTTGGCCCATCATGGACTAATAAAAATAATTGTAAATGATGCTTTGAGAAGGTTGAACCTACTTGTATCCTGTTTTTATTTCATAGACATGGATATGGAAGCCTTTATAGCTATCCAAACAGGGAAAACCTATGCTTCTTGCCTTAGAGAAGGAGAATAATACTAATAATAATAATAAGAAGAAGAAGAAGAAGAGGTTGAATAGGAGGTAAAAGAAGAGAAAGAGGAGGCAGAAAACAAGGAAGAAAAACATGAGATGGATATTGAGGTAGAAAACATAGAGACAACAGAGAGAGAGAACAAGAAAAAGCTGAGGGAAAGGAAGAAGAATGGAATGAGGAATAGGAAGATGTGGACCTTATCTTAGGAAGTGAAACCTCCCCTTAAGATACCAACATGTAACCTGACATCACAAATCAAGAGTTATCTACCACCCTAACTACATTGAGCACACGTATCAAAACAAAAAGAAAGTGGAAGACACCTATGTACTTCAGAACTAGGAAGAGTTAGAGGGTGAGACAGGGAAAACCAAAAACTCCCACCATGAGCCCTATCACCATTGAAGAATCACCAAAGGATGAAGAAATCATATTAGAGGAAGGAAAGGTGCAAGAGGTAACTTCACCCATAAGGACCCCTATAACATATATAAGAATAAATTGAACCATATTTGCATCCCATAAACCTGATTCAACCACCACAGACCCTCCAAGGAGTGAAAATAGTGAAAAACAAGGAAAAATGGGTCTTCAGGAAGTAAAATAGAGGTTTCTACAAGAAAATCCATAAGGCACAAATTTGGAGAAAAAGGCCTTGTTTGAAGAGGAAAAGACAGCCACAGAGAGGCAAGAGGTCAAGGAAGCTGAGGGAAAGACACAAGAGGAAAAAAAGGATGAAAAAGAGGGAGGAAAAGACGATAATGAAGAGGCCACCTCATCAAAACCAATCCTCAAATATGTTTCAATAGTGCCAAACCCTAGCCCTCAACCTAATCTCAGCTCTTACTACACATACATTGAGGGGGGTAGATCAATTCCTCAAAAGTTCACAATTTATTTTTTTTATCAGTTAGAGGAAGAGAGGGCACACACTCATAATTGGATTAATCTTGCCACATATAAAGGAGTGTATGACATAGGAGTCATTGAAGGAAAATTAGCTGAGTTGTGGAAGGATTTATATGATGTGAGGCTCAAAGAGTGAGTTTTGAAGGAGCACCTTCAGAAGGCACATGCATAGAATGTAGTAGTACATGAGCAACTTCAGCAAAAGGGTAGAGAAGTGGCCATTGATGGGCCTCTAAAGTAGACATAAAATAAGGCCCATCTACCTTCCTTATGCACATAAATATATATATATATATATATATATATATATATATATATATATATATATATATATATATATATATATATATATATCCTTCGGCACTTAATAATGTTTTCTTATGATTTAATATTTTCTTAGGAAGGTTTAAATGTAATTGCATATTTGTGCCTAATATTGGTTATTGTTGTAGAATATTGTGAGAATATTTGGTAGATTATGCAGATTTGGAGAAGGAGATGATTTAGGGACTTGCTTGCTGCCACTGGAAAATCAAGATTGGAAAATAAGTGAGCAAAATATCAGGAAATTAGGGAGAAATATTGGAGAGATTCAAGGGGGTTGTCTACCCTCCTTAACTATCAAAGGTTGCCAAGAAAACTAAAGATGAAGTGCACTAAATCTATTTTTACGTGGATTCATGTGGACTCAATCACTATTTTCAAAGGAGTTGTTGGTAGCTGCCTTGTTGCCTTGTAGAATAAATAGAGCAAAGTTAGAGATAGGAAGGAGGCTTGGTCAACTTCCATTCCTTTCAGGTCCATTCCGGTCCGGGCATTCGATTTTGGTCCATTCTATATAGTCCATTCCATTCCATCCCATGCCATCCATTTTCCATTCTATTATGATTTTTATATTTAAGACCTTCAGGATGTAATAAGATTTCATTTTAATGCAATGAGTATTCAAATGAATTTTTGTTGATCTAGTTCCGGAGAGTTGGGCTCGTGGATTTGGGCCCTATCCATGTGCCTCAACTTCTCTACCTATTACCATTCTTTCCTTTCTGTCATTTAGATAGTTTGTTTCTATCCATTAGTTATTTTTTGTTTCTGTCATTTAGTTAATATTGCTTATGATAGTTTGAAGTTGTCATTTTGAATTGTTGTTGTAGGTTTTCATTTTATTAAAATAATGGAGGATAAAAATCTAAAAGTTATGGATCTATACTTCCCTTATCATCTCTTTCAATAGAGCTTGAGGAGGGTAGGATTTCCCACTGGCTAAAAAAATTGATTTATGTTCCATGTTTTTATCACACATTTTTTTATGTTTTCCCATTTATGAATCTGCAGGTTTGTTTGTAGGAAGAAGTATTAAATTTCTGGAGAATTTCACCCTCACCTTCCCACTTCATTATCCATCTCTGTTGTTATGCTTCTATCCCCTTCTATTTTCACTTATTTGTAGCTGCCACACCCTTTTTATTCCCCAAAACACTTCAAACCAACTAAGCATGCCTTCTATTCCTTCGTGTTCATGTTCTGCGGTTATCATAGCCATTTTAACACAAAACGCTTGGAAAAACATCAAATTTTGAACTCCAACCTTCTCTTCTTGGTTCTCCCGCTATTGTACATCACAATCATACTTCATAAAATTTACCCTTTTCTTTTAAGACTTACCGCTCTAATCTGCCGATTTACTGCTTACATCACCCATCGCATTTCACACTTCACACCATTTAATTGGTTTTTGTTAACACTTACCACTTCCAACAACCGAATGTGATATTGTGATATCACGTATCGCACTTTGCAAAATTTACCACATCGAAAATTGTAATGTTTGCCCCGTCAAACTTCGCACTTCGCAGATTTTACCTTTTCGCAAATATCACTTCGCTCCTGGTCCCAAATTGAACTCCCACTTCTCCGCCAACGCACTTTCTAAAACGTTCCGCTCCAAAGATATTTCTGCACTATAATAAGGTTTTATAAGGTTTAACCCCACTCTTTCCACTTCTAAGCCCTGTTTCATGCATTAAGCCCTCCATTAGCCTTTTTAGCCCCTTTTCTTCCAAAATGCAAGCACACTTCTTCAAATTAGAATTAGGTCATGAATAACTGCATAGATATGAGCATGATAGATAGAGTATGGTGTGTTTAGCCAATTGGCTAAGTTATGTGTGGTATAAATTACTTTCCTTTCTACAATTTAAATTACTTTCATTTCTTCCATTTCCTTTCTGCAAATTGAATTAGTTTCATTTCTGTCATTTCCTTTCTGCAAATTATTTTAGTTTCATTGAAGTGTGATAGACTTCACTAAGAACCCCTAGAGGTAGCACCCTTTCGTACAGTGGAAGAGGATGAAATGAACAGAATGCATCTTCTATTTTTATAGCACTTCCACCTCCAAGTTTGTACGAACCCTGAGTTGATAAAGTAAAGTAGGGTAGCCCGTGGGAGTTACAACACTCTTGGTGCAATACTAGGGCTCACCACTTTTTCACACCGTTGTCGGGGAGGTGTCTAGTAGATACTTTGATTATGCTCTAGAATTATTTTATGCTTTCATTTTTCATGTTGTTTCCGAAATATTGAAAAATAAGAAAACATATTATTTTCATGCCTCGTAGGAGTAGGGATACTCAGAAATAAAAATAAAAAACTTCTCCAATACTAGCCCCCCCACTTCACCATGTGGTGCAGTAAGAACCACATCACCATACACATTTGAAGGTATAATATATGGATGGACATGATGAAAATGAAGAAGATATTATTGGGTTTCCCATTTAGGATATGGAAATCAATGTACATATGAAGAAAATCCCTCCATCTTTCCTTTCCAGCTTCCATGGTATGAGGACAGAGGATCGAGAAACATTTCTCTTTGAATTTGAGATACTTTGTAGATCTTATGGCTACTTATCAAACACTCAAAAATTACGATTATTTCCTACAACATTGAAAGATAGATCTCTTAGATGGTTCATGAGTCTAGGTATTTATTCAATAATATCATGGAATGATATGCAAAAGATATTTCTAGAAAAATACAAACATCGTGATCTTAGACAAGAATTTTTTAGAATGAACCAAGAAGAAGATGAAAGCCTTAAGAATATAATAGATAGGTTCATGTATAAAGTTAAGAGGAAAAAATTGCATCATCTAGGATTTGACACACTAAAAACCCTCTTACTTAGAACAATTACGAATGAGTGGATTGATCTCCTTAATCTCATGAGTAAAGGAGATGTATATCAATTTTCATTTGAAGAAATTTGTGAAACATGCCAGTGCATATCAAGAGTAAGGGAAAGAGTAAGTAAGTCAACATCAACATTGGTAAGGCAAGATGAAATTGGAAATTTGCTTGACAACTTTAAAATGGAAATTCTTAGCAATCTAAGTGAACAAGAAGAAATTTTAAAAATGCAAAATGAGAAAAAAGAAGATGCTGATATTTTTGTTATCCATGAAGAATCATATGCTAGTAAATTTTTTCATCATTCCCAGGGTTTAAAGAAGTTTACCAAGAAGACAATGGAGCAAGGAAATCACCAAAGAAGCTATGTTATATAGATCCAAGGAGACCCTGGCTGCCTAGTCAACTTGATATTATGCAAGGAACCACTTCACAATTTGAAGCTTATTCACATCCATCTCAAACTAATTGGGACACACTCCCTCCTTTTCAACCTTGGCAATCTCAACCCCAAAACCAATCTTGGCAATATGGTTAGCAAGGTCCCTATTAGGAAAATCCTCAACATCCTCAATATTCCCTCAATATCCTCCATATCCGACTCCATGCTATCCCTACATCCACCTCCACCACAACCACAACCTCAACCACATCCATCTCATATATCCACCCCCACTCAACTTCCTGTACCACTATTTCCAGACCCATACAATGAAGTATCTCAACTCACTTACAATGTTGAGGTACAACGCTACCAAACATATCCTCTTGATCTAAATGGTTTGCATATTAGTTCAAGAAAGGTATTGTAAAGAATATATTTTCTTAATGTCATTGAAGGAAAACATCAAGAAGAAGAAGATCCAAATGAGGAGATCAAAAGATGGAGGGCTACACTTGATGATGAGAAGATATCAGAATCATATGTTGAGAAAGTTCCATCATGTTTACCAATATTTCTTCCATGTGTTCAAGAGAACAAATAGCAAAAAGAGGAATATTTGACTGCTGTTATAGAAGAGGACATCCAAGATGATCCAACTCAACAAGGGAACCAGGGGGATGAAAACTATATTGACATATGGTTCCAAACAGTCATTAAGTTGTCGCAACACAATCTTCTCCAATAGTACTTGATACAATCCCAGTCAAAGAAATTCATCTCTCACATTCAGGTACGTGTCAAAGAATGTATTCCAAGTGTGCACATCATTTTATCTATCATCTTGATGTCTACATGGATCCATTGGAAGTATTCCTATACTTGAAAAAGGCTTTGTTTTTGAAAAAGTAGAGTAGGAAAATGAAAAAGGAAAAAAATAAAAAAACTGAAAGAATAAAATCTCAGGTGAAAACCTCTTTTGAGTTTCCTGATATTAGCCCACTGATTGAAAACCTCCATGAGGCAGTCATTAGGTTGAAAAAAAAAATTTAAAATAAAATATCGTAGGTGAAAACCTCCTTTGAGGCACCTAGGCATACCTTCTAGTTGAAAACCAAATTGAGGTAGCTAGTAGGCCTTATAAAAAAAAAAAAACCATGTATCTCTCTCTAATGCATGTAGGTTCTCTCTGACCTTTACAAGTAGAAAAAAACAAGTTGGCACAAAAATAAAATTCGGTCGACACCCTAGTTAAAGGTAGTTAAACTTTGACTTGCTCCTCCTATGCTCAGAAGCTCCAAAAGGACCTCAAGTAGATTATCACATGCAGCTTCAGAACCACTGAAGACAGCTTCAACAACTGTAACAACAGCTTCAATATCACCTACAAAAACAAATCAATGCTAAGGATTAGGTATGCAATCATCTATAGCCAAAACATTAAAAAGTATGAGAAGGAAGGTTTTTTATATAACATAAATCAGTAGTAGAGAAACCTCAACCTTGTCTAACAACTAGCCTCACTTTTTTCACCAAGAAAAGGAACAAGACAAAAGTAAAAATGACTTGAGAAAATGGGCAGTAAGTAGTTCATTGTAATAGAAGACAAGGAATTCCAAGGGATAACCAAGGGTGAACTCAGTTCATAGAAAAAATAACTGTGAGTTTACTTTGCGTGCAGTAAAAAAAAAAAAAAAAAAGAGAGAGAGAGAGAACAAAAAAAGAAAAATAAAAATAAAATGTGGATCCACCACCTATTGTCATGCTAAACAGATTTTCTTAAGGCATATGAGGACCTACATGAAGCACCTAAAATAATAATAGCAATAATATTAGCAGGAGGAGAACCGCATCAGCCAATAAACAGAAAATGAAATAAACCAACATGTAGGAAAAACCATAAGGCAGGGAGGATGAATAGGTTGCTCAGAGGATGAGCAACATTTTCAGTAGGGGGGTGATGATGGGCCTCTAAATTAGACATAAAATAAGGCCCATATAACCTTTCTTAAGCCCATCTACCTTCCTTATGAACATGAATATATATATTAAATCTCTCCTTCTGCACATAATAATGTTTTTTATTACTTCAATATTTTCCTAGGAATGTTTAAAGGTAATTTCATATTTGTGCCTAATATTGGTTATTTTTTTGTAGAATATTTTGAGAATATTTGGTATATTATGTGGATTTGGAGAAGGAGATGATTTAGGGACTTTCTCCCTACCACTGGAAGATCAATATTGGAAAATAAATGAGCAAAATATGAAGAAATTAGGGGGAAATATTGGAGAGCTTCAAGGGGCTTGTCCACCCTCCTTAACTATCAAAGGCAGCCAAGCAAACTGAAGACGAAGTGCACTCAAATTATGTTTACATGGATTCAAGTGGACTAAATCACTATTTTCAGGGGATTTGTTGGTAGTTTCCTCGCAGAATAAATAAAGTAGAGCTAGAGCTAAGAAGGAGGTTTGATTGACTTCAATTCAATTTCGGTCCACTCCGGTCCGACTGTTTGATTTTTGTCCATTCGATACAGTCCATTCCATTCCATACCATGCCATCCATTTTCCCTTATATTAGTATTTTGTTGTTTAATACCTTCAAAATGTAATAAGATTTCATTTTAATGCAATGAGTATTCAAATGAATTTTTGTTGATCTAGTTCAAGAGAGCTGGGCTCATGGATTAGGGCCCAATCCACGTGCCTCAGCTTCTCTGCCTGATACCATTCTTTCCTTTGTTTCATAAAGCTATTTTTTTTTTCCATTAGCTATTTTTAGTTTATTCCATTAGCTATTTTTAGTTTATGTCATTTAGTTAATCTTGCTTTTGATAGTTTCAAGTTGTTATTTCAAATTGTTGTAGTAGGTTTTCATTTGCTAAATAGAATGGAGGATAAAAATATAATTTTTTTGGATCTAGACTTCCCTTCTTATCTCTGTCAATAGAGCTTGAGGGGGTATGCTTTCTCACGGGCCAAAAAAATTATTTATGTTCACTATTTTTATCATGCATTATTTTATGCTTTCCCATGCATGAATACGTAGGTTTGTTTGCAAGATCCAGTATTAAAGTTCCGCAGAAGTTCACCCTCGCCTTCCCGCTTCATTTTCCATCTCTGTTGTTACGATTCTATCCCCTTCTATTTTCACTTATTTGCAGCTGCCACGCCCTTTTTATTCTCCAAAACACTTCAAAATGACTAAGTTTGCCTTCTATTCCTTCATTTTCACATTCTGCGGCTATCACAACCATTTTAACGCAAAATTCTTGACAAACCATCAAAGTTTGACCCCCGCCATTTTCTTCTCGGTTCTTTAGCTACCATACATTGCAATCGCACTTCACAAAATATACCATTTTATTTTAAGACTTACTGCTCTGATCCACTGATTGCAATATTGAAATCGCACCCCGCCGTCGGTCCCACCGTCACGTCACCTGTATCATTTCGCACTTCTCACCATTTAATTGGTTTTCATTAACACTTACTACTTCAACATACCGATTGCAATATTTCAATATCACATATCGCACTTCGCAACATTTACCACATCGCAAATAGCAATGTTTACCCCGTCACACTTCGCACTTTTCTCCCGCTCCCGAACTACACTCCCACTTCTCTGCCATTGCACTTTTCAAAACATTCCGCTCCAAAGCCATTTATGCACTGTAATAAGGTTTTATAAGGTTTAACCCTTCTCTTTCCACTTCTAAGCCTTCTTTCATGCATTAATCTCTCCATTATCCTCTTTAGCCCTTTTTCCTCCAAACTGCAAGCACACTTCTTCAAGTTAGAATTAGGTCATGAATAACTGCATAGATAAGAGCATGATAGATATAGTAGGGTGTGTTTAGCTGATTGGCCAAGTTAAGTGTGGTATAAATTAGTTTCCTTTCTGAAATTTAAATTATTTTCATTTCTGTCATTCCTTTCTACAATTTATTTTAGTTTCATTCAAGTGTGACAAAATTCAGTAAGAACCCCTAGAAGTAGCACCCTTTCATAGAGTGGAAGAGGATGACATGAACAGAATTCATCTGCTGTGTATATAGCATTGTCACCTCCAAGATTTTATGAACCCCAGGTTGATAAAGTAAAGTAGGGTAGCCCTTCGGAGCTGCAGCACTCTTGGTGCAATATCGGGGCTCACCAGCCACCATGGCAGATTTGTGCATAGAGGTCGTTCAACACAAATATCCTTCAGACTCATATACAATTTACCTCAAGGAGTAGTGGCTCCTCTTTCAAATTAAAACATAAGCCTCCCATGGATCCTTACCTTTCCAAAACTGTAGACAATTCATTGATTTCTACAATCAAGAAAGTATGGCAGGCAAGGTGAAAATGGTAGAGTTTTACATGCATAACCTTATGTTGACAGATTTAAATATATGGGACACCAATCCTAGGATGGGGGATATGGAATTAATGGCTTTGTAATCATGGATATGGAGGCAAGAGAATAAGAGATGAGAAGGGTTGTGAGAAGATAAAATAAGGAACCCTTACACATTAGGGAAGAATTGTTTAGCCCTAGAGGAGTCATCAATAACCATCCGAATATTGAAAAGGATCCTGAACTTGTTGAAAGATACCTCCATACAAAATCTAAAGAAATTCCTCACTTTGATGATGTTCCTAGGTTTTTTGGAGATGAGTGCATAATGGCTAGACAAAGAAGATGGAAAAACCTCGCTTGCAGCCTTAGAAACATGGAGTATTACACACTAGAGATATTGAGGGGTGCCTTGGAGAGAGCACCATTGTACAAGAGGGCCATGCAGACCAAAAATATTTAGTGGCTTGGCTTGAAGCTCAGTCCGCGCTTGCTGTTGGGTCTAAGTGATGGAAAGGACCAAGATGAGCAGAGCAAAGAATGGGAGGAAGCATAAAATAAAGATGGGTTTTACCCTCCTAAAGGGACTCCCACACTTCTTCCTTGGGAAGCCAGGGGGTCCATCGAAGCCTTCAAATAAATGCAGAAGGAGGACTAGTTTCTCAGAGGATGAGAAACCATTTAGTAGGGGGGTGATGATGAGCTCCATTATTAGGTACATTTGGAGGGGTTAATGGTCACCTTTTTTCCTTATTAAGAATATTTCTTTTGTATTTTAATTATATTGTGGTCTTATTTTGCTATTGTAGATGGTGATTTAGGTTTATCATACATTGAGTACCTAAGATGAGTTAAATGTAGAGAAATCATGAAGATATTGCATTTTTGTGAATTTTTTTTCATCAAGACACGAAGTAGAAAATAAGGAGAAATTATAGGGGGTTTTTCACCCTCCTTAACTCCCAAGGGCAGCCGAGGGATCTTGGATATTCCCTCCAACAACTCAAAATCAAAGGAAGCCAAACAAACTCAATATCAAGTGCATTAAAACCATTTTTCACTTACAGTCAAGTGGACTCATCATTTAATTTTTAGGGAGTTGTTGGTAGCTACCCTTTAGGTTAAATAGGGTTGAACAAGAGCTCATTAGGATTCGAAGTTTGGAGAAAGCCATTAGTCTCTTTTCTCTTGTAATCATTTTTCAATATTTTTATATTGAGGTACTGAGACTATCTTTTGAAATTAAATGAGTATTCAGATTGTGCTTTACTGATCTAGTTTCAGATAGTTAGGCTTGTGGGTTAGGGCCAAATCCATGCACCTCAACCTCCCTTATGTAATCATTCTTTACTTTCATGTCATTTAGATATTTTTTCTTATGAGTATTTAGCTAGTTTGCTTGTATTTTCATTTACTATTTTTTTCTTGTTTCCATTTGTCTTTTGCTATAGATTTAGCTTGTTTACATGTTGGTAGATTAGGTTATCAATTCATAAAGTTGTGAGTCAAGCCTCCCCTTCTCATATCTCTCATTGGAGCTTGAGGAGGGTAGACCTTCCCCACACACCAAAACCAAGGAAAATTATCTTGAAGTTTAAAAACATTGGCGAATATCACTTGTCCCTATTATGAAAACTATACAATGTTTATTGATGCATTTGTAAATTTATTCAAATTTATAATTGTTTTATATATATTCTCTATATAATATTGGTGATTTTTAAGGTCAAATAATTTTATATCGTAAAATTTTGGTGAATCATTTTTATAAAAAAAATTGAAATTGGTGAATCTTATTTTTGGAAAAATCATGGAAAATTAGCCCACCTATGAATATTAGCCCCTAAATTTTTTCATGACAAAAATTTCTTGCTCCTGGAATAGATAAGGTTGATTACTATGTGTTAGCTCCCTGTAATTTTTCATATTGGCAAGACCAAATGAACAATGGTAACATCAAACGAACTTTGGAGTCCTAGGACGTAGCCTTCCTGGACTCACAAATGGCTCTCTCTATATTTGTATAAAATATATGACTTGATTGATTTATGATGTTGATTCTAGGATAGTTAAAATGATAGGGTTTGTTTTTTTTGTTTTGTTTGGATGGGCTGCTTGTTAAGAAGAGCAGATAGATTAAGGGAAATTCAAACCATTGGGCTATGGGGTCTGTGAAAGGCTTGAAAAGTACAACAATAAATCAAGGGTGTTTCATAGGGTAAGCTAAGAAAGGAAAATGGATCTTAATAGCTTAGGTGGGTGTGAAATGAACATTTAAATTGTGAGTTTAGTAGGTTTAAAGGGAAATTAAGAATCCTTTTACATATACTAGAACAAGAAGAGTCTTTAAGATCACTATGCTCAAGAAAGAACCAAAGGACAGGGCATACCATAAAATTCTTTTGTCTTGCTTTATCAAGTAAAATTTGAGACAAAAATCTAGCAAACCCTAGAGAGCGGTGAACTGCTAAATTCTCTAGTTATTCACTTTCAGAGAAAGAAAACATTTAAGATGACAAAAAAGTAATGATTAAAGAGTAGGGAAATCCTAAATTATTCAATCAAACCTTAAATACCTTTAAAGTTACTTTTCAAGATAGACCAAAGGATAGGGAAAACCATAAACTTCTTTAGCCTAAACCCTAGTAAGAAAACTTCAAAGAGAGACCTTAAAAATAATGTTTCAACCTACACCAAAGGACAAGGCATACCATAAAATTCTCTAGTTTGACTCTGATTAAATTATTTTCAAGACAAAAAACTAGGTGGAATCAGAAATAAACTAAGAATTCTCCAATCAGACCTAGTAGAGGAAAATATTTGAGCAATAGAAGCAGACAGACTTAAGGTGCCTCTGACAGCATATCTTAACCTAAATTTTCTATTAGATTGCAAGAGAAACGATGAACAATATGGGAAAAAAAGAGGAAACAATAACTAGATTAGTATAACATCACCATTTGACAAATTTCATGAATCCTGTGAATGTGCTTGCTCCATTAATCATTCAATCCAAAGCAGTTACAAAGCTCCAAAGCCAAAAACTCTTCATAACTCAGTCTATGAGGTATTCAGTTCAACAATCAACTAACCAAACTATGAAGCATACATGCAGTATTTATCTACAAAATGGGGAAGTAAACCCTAGCTAGGGTTTCAAATGTCATTCATTACATAGTTAATGCTTTTGACCTTTGAGACCATGCAAGGCCCAAGGAAAAATATTTAAAACTCATTTATGGAAAAAATAACTTCTAACATAACTATTTGAGCTAATTTCTAAAAAAGTTTGACTCTAAGGCTCCAAAATACCTTTTTCAATAACTCCTGGTAAGGGCGTAGCTCCAAGGTACAGGGACGCAATGCCAATGCAAACGCGCAGCGCCAAGATTGGGAAAATGACGTGTTTTGCAGCTAACTTTTGGAGGCCTTCCCGGTGTCCAAATGAGCTCCATGATGGCTCATTGGAGAGGTCTCTAAGTCTATTTTCCAAATATACTTCCACTTTTCCCATTTTCCGTTTCAAAATCCACTTCTCATAAGACTTATAAATGCGCAGTGCCAGTGCCAAAAAGAGGGCAGAAAGGTGATTTTTTGGTAGTTTTTAGCCTTTTCGAGGGACAAGTTTTGCTCCAAATGTTCTGAAATTTTCTTAGGTTAATGTAATTGGTATGAGGAACATGAAAATTCTAACCTTTTTTCATTTGACTGCCCCAAAAAGGAGCGCAGCGCCAGTGGCGCTACGCATTTGGCCCAATTTTCTGCAAGCCAAACTGTCAAAATTTCAAAATTTGCACCAAAGTGCGAAAAATGGATTTTTCTTTACTGATCATGGTTGGGAGGCTTGGAGGGACACATAAGCAAGGATATAAATATTCTCCTTCTCCTTTTCCTCGATCAAACTTCAAATCTTTGGATGGGCACGTTTGAGCTTGGCCCTTGCAACCCTGTTTCTCATGGCATAATGTTTTGCCATATTTCTCTGCATGTTAGTGTATATTTTTTCCTTCTATAGCTGACCCTTATTGAGCATTGGAAAAAGGTATGAATTTTCCATGTATTTATTTATCTTTTTCCTTTAATAATAACTCCTTTATATTATAGAATGGTAATATATTAAAGAATTACAATAGAATTAAGGAGATTAGTGGTTGTTGCAAATTGATAAAAGATTGTCTTTTCTTATATGCAGAAAATGGATGAAGTGGGAAGCCACCATTTGAGAGGAGAAGACAAAGTAGAAATAATTGTTGTCCCTTCAACAAAAGACCATATCCAAACAAGAAGGTCAAGATCGGAATTACATCGTGACATCAGCGCAAGAAGACAAAACGATAACTAAAGTTAGAATATAGAGTGAATCCCTTAGGATCTCTCGATCCTAAGGGATTGCTGCTCAAATCTTATCTGTCTTTCTTGTTTCGTTCGCTAGCTGTTATAAAAGGACAATGCTTGTAGAAATCGATATATGTAATATATGATGTATTGTGATTATTCAGACTTCCTGTTGTATTTTCACAATTTATCATCGACTCTTGTTGTTTGAAAGAGAGTGTAATTGCTTGTAAACTCTGTTACATATGATTAATACATAATCTGGTTGTCGTTCCATTATTTGATACTAGAGTAGTTCGGCGGTGCTTCAATAGTGGTTAAGGGCCCAGCCCTAGTGGATCCACCTACTATCTGTACCATTACTTTCCAATTCATTTCGTGTGATGGTTTGATTTAGTTCTCATTTCTTTTAAATCACATTGCTTCACAGTTTCCATGTTCTATAGCTTACTATTTCGATGTTTTATGAAATCGGTTTGTTGCATCAATTATGAGTGAATTGCATTGCTATTCCTTTTCAACATAAAAAGATTATGTATTCCTCTGTAACTTATATTGTTATGCTTTTCAGATATAAAGCTTCACTTTTTAGAGTTTTTTGTTCATTTCCATTAGATAGATCTACTTTTCATTTCCATTCAATCACTTTGCTGTTCATTTCTGATAACTAGCTTTACTATTTATTCCTTTCCCGTAAGTATTTGGTTTGATTTAGAACGTTATTGCAGAGAGCATGTTTATTCTATTTCCATTAGCAGTAGTATTGATTTGACTCAGTTATCATTTCCAATTAGTTTCCTTATCGTGAAGTGTAAGATCATCAACTGTAAAGGACATTGGCTATTACTGTCTAAGTTCTCAGATTGAAGATGTTGTTCACGCTTAATTTCATTTACATCAGTTGACAGAGGAAATATTTATTACTACTGCATCCTTGACTGATGATTTCCGAGTGAGTGATTAGATTTTAGAGCTTTAAGTTTCATGTCATTGCAATTAGATTTCATTTTCAAGCATCCATTTACTCTTGCATTTGAAACACTGTACTGCAAATTGGAGAGCATTACTCTTAGATTGAATTGCTCCCTCAGATTGAGTACACTCTTGAAATAAAAAATCGTACCTGGATTGATAGTTAATGTAGGATAAATAGGAGTTAAAAAGACACCTTTTATACCTAAAAAATTTGGCGTCGTTGCCGGGGAGAGTGTAGCTATCTAGAAAGTGTGATGTACATTTGATTCTCTCTGCTAAGGAAGAACTAGGTATTAAAAACGGAAGGTAAGAACCTGCGTAACGAACAAAGAACATGCTCATTTATCTGCCCGCTTCACAACAAAACTGTGTAGAAGTTTAAGGTAGGAATGAATGTTTTCATTTTTTTGAATGACTAGAAAATCTAAACAAAAAAAAACTCCTCCCAGACCTAAAAAACCTAAGGGACCGGTGACCCTTGGGTGAAAAACCTTTATCGACAATATTATTAAGAAAGCTGAATCTTAGTCATCAGTAGGACATTGAAAAATTTCTTCTAGACAACCTACTAGCTCCCTTCAGGCCACAGAATCACCATCTGTAGCTTTTGCTGAGGTGCATAGCCAAATAGAAGAGACTAAGCAATATTCTCAAGAAATTGGGAATTCTTGCCCAATTTATTTACAAGAAGGGAACTCTAGTAATCTCTGCAAAGGAGGAGGAGAAATAGGGGAAGTAGAAGAACTAAGATTCCCTCTTGAAGTAATCCAAACACCAAGCAGCCCAGATAAGGGAAGTGCTATCAAAGTCATCCAAAAAAAAAATAAAGAACCTGAAGAACCAAAATCCCCTTAGATAATAGTTCAGCAAGGGACACTCATTATCCCAGACCAGGGGAGTGTTGTTAAAGTCATCCCTACTCCTTCTAGTCAGACTAGGAATAATTCCCTAGAAATCCTAGAAGGATATTGGCACATATTTGATCAAATGGACCACAACTAGCAACCACCCTAAACTTCCACACTACAATATCCCATTGTGGACACTGTAGTTAATGCACCTATGAAGGCCATTCCTCTCCAGCATATTCCTACATTCCATGGCTTAACATCGGAAGATCCAGATGCATTTCTATTTGAATTCGATGTATTATGCAAGGGGTATGACTATACCACCGATCCCCAAAAGCTAAAATTATTCCCCTCCACATTAAAAGAAGCAGCTTTACGATGGTTTATGGGGTTAGGTAGAGGTTTTATAAATGACTGGGATCAGATGAAAGCTGCTTTTCTAAAGAAATATCGGGTTATTGCAGGTCCAGAGAATTAAAAGATGAAATATTTCAGATGACATCAAAACCTAATGAAACATTGGAGGAATATGTAGAACGCTTTCAATACAACCTATAGAGATCACCTTATGCATCTTTACCCTTACCTGATAATGTATTAAAAACCACATTAATTATAGGGATGAAGGAACAATGGGTTGAAACATTAAACATCATGGGAAAAGGTGACATATATCAGGAAAATTTTTCTGACATTACTAATTTATGTATTACGAGTTCGAGAGGCAGCACAAAACTAAAACCAGTAGAATGTGACATGATCACAAGAGATAACAAGGCCTCCGGTGGAGGTATAACTCACACAGAAATTGGCAATCTACTAGAATATTTCAAAACTAATATTCTAGGGACTCTGACAATACATCTCGATATCATGCAAGCTAAAAAAAAGCAAGCAATAACAGAACAAAATTCGGCCATATTCTGCCCTAGATGTAGAAAGAAACATAGCCATAAAGAGTGCCCGCTGGATACAGTCCAAGTCTATTCCATCTGCACGAAATAACACTCCACAGAAAGTTTCCCTTCACTCCCAGGATTGAAAGCAGTCTACAAAGAAGAAGAAGAAGAAACAAAAATGGTATGCCTACTTAATCAATGCCTTCAATGGCAGCCACGACAAATAGGTATGCCCATTGATCCATCCTCTTCCTTTCAGTATCCTCAGTATAATGCTCAGTAATATAATGAAATGTGGCAAAATCAGCCACCCTTCACCAGTTGGTCACAATAGCCATTTCCTACATCGCCATGGCCAAATCAAAAAAATCAAACCAATTGGCCAAACTTCCCTTACTATCCACCATTCTAGAAAAATAATACATATCTGACACAATGGTCGCCGTCCACCTCGCCGAATCATACCTTGTAGTCGAACTGGAAAAGATCTATGAATCAACCAGCTGGAACGATTCCTCTCCCTCCACCTACACTGCCAGCACCATTTACATTACAAAAAAATCTCCAGACCAAATTAAGACCGCAACTCCCAGCCCAACCCAACCCAAACCCTAATAATAGGCCGGTTCAATTTGTTCAAATAATTGAACCACCAGAACTAGAAACTGAGTTAAGGGAGTGCAACGACCTTCAACTAAGGTCTAGGTGCATAATAGAATCAAAGGGAGACAAAAATATTCAAGTTGAAAATCTGTTACCTTCAGAGAAAACATTGCAAAAGGAGAATGTGGTTACACAACAAACTCATGAACAAGAAACCACCTCTTCTCCACCATTCCCAGAACAACTAATCATACCTCGTCCAATAGAACATCCTGATTTTGAACTTCTGGGAGAACTGAAAAATTTTGTGTATAAAAATCCCACTCCCCAAAGCTATCCAAGATATTCCCATTTATGCAAACACCATCAAAGAAATATGTATAAGAAAGCTAAAGAGGAGAACGACAACTAACCCAACCATCCAAGTAGTCGGCACTCTATTTGATTTACTATCAAGAAGAGAAGCACCTGTAAAGTATGAGGACCCAGGAAATCCCATAGTTACGATGCAAAATAATGGACAATTATTTCCAAATGCTTTAGTTGATTTGGGAGCTGCAATCGATATCATAACAACCACCACTTGTCAAAAACTTGGCATTACATCATTAGATCCAACAACAACCTTATTGGAATTGGCTGACCGATTGGTAGTCAAGCCAGAAGGCACACTAGATGATGTAATGGTATATGTAGACTCCTAGGAATACCCTGTCGACTTCTTGATTATTAACCCCAAAAATCAGCTAGATGGACACCTTTTAATCTTAGGTAGACCTTGGCTGGCAACTGCTAATGCTTACATTGGCTGCCGACAAGGCAGCATGACTATAACTAGAGGGAGTTATGTCAAGAATTTGGCCTTATACCCTCCAGCCCAGCCAAGCCTAACGATAATAAATAAATAAAAACAGCCTGTATCATACCTCATCGAAAACATTATATCACCATTAACCATAGAATATGCCCTCGACTTTAAAGACAAAATAGAGGATGGCATCATTAACAGTTTCATTAACCAACCAAAAACCATATCCCATTTGCAATACCACATGATCAAGGCAGCATTTGATCATGAAGAAGAAGAAGATCCCTTGAAAAACATTCCAGATCAATTAATACCTACCACTTATGTTTACAATAGAAAAAATATAGAAATTGAGCCAGGAAAAACCCTGAACATTAACAAAAATTTGACTGCTGAACAAGAAGAGAAGATGGTCCAACTAATGAAAAAATATAAGGGAGCCTTTCCATGGGATTACCTAGACATGAAAGGAATTGATCCCCAGTTATGTACACACCACATTTATACAGAAAAATATGCTAGACCCATTCGCCAACCTCAACGAAGATTAAACCCTCATCTTAAGCATATTGTGAAAGCTGAATTACAAAAAAATTTGGATGTAAACTTTACTGATCCAATATATTATAGCAAGTGGGTCTCTCCACTAGTAGTGGTGCCAAAGAAGAATGGAAAGTGGAGGATATGTGTAGACTACATATAACTAAACAAAGCAACCCAGAAAGATCACTTTCCCCTTCCTTTTATTGATCAAGTATTAGATACATTAGCAAGAAAGAAATTATTTTCTTTCTTAGATGGCTTCAGTGGATACAATTAGATTCAGATTTCCCCTGAAGACCAAGATAAGACTAATTTTACCTGTCCTTGGGGGATGTTTTCTTACAGAGTTTTACCCTTTGGTATATGAAATGCCCCTGCCACATTTTAGAGGGCCATTCTCAGCATCTTTTCAGATTTAATAAATGAAAGGCTTGAAGTATATATGCATTATTTCACACCTTATGGAGATGATTTTGAGCCAGCACTAGAAACATTGGAAAAGGTGCTTCAAAGATGTATTTCCAACAAGATCTTCTTAAGCCATGAGAAGTGTCACATGATGATGATTGACGGACTCATCTTAGGTCATTATATCTCAGCAGCCGGAATACAAGTAGATCTAGCTAAAATTCAAATAATTTTGTTAATACCTACTCCTACCACACAAACAGAGGTACATAGCTTTCTAGGATTTTCTGGTTATTATAGAAGATTCATAGAGCATTATTCTCAAATAGCTGCACCTCTATACGCACTAACAGGGAATTTTGATTTTATTTTTACAGATAAATGTGATCATGCTTTTGAGGATTTGAAAAAGCTTCTATCAACAACCCTAGTGCTAAGCAGCCCAAATTGGGATTTGCCATTCCAAATTTCATCTGATGCCTCAGACACAGTGTAGGTTTTAACCCTAAACAAAAATTATCTACACATGAATATTATAACAGAAAATAAACAATACCCACTGCAAATCATTGCATACATCAGCCTACCCACTGCACTTGCATATGGAACATGGGACATATCCTCCTCTTCTTCTTGTGTCTTGGGACACTGTTCAGCAGACAGCTTTACACCTATAGGAATAGGAACATTCACCGGTTTACTATCCTACATATTGAACCTCTGCAACATAGTCTCGACATACTTCCTCTGGTTTAACCAGAGCTTCCTCTTTGCCTGATATCTCTTAATTTCCATGCCCAAAATATAGTTTGCAGCACCAAGATCCTTCATGTCGAATTTGGAGAACAGCTGCATCTTCAAATCTTGGATAATTTATTTGTCATTTCCAATCAAAAACATATCATCCACATACAAGACCAAATAAATAACACGGTCACCAATTAATTTAAAATAAACACAGTGATCCTCCTTGCTTCTGGTGAATCCAAATCCCCGTATATAGGTATAAAATTTCTGATACCACATCCTTGGTGATTGTTTTAACCCATACAGAGACTTCTTCAACCTACATACCAGTTCTTTCTTACCCTTCACCATAAAGCCTTCAGGTTGCTTCATGTAGATCTCCTCTTCTAGATCCCTGTGAAGAAATGTTGTCTTCACATCCATCTGTTTTATCTCAAAATCAAATACAGCAGCAATAGATAAAATTAATCTAATAAAAGTAACTTTGGCAACAGGAGAAAAAATATCACCAAAATAAATTCTCGGCACCTAGGAATAACCTTTTGCTACCAACCGAGCTTTTTATTTCTCCACCTTGCCTTCTACACTCATCTTCTTAAACACCCATTTTCTCCTGATGGGCTTCCTTCCAGCCGGCAACTCCACCAGATCCCATGCCTCATTTTTGTGCAAGGATGTCATTTCATCAACCATGACCTCCTTCCAAAGTTTTCCATCCTCGGAATCCACTTCCTCCCTAACAGTTCTAGGATCATCATCAGTTATAGTTAAGGCAAAACCTGAACAGAAAGCAAATGGACTATACCTTTCTAGTTTCCTTCTTTCCCGAACTGATCTTCTCAAAGCTGGAGTTTGTGGCTCTTCCTCTTCTAATTCTTCTTCTGTTGTAGAGTCTGATTCATCTTCCTTTAGCTCAAACTCTATATTCTCAAGTTCCTTTGGTATGATTTCATGTTTAACAACATCATTCACCTCTCTAAACACCACATCTCAGTTGTACACAACCTTCCTTGTTTCCAGATTCCAAAGCTTGTAACCTTTTAAACCATCCTTATACCCAATAAAGATGCACCTTTCAGATTTATTATCCAACTTGGTCCTTTTCTCCTTTGGAACATGCACATATGCATCACATCCAAATACCCTTATATGTGAAAGAGAGGGTTTCTTACTAGTCCATACCTCATGTGGAGTCTTATCCTCCAACACTAATGAAGGTGATCTATTAACTAAGTAACATGCAGTCTCCACTGCCTCTGCCCAGAATTCTTGTCCTAACGCGGTACCACTGAGCATGCTTCTTGCCTTTTCCATCAGCGTTATGTTCATTCTTTCTGCAACTCCATTTTGCTGAGGTGTGTATGGAGTAGTCTTCTGTTGTGCTATACCACACTTCTTACAGAACTCTTCAAATTCCTTCTTGCAGAACTCCCCATCATTATCTGTCCTCAGCGCCTTTATCTTCTTCTCTATCTGGTTTTCCACTAGAGCCTTAAATTATTTAAATCTGTCAAAAGCTTCAGATTTCTTCCTCAAGAAATATATCCATGTATTCCTTGAGAATTCATCTATGAAGGAAACATAGTACACAGACTTTCCCAGTGTTGGAACTGACACGGGTCCAAACACATCACTGTGCACAAGTTCTAATATCTTTTTCACCCTCTTAGCACCAGAAGGAAAACTCACCCGATTCTGCTTCCCATATACACAATGTTTACAGAAATTGAAATCCATAGAGAAATTAGACATACCTTCTACCATACCATTTCTATGCAGTATCCGAAGGCCCTTCTCTTCAATATGTCCAAGCCTTTGATGCCATAACATGTTATTTTATCCAGAGACAGATAGGCTTTCTGCTCCACTTTCAGGAACCACATAACTGTTACACCCATCAATAACAGTGCTACCTTGTAGCTTATACATACTTCTAGTCCGAACACCCCGGATTAATACCAGTGTTCCCCGAACCATCTTGTAGGCATCTTTCTCGAATACTGTTTTTACACCTGCATCATCCATCTTGCTTATAGAAATAAGATTTCTGGCTAATGAAGGAATATGCAGAACACCAGAAAGTGTTCTAATCCTTCCACCTTGCAGCTTCAGCTTGACCTTTCCACGTTCGACGATTTTGGCCTTCCTATCTGTTGGACACCTATAAAATTTGTTCTATCAAAAGGTGGCCAAAACATTGTTTAGCCTTCAAGGAACCATTTCATTGCAGAAATGTTATCTCTTGAAGCCTCTTCAAGACATCATCTCCTCTATCCAAAATTTCACTGTTGTTTCCCTTCAGAACTCAGAAATTCTGCTAAAAATTCCATGAGAAAGACTGCTGCAAAATCCCCTTTTCTCCCCTTCCTTCACTCAGAAACTAACCTTCATTTTTACTCTCTTTTTCCCCATAATTTTCCTATGATTTTCATTTTTCCTCATTTCCCCTTCATATAATCCACCTTGCATAGTTTAAAACTCCTTTTTATACTATATCGAAACCCCCAAAAACCTTCGAAAACCATTGAAAATCTATGAAAAAAACCATTTTTTATTAAGGGTTTAAGCCCCTTTGGGCTAAGTCTTTAAACCATCACCCTTCATGCGCCCTGGTGTTGGGACCGAGCGCCAGCCCTCCTATTTCCACCCTCGAAGTTTAAACCTTCATTTTATTTATATTTTTCAGATTTATTATGAAATAAAGTTTCCACCGGTGCAAAATTCTATTCAATCTCCACTGTCGATCTGATCCGCAGATTGATGGCACGCAATCCATTTCTCTAGTGGTCCCCACCAGCCATGTACAGTTGCAAATACCGGGTGGTTTTCATCGCACCGCGTTTGAACACGGGGCTTTTTTTATTTATTTTGGAGGGATTCCACAAACTGCCCGACGCGTGTCTTGTGCACTGTTCAAAATACCACCCTTCATCATGCGTTAAAGATCAGACGTCGACCCAACGCTATATTTATGTGTGCCATACGATCTAAGGCTGCTCATCGGACGGTGATCGTTCACCAAATAAGTCTGATAGTTAACTAGGTATGGCGCGGTGTTAAAACCATCTCCGCTGTCGATCTAATCTACAGATCGACGACCCAAAATTCATCACCCTGATTCCTCGTCCAGTCAGCATTTCCAGACCCAAGATTTTTATTCATCTGGATTTTATTAAAAATATGAAGTCTGGGTGCGTTATATAAGGTTTTTATCATGGGATCTCTGTCGTTGATTGCTTAAGCTTCTCTCATCCGACGGCCCATGATCGTCCCAATTCTCGATCTTGATTTTTGACCATTTTGCCTGAAACAAAGGTTTTCATCCATTTTCTCCATTTTTCCAAAGATGACTTATCAGCTTTAACTTTCACCTCCTCTCCTAACCGTTGATCTCTGTGCAATCGACGGCTCCGATTTAATTCCTCCTTTGTTTCCCTTTGACCCCTTCCAATAAATCTCGACCGTTGGATGATGCCATCCAACGGCCATGCTCCCTCTACGTGCCTTCTGAAGCAGTCAACCTACACATGCAGGATTTTATAAATGTTTTTTTTTTTTGCAGGTGTTTTCAATAGTTTTTCCATTATAAAATGAAGAAAAAGCAACGGCCTGTGAATGACGATCCTCATCCCTTCGATTCATCAAAGGGAATCATTCGCAAGATTCAAATCCGCGTTTTATAAATGATTCATGAGGCATTTATGCCATTCGATCCATGTGCAACCCTGCATACCAACAAACACAGTGAATCAAGCACAAATCAAAGAGTATCAGTGTCGAAGACAAAACATACCAAAAGGGAAAGACAAAGACATCTATCGAGCCGAAAAATCCTCCACCACCACAAGCAGAGGCCAATCGAACCCTCTCCAACTCCTAAAGACACCTGCAGCCTCACAGAAATCAATGAAGGTTTAGTCATTACCTGAACAAGAGGTGTTTACATAAAGACAACTGAAAAATTAATACAAATCAAATATCTTATCTCTAATTGTCAGCAAAACTATTTTTAAAGATTAAGAACAGCCCAGAAACATATCTTTTCGATCATTAGGCCTCGAAAGGCAGAAATAGAGTTATGAAGCAAAGTTAGAAATTATTACATTCCCGCCTTATGTCTTGCCTAGTTCCCAAGGACAATAATTGCATTGATTACATAATTAATGATACTTGACCCCTGGGAAATGCTCCCACCTCCTTATTCTTCTATAAATACTTCTGTAGAAGATGAGAAAATGTTGGTATCTAGACACCTGAATGCATGTAATAGTTCTCTGAAGCTACTGATGCCCTGTGTGCAGTTTGAAGCTACGTAAGCTGATATGGGAAGTTTGAAGTTGTAGAGACCCACTGGGCTTGCTGATTGTAACTGGTTTGAACATCAAATACAAGTTGCTAATTCCTAGGATCCTGATTTGTGTTAATGGTGATGTGTTCCTCACTGTCAATTGTTATTTTCTTTAATGTTTTCACTTTATTCACTTTCTCTGATAAGGAATAAAAAACATAGATCTAGGACTTACTCTCAACAGTACCCTACTCCTACTGAAAGCTTTATTTTGTATGTTTTTTTACATTTGAAAGTTGTCTTGAAAGAGTATATTAAAGCAGGTTAGTTTCAAAGTAATAGCCTGATCTAGATTTCTCATTGTGATGATTATCAGTGTTTTCCTTTAGAATATGCTAAAAGCAGGTTGGTTTCGAAGTAATCACCTGATCTTAAGCTGTTCTAACTTTTTTTAAATGTTTTTCTAACTGAAATTACTTCAATGCAGGCTAGTTTGAAAGTACTTACCTGATATCAGAATACTTTTGTGTTTTTTTTCTCTAAGAATGTGCCAAATCACGATAGTTTTGAAGCAATTACTTGATCCCAGGCTGTTCACTATTCTTCATTTGTGTTCTCCATTTCCTATCTGTTTCATTCCATAAATCACCTTAAGAGATCCTTTGACATAAGTGACTTGCCCCATGGATCCGTCTTGAACCTTGTTGTCCAATTAAAATCCTCCTATGACTCCATAGCACAATGGGTTAAAACTATCTTTGCCTTTTTTGTTAGCCGAATCATTCCTTCACTTGCAGACATCTTCACCCTTTATTTTGAACTGCCTTCACCTTCATCATGTCTTTGCCCAACAAAAAAAAAAAAACAAAACCCATTCTCTTCATAACTAGCCTAATATCACATTTCAGACTTTAAAGATCACATCTTTAAAGTCATTTATAGAGAGATCCCTCTCTGGATTCAGGAGGGCTAGATCCTTGAATCCCAAAGCGGTTTGATGTTATCCCTGCAGTTGGAATTTTTCCAATCTTGCTAATTACAGGGTGCTAACATAATGGTGACTCCACTGGGGAGAAATCTAAGAGTCTATAATTGCTAAATGCTTGGTCTTGTGTCCCATTGTCATCGCCAACATAATGGCGACTCCACTGGGGACACTTCCCTTAAGAGCTTCATAAAATCTTGTGAGTTAAAAGCAGCCTTTTCAAGCACTACCAAGAAATGGTAATCATGATGAAACTTGTTTGAATCAATGACAATCTAGGTAAACCATAGGATTCTCATAAGCCTTTATCTAACCTTGAAAAATCAAATAGCTTACCCATAAGAGTATATTGTCTTTGTCTCATAACCATAGCTTAGTTTTAAAACAGAGTTAGGATTTTCTTAGAAACCACACAACTGAAAAATAACTCAAAAAGGACCAAAAAATATTTCAGATTGGTATCAGTAAACATGGTAGTAGACCGTAAAACCTTTTACCTCTGAAAAGAGCTAAACACTTCCACTTGGCGACTCCAAAATCCTTAACAGACCTTAAGACTCCACTGGGAAGAATCCTTGTCATTGTATTATCATTCAAACTCAGTTAGAGGACTGTAGGATTAAAATTTGTGCAAACAGACTAGTTCACCGTCCAAAGACTGTCATACCTGGTTGAACTTTTCTTGTTTATTTGGGTCTAAAAAACACAACATAGTGGCTCCTAGAAAGATTCACACTAGAGCATATCCTGACCCTGATCCACCTAAGATAGTTGACAACCCAGAAAGTATCCTTAGGAAGTCACCTAGGGTCAAATTATCAACTTTTTTCAGATCACCCTTGAGAGAAAATTTAGTCCCTGAAAAATCTTGCAGCTCTACAAGATTCATATGGTGGTGGACCATTAAAACCTTTTACCTCCTTAGGAGCTAAAAACTTCCACCTGGCGACTCCACACTCTGAAACTCCCACAAGACCAAATGACTCCACTGGTAGAAGACCTTCAACTGATTGACCAGACATAGTGACCTCTTTCCTGATTTACAAACATGATTCCAAGAATACGACGAAGATATTCCCCAATGAGTAGAGATCATATCCCTGGGTTTCCACATAAGATGCCCCAGGTGAATTGGGATGACAACCTGCCTGTTTTTCAAGGTTAAAAGTTTGATGAACCTCTATTACATCTCATCAAATTTCATATACATGTATGGAGGTTGAAATTTGAATGGCATGAAGACTGCCTAATGAAAATTTTCATGTTAACATTAGAAGGAAAAGCTAGGAATTGGTATGAAGGCTTAAGATCTAGTAGTTTGTTTTCTTTAAGGGACCTTGAATATGTGTTCTATGAGAGTTATAAAGAAAACACTACATCATTATCATTGGGCGCAATATGTTATGATCCATCAAAAAACATCGCCCAACACATTATAGATAACGAGAAAGCTTTGGAAGACACGCATCTTGAAGATCTTTTAATAGCCATTCATGAGTTTAATATCCTATTGAAAAATTTTAAGAACATAGATGAATCATTTGAGGAAGAGAGGATCCAAGTAGTAAAGAACATTCCTCAAGATATCCCTGAAAACTCAAGTATTGATTCATCATCCCTTATAGTTGAGGCTCAAGAACACATCCAGCCTCAAAATAAGTCTTTGCAAGAGACAAAGAACTGTTGTACTCCTATTCAAAGGAACATAGAAACATCTTCCCCTTTGACAGAAATAGAGATAGATCAGACTCTTTATAAACAGTCGCTCTCTGAAACTTTCTGCAAAATAAACACTCTTGCCCATTCACATAGAGAACTTTGTTGTATAGATTTAGAAAGTTATTTTGTCGATCAGAATGAAGAAGGACCTGTTGATAACCCAATATGTTTGATTGGTAGTATTACTTATATTCGTGATTCTCCTAACCTTGATCTATCTAGTGATGATGCTTCCCAAACAAAGATTAATTTTGCAGGATCATCATTAGCAGATTTTTGGGAGGAAGATCATTTCCTTCAAAGAAGTAATGAGCCAGCGCAGACTATTTATGATACTGATGATGAAAGTTTTCATATTCTAGAAGTGAGTCAACATCCATTCGATCTTTTCTATGCTTCATTTCAGTTCATGAGTAATAATTTCTATGTGATTGGGACTCAACAGACTTTTGGCTCAAAGGATGAGGAAGAAAGAAACAAAGAAATTTTTGAGCAAGTTGAAATCAAGGAGCCTTCTCTTGAAAAATAGGAAGCAATTGAACATACCCCTGCTCAAGAATATAGTAACCTCTTCATAGAGTACAGTCCACTAAACCAGAGCTTACCAGGGTTACCAGAGGATAACACTGCCAAATATGATGAGTCCTCCAGTTCAGATGATAATGAAGAAGACAGAGAGAAACAAATATAATATTGTCCTACTGAGGATATACCATCTTCTAAAGAAGAATCTTCTTCCTTTTCTGTTAAGAGTGATGAAGCTTCTAAGAAAATTTCTGAAGGTATGCCCCTCAAAGCTGAAGCCATCGAAACAGACAATCTACCAGACATGGAGGGCCAAAAAGAAGATAATCTTCATATTTTCTTTATTGATCCTATGGAAAAGTGTGTGGAAATCCTAACTGGCTTAGATGATCAAGCAGTGGTCCTCTGCAAGAGCCAGAGACATGAAAATTCGTCACCTCCTGTGATAGTCTTGCTTTTGAAGATCAATCTTCAAGATATACTATGGATACGTCTGATAAGCAACCAAAGTTTCTTCTTCTTCTTGACATTACTCAGCTGGCTGCATTGGCACTTTTGTATCATGTGAATATGTGAATACTCCATGTTTAGAATAGGTTATATAGGAATGTAAATAAAGCTCAGTTCTGAGCATGCAGTTAGTTTTTTCTTTCTGCTTTGAAGAAAAATAAAAAACATAAATTACAAAAAACAATAGAAAAGAGAAAAGAGGGGAGATTGTGAAAAAAAGAAAGGTATAGCCCCATACCAAAAAAAGAGAAACAAATCTGAAAGTGTGCAAGCTTAAATGCCACTCCTGCAAAACACCCTTCTACTTAGTCAAACAGCCTAATCTTGACTAATTAGTTTTAAATTTTTTGCTGATAGGATAGTGAATTTCATTTTCCAAACTGTTTAATCTTGGCTTATCAGTAGGTAGATTAGGATAGAAATTAAAGGTTCAAACATGTTCAAAAACTGAACCTAAGTTTCCAAGCAAGAATTGACCCCAATATATGTTTAATTCTGAGTCAAAACAGAGGTAAATTTGGTTCTAATCAGCTCAAAATCTGAACCAGAGAAAAGGAAAGAACAACTCAAACAAGAGGCAAACAGAGTTGTAAAAAGCTGAAGGAAGTGCATGAACTTTCAGATCTTAAAGCCTTCCATTTTGATTTAAATTTTTCTGCAAAATAAATATCTGTGTGCAGCTTGTTTTTTATGCCATAGATCACAGCAAGTCAAACTGCTTAATCTTGACTTGACTGTTTTTACATTTCTGTTGTAGAATTTAGAGAATAAAAATATATTGGACAGTTTAATCCCAACATATGGTAGAATAGGTAGAGAAGCATATGGACTCAACTGTTTAACCTGAGTCCATGGAGAAATAAGGAGTAGAATTAGATTAGATTTCCGGTTTTCAAAAAAAAAAATTGGTGTAAAAGAGTTTGCCAATCCAAGTGCACTCTAATGAAGAAAAAATTCTAGATTAGTAGGATTGGGTAGGTAGAAAGCTTGTTGATGAAGATCCATTGCTTTTCATGGCTCTTAATATGTTTTCAGAAAAAAGAAGAGCACCCAAAAAAAGAAGGCAGCCCAATGGATGAGGCACTAATCAGCCTCCTAGAGAATGCAAGTCTGAAGTTCTTGATGCCTTCAAGAAGGCACCATCCCCAAGTGGAGCCACTGTTGGCCACCTATAAAATTTGTTCTATCAAAAGGTGGCCAAAACATTGTTTAGCCTTCAAGGAACCATTTCATTGCAAAAATGTTATCTCTTGAAGCCTCTTCAAGACATCATCTCCTCTTTCCAAAATTTCACTGTTGTTTCCCTTCAAAACATAGAAATTCTGCTAAAAATTCCATGAGAAAGACTGCTGCAAAATCCCCTTTTCTCCCCTTCCTTCACTCAGAAACTAACCTTCATTTTTACTCTCTTTTTCCCCATCATTTTCCTCTAATTTTCATTTTTCCTCATTTCCCCTTCATATAATCCACCTTGCATAGTTTAAAACTCCTTTTTAGACTATATCAAAACCCCCAGAACCCTTTGAAAACCATTGAAAATCTATGAAAAAACCCATTTTTTATTAAGGGTTTAAGCCCCTTTGGGCTAAGTCTTTAAACCATCACCCTTCATGCGTCCTGGTGCTAGGGCCGAGCGTTAGCCCTCCTATTTCCACTCCCGAAGTTTAAACCTTCATTTTATTTAGATTTGTCGGATTTATTATGAAATAAAGTTTTCACCGGTGCAAAATTATAGTCAATCTCCACCATCGATATGATCTGCAGATCAACGACACACAATCCATTTCTCCAGTGTTCCCCGCCAGCCATGTACCATTGCAAATACCGGGTGGTTTTCATCACACTGCGTTTGAGCGTGGGGCATTTTTTTTATTTTGGAGCGATTCCACTCACCGCCCGACGCGTGTCTTGTGCACTATTCAAAATACCACCCTCCATCGCGCGGTAAAGATTGGATGTGGACCCGACGCTATATTGATGCGTGCCATCCGATCTAAGGCCGCTCATCGGACAGTGGTCGCTCACCAAAAAAGTCCGACAATTAATCAGGTACGATGCGGTGTTAAAATCATCTCCACTATCTATCTGATCTGCAGATCGACGGCCCAAAATTCATCACCCTGATTCCTCGTCCAGTCAGCATTTCCAGACCCGGGAGTTTTATTCAACTAGATTTTATTGAAAATCTAAAGTCTGGGCGCGTTCTATAAGGTTTTTATCGTGGGATCTCTGTTGTTGATCGCTTGGGCCACTCTCATCCGACGACCCATGATCGTCCTGATTCTCGATCTTGATTTTTTACCATTTTTCCCGAAACAAAGGTTTTCATCCATTTTCTCCATTTTTCCAAAGATGACTTATCCACTTTGACTTTCGCCTCCTCTCCTGACCGTTGATCTCTGCGCGATCGATGGCTCCGATTTAATTCCTCCTTCGTTTCCCTTTGACCCCTTCCAATAAATCTCGACCGTTGGATGATGCCATCCAACGGCCATGCTCCCTCCACGTGCCTTCTGAAGCAATCAACCTACACATGCAGGATTTTATAAATTTTTTTCATTTTTTGTAGGTGTTTTCAATAATTTTTCCATTATAAAATGAAGAAAAAGAAACGGTCTGTGAATGACGATCCTCATCCCTTCGATTCATAAAAAGAAATTATTCGTAGGATTCAGCTCCACGTTTTATCAATGATTCATGAGGCATTGATGCCATTCGATCCATGTGCAACCCTGCATACCAACAAACATAGTGAATCAAGCACAAATCAAAGAGTATCAGTGTCAGACAAAACATACCAGAAGGGAAAGATGAAGACATCTGTCGAGCCGAAAAAGCCTCCACCGCCACAAGCAAAGGAAAATTGAACCCTCTCCAACTCCTAAAGACACCTGCAGCCTCATAGAAATCAATGAAGGTTTAGTCATTACCTGAACAAGAGTTGTTTACCTGAAGACAGCTGAACAATTAATACAAATCAAATATTTTATCTGTAATTGTCAGCAAAACTATTTTTAAAGATTGAGAACGGCCCAAAAACATATCTTTTCAATCATTAGGCCTCGAAATGTAGAAACAGAGTTATGAAGCAGAGTTAGAAATGATTACATTCCCGCCTTATGCCTTGCCTAGTTCCCAATGCCATGAATTACATTGATTACATAATTAATGATACTTGACCCTTGGGAAATGCTCCCACCTCCTCATTCCTCTATAAATACTTCTGTAGAAGATGAGAAAATGTTGGTCTCTGGAAACCTAAATGCATGTAATAGTTCTTTCAAGCTACTGATGCCCTGTGTGCAGTTTGTAGCTACATAAGCTGATATGGGAAGTTTGAAGTTGTAGAGAGCCACCAGGCTTGCTGATTGTAACTAGTTTGAACATCAAATACAAGTTGCTGATTCATGGGATCCTAATTTTTGTTAATGGTGATGTGTTCCTCACTGTCAATTGTTATTTTCTTTAATTTTTTCACTCTGTTCACTTTCTTTGATAAGGAACAACAAACATAGAGCTAGGACTTACTCTCAACAGTACCCTACTCTTACTGAAAGCTTTATTTTCTATGTTTTTTTCATTTGAAAGTTCTCTTGAAAGAGTATATTAAAGCAGGTTAGTTTCAAAGTACTAGCCTGATATAGATTTCTTATTGTGATGATTATCAGTGTTTTCCTTTAGAATATGTTGAAAGCAGGTTGGTTTCGAAGTAATCACCTGATCTTAAGTTGTTCTAAATTTTTTTAAATATTTTTCTAACTGAAATTACTTCAATGCAGTATAGTTTAAAAGTAATTACCTGATCTCAAAATACTTTTTTGTTTTGTTTCTCTAAGAACATGCGAAATCAAGATAGTTTTAAAGCACTTACTTGATCTCACGTTGTTCACTGTTCTTCATTTGTGTTCTCCATTTCCTATCTATTTCATTCCATAAATCACCTTAAGATATCCTTTAACACAAGTGACTTTCCCCATGGATCCTTCTTGAACCTTTTTGTCCAATTAAAATCCTCCTATGACTCCATAGCCCAATGGGTTAAAACTATCTTTGCCCTTTTTGTTAGCCGAATCATTCCTTCACCTGTAGAAATATTCACCCTTTACTTTGAACTGCCTTCACCTTCATCATGTCTTTTCCCAACCAAAACAAACAAAACAAAACTCATTCTCTTCATAACTAGCATAACATCACATTTCAGACTTTAAAGATCACATATTTAAACTCATTTATAGAGAGATCCCTCTCTGGATTCAGGAGGGCTAGATCCTTGAATCCCAAAGCGGTTTGATGTTATCCTTGCAGTTGGAATTTTTCCAATCTTGCTAATTACAAGGTGCTAACATAATGGTGGCTCCACTGGGGAGAAATCTAAGTGTCTATAATTGCTAAATGCTTGGTCTTGTGTCCCATTGTCATCGCCAACATAATGGCGACTCCACTGGGGACACTTCCCTTAAGAGCTTCATAAAAATTTGTGAGTTAAAAGCATTCTTTTCAAGCACTACCAAGAAATGGTAATCATGATGAAACTTGTTTGAATCAGTGACAATCTAGGTAAACCCTAGGATTCTCATAAGCCTTTCTCTAACCTTGAAAAATCAACTAGCTTACTAATAAGAGTATAATGTCTTTGTCTCATAACCATAGCTTAGTTTTGAAACACTGTTAGGATATTCTTAGAAACCACACAACTGAAAAATAACTCAAAAAGGACCAAAAATATTTCAGATTGGTATCAATAAACATGGTAGTGGACCATAAAACCTTTTACCTCTGAAAATAGCTAAACACTTCCACTTGGTGACTCCACAATCCTTAACAGACCTTAAGACTCCACTGGGAAGAATCCTTTTCATTTTAATATCCTTCAAACTTAGTTAGAGGACTGTAGGATTAAAATTTGTGCAAACAGATTAGTTGACCGTCCAAAGACTGTCATACCTGGTTGAACTTTTCTTGTTTATTTGGGTCTAAAAAACACAGCATAGTGGCTCCTAGAAAGATTCACACTAGAGCCTATCCTGACCCTAATCCACCTGAGATAGTTGACAACCCAGAAAGTATCCTTAGGAAGTCTCCTAGGGTCAAATTGTCAACTGTTTTCATATCACCCTTGAGAGAAAATTCAGTCCCTGAAAAATCTTGCATCTCTACAAGAGTCATATGGTGGTGGACCATTAAAACCTTTTACCTCCATAGGAGCTAAAAAATTCCACCTGGCCACTCCACACTCTGAAACTCCCACAAAGACCAAATGACTCCACTGGTAGAAGACCTTGAACTGATTGACCAAACACAGTGACCTCTTTCCTGATTTACAAACATGATTCCAAGAATACAACGAAGATATGCCCCAATGAGTAGAGATCATATCCCTGGGTTTCCACATAAGATGCCCCAGGTGAATTGGGATGACAACTTGCCTGTTTTTCAAGGTGAAAAGTTTGATGACCCTCTATTACATGTCATCAAATTTCATATACATGTATGGAGGTTGAAAGTTGAATGGCATGAAGACTGCCTAATGAAAGTGTTCATGTTAACATTAGAAGGAAAAGCTAGGGATTGGTATGAAGGCTTAAGATCTAGTAAATTTTTTTCTTTAAGGGACCTTGAATATGTGTTCTATGAGAACTCTAAAGAAAACACTACATCATCATTATGTGTTCTATGAGAACTCTAAAGAAAACACTACATCATTACCAACACATTATAGATAATGAGGAAGCTTTGGAAGACATTCATCCTGAAGATATTTTAACAGCCATTCATGAGTTTAATATCCTATTGAAAAATTTTAAGAACATAGATGAATCAGTTGAGGAAGATAGAATCCAAGCAGTAAAGAACATTCCTCAAGATATCCCTGAAAACTCAAATATTGATTCATCATCCCTTATAGTTGAAGCTCAAGAACACATCCAGCCTCAAAATCAGTCTTTGCAAGAGACAAAGAACTGTTGTACTCTTGTTCAAAGGAACATAGAAACATCTTCCCCTTTGACAGAAAAAGAGATAGATCAGACTATTTATAAACAGTCGCTCTCTGAAACTTTCTGCAAAATAAACATTCTTGCCCATTCACATAGAGAACTTTGTTGTACAGATTTAGAAAGTTCTTTTGTGGATCAAAATGAAGAAGGACCTGTTGATAACCCAATATGTTTGATTGGTAGTATTACTTATATTCGTGATTCTCCTAACCTTTATCTATCTAGTGATGATGCTTCCCAAACAAAGATTAATTTTGCAGGATCATCATTAGCAGATTTTTGGCAGGAAGATCAGTTCCTTCAAATAAGTAATGAGAAAGCGCAGACTATTAATGATATTGATGATGAAAGTTTTCAAAGTCTAGAAGTGATTCAAGATCCATTCAATCTTTTCCCTGCTTCAATTGAGTTCATGAGTAATAATTTCCATGTGATTGGGACTCAGCAGACTTTCGGCTCAAAGGATGAGGAAGAAAGAAAAAAAGAAATTTTTTGAGCAATTTGAAATCAAGGAGCCTTCTCTTGAAAAACAGGAAGCAATTGAACATACCCCTACTCAATAATATAATAACCTCCTCATAGAGTATAGTCCACTAAACCAGAGCTTACCAGGGTTACCAGAGGAAAAGACTGCCAAATATGATGAGTCCTCCAGTTCAGATGACGATGAAGAAGACGGAGAGAAACAAATAGAAGATTGTCCTACTGAGGATATACCATCTTCTCAAGAAGAATATTCTTCCTTTTCTGTTAAGAGTGATGAAGCTTCCAAGAAACTTTCTTAAGGTATGCCCCTCAAAGCTGAAGCCCTCGAAGAAGACAATCTACCAAACATGGAGGGCCAAAAAGAAGAGAATCTTCATATTTTCTTTATTGATCCTATGGAAAAGTGTGTGGAAATCCCAACTGGCTCAGATGATCAAGAAGTGATCCTTTGCAAGATCCAGAGACATGAAAAGCCATCACCTCCTGTGATAGTCTTGGTTTTGAAGATTAATCTTCAAGATATACTATGGATACCTCTGACAAGCAGCCAAAGTTTCTTCTTCTTGACATTACTCAACTGGATGCATTGGCACTTTTGTATCATATGAATATGTAAATACTCCATGTTTAGAATAGGTTAGATAGGAATGTCAATAAATCTCAGTTCTGAGCATGTAGTTATCTTTTTTTTTCTGCTTTGAAGAAAAATAAAAAACACAAATTACAAAAAACAATAGAAAATAGAAAAGAGGGGAGACTGTGAAAACAAGAAAGGTATAGCCCCATACCAAAAAAAGAGAAACAAATCTGAAAGTGTGCAAGCTTAAATGCCACTCCTGCAAAACACACTTCTAGGTAGTCAAACAACCTAATCTTGACTAATTAGTTTTAAATTTTCTGCTGATAAGATAGTGAATTCGATTTTCCAAACTGTTTAATCTTTGCTTATCAGTAGGTAGATTAGGATAGAAATTAAAGGTTCAAACATGTTCAAAACATGATCCTAAGTTTCGAAGAAAGAATTGACCCCAATATATGTTTAATTCTGAGTCAAAACAGAGGTAAATATGGTTCTAATCAGCTCAAAATCTGAACCAAATAAAAATAAAGAACAATTCAAACAAGAGGAAAACAAAGTTGTAAAAAGGTGAAGGAAGTGCATGAACTTTCATATATTAAAGCCTTCCATTTTGATTTAAATTTTTCTACAAAATAAATATCTGTGTGCAACTTGTTTTTTATGCCATAGATCACAGCAAGTATCACAGCAAGTCAAACTACTTAATCTTGACTTGACTGTTTTTAAATTTCTATTGTAGAATTTAGAGAATAAAAATCTGTTGGACAGTTTAATCCCAACAGATGGTATAACAGGTAGAGAAGCATATGGAATCAATTGTTTAACCTGATTCCATGGATAAATAAGGATTAGAATTAGATTATATTTCTTTTTTTCAAAAAAACAAATGTTGTAAAAGAGTTTTCCAGTCCAAGTGCACTCTAATGAAGAAAAAATGCTAGATCAGTAGGATTGAGTAGGTAGAAAGCTTGTTGATGAAGATCCATTATTTTTCATGGCTACTAATATGTTTTCAGAAAAAAGAAGAGCATCCAAGAAAAGAAGGCAGCCCAATGGATGAGGCACTGATCAGCCTCCCAAAGAATTCAAGTTTGAAGTGGAGCCATTATTGGCCACCTATAAAATTTGTTCTATCAAAAGGTGGCCAAAACATTGTTTAGCCTTCAAGGAACCATTTCATTGCAGAAATTTTATCTCTTGAAGCCTCTTCAAGACATCATCTCCTCTATTCAAAATTTCACTGTTGTTTCCCTTCAAAACTCAGAAATTCTGCTAAAAACTCCATGAGAAAGACTGCTGCAAAATCCCCTTTTCTCCCCTTCCTTCACTCAGAAACTAACCTTCATTTTTACTCTCTTTTTCCCCATCATTTTCCTCTGATTTTCATTTTTCCTCATTTCCCCTTCATATAATCGACGTTGCATAGTTTAAAACTCCTTTCTAGACTATATCGAAACCCCTAAAACCCTTTGAAAACCATTGAAAATCTATGAAAAAACCTATTTTTTATTAAGGGTTTAAGCCCCTTTGGGCTAAGTCTTTAAACCATCACCCTTGATGCGCCCTGGTGCTGGGACCAAGCGCCATCCCTCCTATTTCCACCCCCGAAGTTTAAACCTTCGTTTTATTTATATTTGTCAGATTTATTATGAAATAAAGTTTTCGTCGATGCAAAATTCTAGTCAATCTCCATCGTTGATCTGATCCTCAGATCGACGGCGTGCAATCCATTTCTCCGGTGGTCCCCACTAGCCATGTACCGTTGCAAATACCGAGTGGTTTTCATCGTACCTCATTTGAGCGCGAGGAAGTTTTTTTTATTTTGGAGCGATTCCACTCACTACCCGACGCGTGTCTTGTGGACTGTTCAAAATACCACCCTCCATTGCGTGTTAAAGATCAGACGTGGACCCAACGAGATATTGATGCACGTCATCCGATCTAAGGCCGCTCATCGGACGGTGATCGCTCACCAAAGAAGTCTGACATTTAACCAGGTACGACGCGGTGTTAAGAGCATCTCTGCGCTCGATCTGATCTACAGATCGATGGCCCAAAATTCATCACCTTGATTCCTCGTCCGGTCAGCATTTCCAGATCTGCGATTTTTATTCATCTGGCTTTTATTGAAAATCTGAAGTTTGGGTGTGTTCTATAAGGTTTTTATCGTGGGATCCATCATTGATCGCTTGGGCCGCTCTCATCCGACAGCCCGTGATCGTCCTGATTCCCGATCTTGATTTTTGACCATTTTGCTCAAAATAAAGGTTTTCATCCATTTTCTCCATTTTTCCAAAGATGACTTATCCTCTTTGACTTTCGCCTCCTCTCCTGACCGTCGATCTCTGCATGATCGACGACTCCGATTAAATTCTTCCTTCATTTCCCTTTGACCCCTTCTAATAAATCTCGACCGTTGGATGATGCCATCCAACATCTATGCTCCCTCCACGTGCCTTGTCAAGTAGTCAACCTACACGTGCAGGATTTTATAAATGTTTTTCGTTTTTTGTAGGTGTTTTCAATAGTTTTTCCATTATAAAATGAAGAAAAAACAGCAGGCTGTGAATGACAATCCTCATCCCTTTGATTCATCAAAGGGAATCATTCATAGGATTCAACTCCACATTTTATGAATGATTCATGAGGCATTGATGCAATTCGATCCATGTGCCACCCTACATACCAACAAACACAGTGAATCAAGCACAAATCAAAGAGTATCAGTGTCGAAGACAAAACGTACCAGAAGGGAAAGACGAAGACATCTGTCGAGCCGAAAAAGCCTCCACCACCACAAGCAGAGGCCAATCGAACCCTCTCTAACTCCTAAAGACACCTGCAGCGTCACAGAAATCAATGAAGGTTTAGTCATTACCTGAACAAGAGGTGTTTACCTGAAGACAGCTGAACAATGAATACAAATCAAATATCTTATCTCTAATTTTCGGCAAAACTATTTTTAAAGATTAAGAACGGCCCAAAAACATATCTTTTTGATCATTAGGCCTCGAAAGGCAGAAACATAGTTATGAAGCAGAGTTAGAAATGATTAAATTCCTGCCTTATGCCTTTCCTGGTTCCCAAGGCTAGGAATTGCATTGATTACACAATTAATGATACTTGACCCCTAGGAAATGCTCCCACCTCCTCATTATTCTATAAATACTTCTGTAGAAGATGAGAAAATGTTGGTCTTTGGACACCTGAATGCATGTAATATTTCTCTGAAGCTACTGATGCCCTGTGTGCAATTTGAAGCTACATAAGCTGATATGAGAAGTTTGAAGTTATAGAGACCCACTGGGCTTGCTGATTGTAACTGGTTTGAACATCAAATACAAGCTGATGATTCATAGGATCTTGATTTCTGTTAATGGTGATGTGTTCCTCGCTGTCAATTGTTATTTTCTTTAATGTTTTCACTCTGTTCACTTTCTCTGATAAGGAACAACAAACATAGAGCTAGGACTTACTCTCAACAGTACCCTACTCATACTGAAAGCTTTATTTTCTATGTTTTTTTCATTTGAAATTTCTCTTGAAAGAGTATATTAAAGCAGGTTGGTTTCAAAGTACTAGCCTGATCTAGATTGCTCATTGTGATGATTATCAGTGTTTTCCTTTAGAATATGCTGAAAGCAGGTTGGTTTCGAAGTAATCGCTTGATCTTAAGCTGTTCTAACTATTTTTAAATGGTTTTCCATCTGCAAGTACTTCAATGCAGGCTAGTTTAAAAGTACTTACCTGATCTCAGAATACTTTTGTGTTTTGTTTCTCTAAGAACATGTCAAAGCAAGATAGTTTTAAAGCACTTACTTGATCCCAGGTTGTTCATTGTTCTTGATTTGTGTTCTCCATTTCCTATGTGTTTCATTCCATAAATCACATTAAGAGATCCTTTGACATAAGTGACTTCCCCCATGGATCCTCTTGAACCTTGCTGTACAATTAAAATCCTCCTATGACTCCATAGCCCAACGGGTTAAAACTATCTTTTCCTTTTTTGTTAGCCAAATCATTCCTTCGCCTGCAGACATCTTCACCCTTTATTTTGAACTGCCTTCACCTTCATCATGTCTTTTCCCAACCAAAACAAACAAAAAAAAACCCATGCTCTTCATAACTAGCCTAATATCACATTTCATACTTTAAAGATCACATCTGTAAACTCATTTATAGAGAGATCCCTCTCTGGATTAAGGAGGGTTAGATCCTTGAATCCCAAAGCGGTTTGATGTTATCCCTGCAGTTGGAATTTTTCCAATATTGCTAATTACAGGGTGCTAACACTATCATCCCCTAGGAATACATCACCATCATATTTCTCATACTCGCAGAACCACTCCCTATGGGGAGTGAAGTGAAAAGATGCACCTGAGTCAGTCAACCATGACTCATGATCTACATGTGTATTTGAAGAAGAAGCCAAATACACATCCCCACCTTCATCCGAGGTGGTTTTTGCCTCTACAGAAGGAGCATCATCAGATCCCTTTCCTTTCTCAGGAGCTTTAGATCTGCATTCCTTTTTGTAGTGCCCTTCCTTTCTGCATTTCCAACATACCTTTACAAACTTTCTAGGAGATTTAGATCTCCCTCTAGATTTAGATATCCCACTCAAAACCTTATTCTTTTTTTTCTTTTGGGACCTTCCTCATACAGATAAGGCATCTACATTCTGGCCCTCCATATTTCTTCGTCTCACTTCCTCCGATAGCAAGGCTGAGACAATGTCATCAAAATTGAAGGTAGTTGTATTGCTACGTATTGCAATAACCAGACTATCCCATGAGTTTGGTAGAGAACACAACAAACTAATGCACTTATCTTCATCTAAGATTTTAATATCAACAGATGATAGCTGACTTACCACAGTATTGAAGGCGTTCAGATGCTCTTTCACCGAGTCTCCATCCTTCATCCTCAGGTTATACAACATTTTCCACAGGAACAAATTATTCACCAGAGACTTATATTGGTACAAAGTCCCAAGTTTTTCCCACAAATTATTTGCCGTAGCTTCCCTAGATACATTCAAAAATACTGAATTTGAGACACACAATGGTATTGTGCTCTTATCCTTTCGATCCAGTTTCTTGCAGTCTTCATCTGACATTGTCATTTGTTTAGTACCTAGATCTACCGCAATCCACTAATATTTATCCACCAGTAGATCCACAACTCAAAACTCTAACCATTAAATTTCTTGATCTCTATATTTCAACCGCTCGCCATCTTCTTTCACCGCAATAATCGATCCTGCAGATCTCCCACTGAACAGGGTCTACCTCAGGCCTGAGCAAAAAACCCTCAGCAGCAAAGGTGTCCCCTTGAAGCCGAAACAACTCTGATACCAAATGTAGGTTTTAACCCTGAACAGAAATTATCTACACACGAATATTATATTAAATAAACAATAGCGAGAGCATAAAACATAAAATAGATAAACATAGAGATTTTCCCCTAGATCCCAAATCGAACGACCAACTTGACATTTATTATATTCTTTTAAAAGAAACATATATATACATACCAAGCATACATAAAACCCTAACCACTGACCCCTGGATGAAACACAACTGTCTTGACCGTATCTAAAATACCAAAAATAAACCATCGTACCCCAAAACCATGTGAAAAATCATGCACAAAACATGGGCGGGTCCGCCTATGAGTGGGTCCGCACACCAAAAAAAATTTCGTCGGGGCACTGCCTCCCCCCTTGTGACCCCCCTACTGTGCCCAACGCAATGTACAACGTGTGGGGCTAGTCGTGGAAAGAATATAACACATACCCAACACACAGCTATTGGAGCAGTCCTTGGGTAGGAAGAAGATAAAAAACCACATGCAATTTATTATATTAGCAAGAATTTATCTCCTGCTGAATTAAACTATACTGTGACTGAGAAAAAAAAATTAGCTGTAATACATGCTGTAAATAAATTTAGACATTATATAACTAGGTATCCTGTAGTTTTATATATAGATCACTCTGCCATAAAATTTTTAGCAAATAAACATGTTACAAATGGTAGAGTAACAAGATGGTTGATTCTATTGCAGGAATTTGACATCACAATTAAGGACTGACCTGGAAAAGAGAATCTTGTAGCTGATTTTCTTTCACGAATGCCAAAACCAACGGAAGTAGCAATAGTCGAAGACCAGTTTCCAGATGAAAATTTGTTTGTTGTTACCGCCAAAACCCCATGGTATCCTGATGTTGCAAATTATTTAGCAGTAGGTAAGTTACCTAAGCATCTAATTTCCAATGAATGAAAACAGATAATACAGCGTAGTACCCAATTCTCTTGGATTGGGGGCTACCTATTTCACACAGGAGCAGATATGCACATCAGAAGATGCATCCGAGAAGACGAAATATTTTTCATCCTGAAAGCATGTCACGATGGGCCATGTGGCAGACATTTAGCAGATCATAGGATTAGTAACAAGGTTTTACAAACAGGCTATTACTGGCCTACAATTTTTAAAGATGATAAAAAGTTTGTAAAAGCCTGTGATAGTTGCCAAAGGGTGGGACAGCGTGGACAGTCCGAGGAAATGCCTTTGAATCCACAGTTAGTAATCGAGCCATTTGAGCGTTGGGCGCTTGATTTTTTTGGTCGTATTAACCCAACATCAAATCAGAAAACATACATACTATTTGCAACAGAGTATGTTACTAAATGGGTTGAAGCAGAGGCACTTCCAAGAGCTACAGAGGACTCTGTAATAAAATTCCTTTCCCAAATATTTATGCGATATGGCCTCCCAAGGGATATAATTATAGATGGAGGACTGCAATTTGTAGGTAATAAAATCACTGCAACATTAAAAAATTACCACATTCAGCACAAACTTACAACCCCATACCACCCACAGGAAAATGGCCAAGTAGAGAGCACGAATAAGGTGATAGAAGCAATACTTACAAAAACAGTTGCATCGCACAGACGCAACTGGGCTTCAAGATTTTTGGAAGCCTTGTGGGCATACCGAAAAACATGGAGAAATACCACTGGGTATTCACCATATCAATTGGTATTTGGAAAATAACTCATCTTTCCAATATAATTTTAAATTCAAACATTAAGAACAACCCAACAGGTGGGTTTGAATTTAAATGAGGCCCGGCTCAGCAAATTACAACAAATCAATGAGCTAGATGAAATTAGGCTCTCCATCCTCTAGCACATTGCATTAATTCAACAACAGAGAGAAAAATGGCATGATGCCCTCATTAAAAATAAAATATTTCAAGAAGGAGATTGGGCACTCCTATATGAATCCAGGTTTTAGGATTTCCCTAGAAAACTCTAGACACGATGGCTTGGACCTTATGAGATACAAAAAGTGCATGAAAATGGCACCATTACGTTAACTACCATTGATGGATCTGGACATTCTTTCAAAGAAAACGGTCATCGAGTACGACTTTACCACAAACCGCTTAATCGAGAATCCTTTTACTAGCAATTACGGGGAGATTCTACTATGTAGATTCTTGCTGAGGAAGATAGCACCTCCTCAGCATTCACTCACTGAACAATTCCTTTATTTTTGAAATTTGTACATAAGATTTTCTTTTAATTTTTGCTTGTATGAACTGTTTTTGTACAAAAAATATTTTTCGTGTTGTTCCTCTTAAGGAATAGTTGTTGTTCCTCTTAAGGAACAACAGCTGTTCCTCTTAAAAGGAACAACAATCTTGTGTGCCTTTACTTTTTTTGCTATTCCTCTTAAGGAACAGCTACTGTCCCTCTTCTTAAAATAAACAATAGTCTTGTGTGTCTTTATTTTTCGAGTTGTTTCTCTTAAGAAACAAAAATCATTTTTCTTAAGGAAAAACACGTCCGCGTGATGATATTTTTGTTGTTCCTTTTTAAAAGGAACAACATTTCCGCCGATTATTTTTGCTATTCCTTTTCAAAGGAACAACATTTCCACCGATTATTTTTGTTGTTCCTTTTCAAAGGAACAACATTTTTGCCGATTATTTTTGCTGTTCCTTTCCAAAGTAACAACATTTCCACTGATTATTTTTGTTGTTTGTTTTCAAAGGAACAACATTTCTACCGATTATTTTTGTTGTTCCTTTTAAAAGGAACAACATTTCCGCAGATTATTTTTGTCGTTCCTTTTAAAAGGAACAGCATTTCCGCCCAGTGTCTTTGTTATTCCCTTTAAAAGGAACAGCCCTTTAACCATCATTTTTTCACTTTCTGCTATTCCTTTTAAAGAACAATAGTTCCAATTTGGAGTGTGTTTTTAGGCTGTTCTGCTAAAGGATCATCATTTCTTGTTTCATTTATCTGTTGTTCTGCTTAAGGAGCAGTTGTTGTTCCTCTTAAAGGAACTTCAGCTTGTGTGTCTTTTATATTTTTGCTATTCCTCTTAAAGGAACCGCATTTTTGCATGCATATGTTCTTTTTTCTGTTCCTCTTAAGGAACAACAGTTGTTCCCTCTAAGGAACAACACTTTTTGAGTGCACTTTTTCTTTTTTTTTACAACAATGTTTTGAGAATTTTTGTGAATTCTTCATGATCCTTTTAAGGAAAACATACAAATTTATGTAAGAACACAAAAATTAGAGGTTACTGGAATCAACATATCAAAGAGAAATTGTAATCTTTAAAGAAATTGCTTTGTATTGATAAGAAAAAAGGAAAGGACACGACTATCTATATCACTCTGTTGTCTTTATTTTCACTAAAACTAATTTGATTGATCATTTTTATCATGTTGGTTCTTCCCTAATCCTCATAATTCTCTTTGAATTTCCTTATTGAATAAGAATAAGGGCATACTTTCCTCTATTGAGATGTTCAGACTTCTTCCACCATCCCCACTCTTAAGGAGTGTTGAGCCACCCTTTATACATAAATAGGCAAGTGATATATAAAAAGAAAAGAAAAAATATATATCTATATGATTACTAACAATTCTATGATATGTCAGATGGAGGATAGCGGGTCTCATCAAGAGCTAGCCTACCATGATCATAAGGAAGCAGTGAAGTGGCATTCTCATTATGGCCACCACACCAGGGATATGATCCAATGGGCAACTTAGAAAAATAAAAAGTCCTTGGAACAGGAGGTCTCATTACGAGCCGACCTGCCCACCTTTCACTCCTTCCTGGTGAATGCATTGTGATTCATTTGGTTCCCATGCCAGCACAATGGTCTCCATCATGACATCACAAAGCACTTTCCTAGGCATATATAAAGAATTATGGTTCCAAGGGTGAAAAAGAAACTTTGTCAAGGTTATAGACACCTGTGGGAAACAGAGCTCTACTGATGGTATTGGAGTCATATTTTTACAAATCAATAGCAATTATAAACCCTTTTCTTATATCTTTATCTTAATTTCAAATGATATTATGCTCCTAAACCCCTTTGTTGAACCTCTTATACATGAAATATTGTTTATAAATCGGTCATAATGGTTTAAGTGGATAATGACCACATAAGTACTTTTATTTCTGTCAGTTGTCCCTTTTCCTAAATTCGAATAATTACATAGCATTTCCATATGTATTCCCGATTTCATAATATGCCTCGATTTCAATAATTCAATATTTTTTTATCATCATTGTCATGAATATGTATGAATCCTATCCATTTCACTGCTCCTCCATTTTCCGGTCGAGGGAAACCTATCATCTTTCAAGGGGGGTGTGGGTGACTTCCAAAATACGCTTGCATACGAGTTAATTCCCTATTTTTATCAGATCCCGGAAATAGCAAGTTTAACGGTATTTTCTGATATGCATGGGGTGATGTTCCATTACCATTTCTGTGTATTATTATGAAACATTAATAGTATGCAGGGCTTAGACGAAATGGGAGGGTGAGTAGTATGTAGTGAACCTCAAGTATTAACAGTTTCTGACACTGTACGAGAAATTTTGGAGAGAGCAGGGTGGATTACCTACCTTACATGACTACATCAACCCCATGAAACTGTGGCCATTGAATTTTTGCAGAACTTGCAGGAAGACCATTCCATAGCAAGAGGGAGGAAAATAACAGTGATAAATGCAATAATTGTTGAGGTGTTTGGTCTACCAGCAGTTGGACCCGTATGGACCCATAAAAAAATGAGACTTCAAGAGGCCATGAGCATCTTTCAGGACGAAGGACAAACCCTGACCATTAAAGGAAAAGGAGTCCAGCCGAAAACTCTAGGAGAACCATGGGTAGAACTAGCTAGAGTAGTGCAAAGCTACATTACATGCGACGGAAGAAATAATGTGGTAAGACCACACCACCTCAAATTATTAGCAGTACTAAAACAGAAATTTGTTGTGAATTTGCCTGCATATTTAAATTTTTTACTACATGACGTTGCACGGAGCATAAGGAAATCCTGTCATACAAGGATGGTAGTAAGCCACCATTTTTTAATTCGATTAATAGTTAGCTACAATCTTGCTCAGCAGCAAACTAGTTGGGAAGAATTGTTATTTTCGATAGACGGAGGAACAACCTTACCTACCCCAAAACGAAAAAGAACTACCAGCATAGCAAATATACCTCTAAAACGCAGACAGTCCTCTAGATTAATAATAAGCAGGGGAATGTTTGGAAGCCTCCAGGGTAGTAGCACTCAACCCTTAGAATTACCTAGTTCTGGAGATGAGCAACCCCCACAACTAGAAGGATGAGAAAATCAAGAAGAGGATGAAGCTAACTGAACTAGTGAAGAAGAAAGAGAGGAAGAAGAACCTCCCGTAACCTCCAGCACAAGTCCACTACAGATTCCATTGAAGGAGGACGAATTGGGCCAAATTTTGGCCAATATGTGTGAGTATATGCAACCCCAGAGTCCACTCAACCTCAATATCGAGGCAGATCAATCACAAGAACATTTTGTCCACATCAAGGATACATCCAAGGAAATGCATGATGAAGAGGAGGCAGAAGAAGAAGCCCCTCAGGAAATAGCAGACCAAACTAGGGTTTCCTCCCCTAAGGAACCTAGTCAGCATAACGTAAACACTAAATAAGTGTTCCAAATAGAGAATATGGAAATGAACCAAGGCGAGGGCACGGTCCTTGAAGAACAAAACCTAGCTGAGCAGCCAAGTCCAGAAAAGGAAATAGTTGTTCCTCCCAAGAAGAAGAAGCAGCGGACAAATGAAATTACGCGGTTGCGGAAGGAACATCAAAAACTGTTAAATTTAGTAAAACAACTCAGACAGAAGATAAGGGTTCTGAAAAGGGGGGAAATCTCTAAAAGAACCCTGAAAATGGGGGATTTAGCCATCCAAAAAAAACCCCATCATACAAGGGCCATGGAAACTCAAACCGAGCCCATATTCATTCAAGATAGTAAGGAACGACAGGTATTTGTCAGAGATGCAGTTGCCCAAACTGAAAATGCACAAGTCTGTAATAAATATTTTCAGACTGAGGCACTATCCTCTAGCAGTAGGGCCAACCAGAAATTTTGCAATAGAGAGACAAAGATTTTAGGAACTCGATCTTATGATAAGAAAACCCAGGCAGATATTCAACCCAAAATTGTTTTGTTAAACAATGACTCTGGTGTAGCAAAGCTCTGAGAGGATCTGGCACAGGCTCAGCGGGCTAGAGAAAGGCTCGAAGAAGAGATTGTTTCTAAGAAGAAATACCAAGAGTTACAAAATCAATTAAGGAACATCATTGCATCAGAGATAGAAGCCTTAAATAAATGTCGTAAGGCAGAAGAGAAATTTGAAGAGGTAAGGAATAGACTACAAAAATTTAGGAATCAAATGGATACTCTCTGTTCTCTATATACAGATGTTCTAGCATGTAGGTCCCCTACTAAAAATTATGCTTTGTTTTTTATAGAAATATATTTGCAATTAAAAATTAAAGTTGTTAAGGTAGGAGAACCTATAGAATTAAAAATTGTAGATGATTTTATAAACTTCTGTAAACTCTATGGAGTAAAAGTTCAGTGTCTGCTCTGTGAATTTTATTTGCACAATTTTATACTGCCAGAGGAAACGAAGATGAATCCTAGTCCTTTTGTGGGTGATTTCCAATATCAATCATTCATTTCATTTGTTGTCAACCAGTTAAAATGGCTCAAGGCCTATAACACTTTTCAGAGACAAGAAAATGGGTTAGACGTTTGGGTTAGGGGTGAACTGAGACACCCATTACAACTATGGGCTCGGAAGAAAAGCTTAATAAAAAAGGAGGGTGTGATCCAAACATTGGGACCCATCCACAAAGTGATTGTTTTGGGTGGGGTATAATATTTTCTATCCATCAGAGACCAGGCCATAGTAGTAGCTAAACTCCGATGGAAAATTTCCAAATGGAATATTCAAGACAGAGAGCCATTCAATTACAAAAATTTTGAGTTAGCTGCCAACCGCCTGGTTATCTATAGTAACCTCATCTTGAGAGAAGGGTCGTATTGGCTAGGTTGTAGATTTCGAAACCCTATTATCTGGTATCCTACAGCAGATTATAAGGCCAATTATGAATTACTTGAAGGGAAGACAAGGCATATTTTGAAGCTTTAGCTACAAATCATGGTTTTAGACCACTGAATGAAAAACCCTCTCCAGCCTATTCTCTAACTGCATTACATGTAAACTATGGTTCTCATGAGGTCATGAAAAAGGGTAAGCAGAGGGGTGTGTTGAGCATTGGAAAAGGTATGAATTTTCCATGTATTTATTTATCTTTTTCCTTTAATCATAACTCCTTTATAGTCTAGAATGGTAATATATTAATGAATTATAATAGAATTAAGGAGATTAGTGTTTGTTGCAAATTGATTAAAGATTATCTTTTCTTATATGCAGAAAATGGATGAAGTGGGAAGCCACCATTTGAGAGGAGAAGAAAAAGTAGAAAAAAATACTGTCCATTCAACAAAAGACCATATCCAGAGAAGAAGGTCGAGATCAGAGCGCACAGCCAAAGGAAGGAAAGGAATCGCGTGGCATCAGCGCAAGAAGAAAAAACGATAACTAAAGTTAGAAGATAGAGTGAATCCCTCAGGATCTCTCGATTCTGAGGGATTGCTGCTCAAAGCTTATCTGTCTTTCTTGTTTCGTCTGCTGGCTGTTATAAAAGGACAGTGCTTGTAGAAATCAAAATATGTAATATATGATGTATTGTGATTATTCAAAATTCTTGTTGTATTTTCACTATTTCTCATCGACTCTTCTTCGTTGAAATAGAGTGTGATTTCTTGTAAACTCTGTTAAATATGATTAATACATAATCCGGTTGTTGTTCCATTATTTGATACTAGAGTAGTTCGGCAGTGCTTCACTAGCAGCTAAGGGCCCAGCCCTGGTGGATCCACCTCCTATCTATACCATTACTTTCCAATTCCAGTCATGTGATGGTTTTCTTTAGTTCTCATTTCTTTTAAATCACATTGCTTCACAGTTTCCATGTTCTATAGCTTATTATTTCAATGTTTTATGAAATCGGTTTGGTGCATCAATTATGAGTGAATTGCGTTGCTATTCCTTTTCAACATAACAAGATTATTTATTCCTATGTAACTTGTATTGTTATGCTTTTCAGATATAAATCTTCTCTGTTTAGAGTTCGTTGTTCATTTCCATTAGATAGATTTTCTGTTCATTTCCATTCAATCGCTTTGCTGTTCATTTTTGATAATTAGCTTTACTATTTATTCCTTTCCCGTAAGTATTTGGTTTTATTTAGAACGTTATTGCAGAGAGCATGTTTATTCTATTTCCATTAGCAGCAATATTGATTTGAGTCAGTTATCATTTCCAATTAGTTGCCTTATCATCAAGTGTAAGATCATCAACTATAAAGGACATTGGCTATTACTATCTAAGTTCTGAAATTGAAGATCGTGTTCATGCTTGATTTCATTTACATCAGTTGATAGAGGAAAGAGTTATTACTATTGCATCCTTGACTGATGATTGTCGAGTGCGTGATTGGATTTTAGGGCTTTAAGTTTCATGTCATTGCAATTAGATTTAATTTTCAAGCATCTGTTTACTCTTGCATTTGAAACATTATACTGCAAATTGGAGAGCATTACTCTTAGATTGAATTTCTACCTCAGACTGAGTACACTCTTGAAATAAAAAATTGTACCTGAATTGATAATCAGTGTAGGATAAATAGGAGTTAAAAAGACACCTTTTATACCTCAACAACCCTGTAGATGAAAATTGGCCCTATCTATCCAATAGTCTCTATCATTGCTAATCTCTATTGCAAGTAGCTCACTTGGAGTGAGTTGCTCTGCCAATTCTACCTCTTTTTTCCTTTCGCAAGCTAAAGCCCTCTTCAGCCCAATGGTCTTTGGCTTCTACCTAGGAAGCTAATATTCCTCATCGTCACTATCATCAAAAGTTCCCAAGGTCTCATCTAGTAAAGCCTTGGCCTTTCCATCTTCTTTCTAAGCTCTGATTTCCCTGACCTCATTGATGGCCTCCATTGTCTCCAACTGCTGATTTTTTAGCTCAAGATAGTTGATCACATTCTTTGCTCTAAAAATATTAGCTTGGATCTTAGTAATATTGGAATCCTTTCTCTTGACCAACATATTGGTGATTCTCTCCTCATCCTCATCCTCAAGGTCAATCAACTAAAACTCTTGTTCAGTTTCATGTTTATCCTCCTCTTCAACAATGACCTGTTTTGTAACCTTTTCCTTGCCTTTATCAACCTGATTTTCTGATGAAGAAGGCATGGCCCCTTTCACCTCAAGTGAAGCAAACACATGCATGTGGCCTCTCTTATAGGTCAAAGGAAAAGGCTCAATATCATGCATTTCAGTGCCAGCTGTCTCAATGTCTCTTTCACTGCTTGAGGCTCTGGTATCATGAGATGATGTTGAAGGATTGTGAAAAGGTGATGAGGGAGGATCATCATGAGGTGACTGTATGTGAGTGGATGGTGATGTATGAACAATGGAATGTGATGGAGAAGTGGATATGGGAGGATTAGAAGATGAAGGAATATCTTATTGATGATGGCCATGTGGAGTAGTGAAAACCTCATTGGCAATGAAGGTATCCCATTGAATTTTTTTCTCCTGTAGTTGATGCATGACCACCATCTCGATGAGTGAATGATGAAATAGGCTTTGCATTTTCTGATTGTAATCTCTCCTTTTCACAATGTAGGCCATTTTTTCAATGCTATGGAAAAGATAATATGGTATATGCAGCATCCTAACTCTAGTGAAATGCATAAGAAGACAAATGTGGTATGAGTAGAGGTGGGAAAACCTCCCCTCACAAGTAAAATAATTCATTATTATTCTCATCATGGTTGCATATCTATCAAGAAGATGAGAAAAAGGGAAGATGGACTTGTGGTGATCTTTATACCTAGGTTTTAGGTATGGTTCAAAATAACTCATGTCTAGGTTTTCTTCCTGGAACCACTTCTCTCCCACACTAGATATCCCTGTAGCAGTAGAAATGGATCAATGGACATCTCAAATGTAACCCTAGAAATATTGACTTGTTTTTCATGTAGGTTGATGATGAACAATGTTGTTAGCTCCGAGTGATTTTGGACTTGCTTCACCTTCTCACAAAACTCAAAGCAACCCACATGTTTAAAACAACATCTAGTGAGATGAGAGGCCATAAGCTCACTTGTATTGAGGGGTTCAAATATATTTATCTTCCCTACCTTGTGATCATGTATCCTTGGCATTTGTTCCTCAAAACCAATGCCAATGTCTCCTTCCTCTGACATTTTTAAAACTCTGTTTTATGAAACCCTAGAGTGTAGGTGAAATGAATGAGGGGAAGGAATGAAATGAAAAATTTGCAAATGAAGGGAATGAGTGAATGGGTATATGTGTAGGAAATGAGTGAGGGGGAAACTAACTCAATGAAAACCCTCAAGCAATGTAATTACCTTGTTTTATAACTAATTTTCTTCAAGGAGGATGAAATAGCAATGAAACAGTGATTTCAAGCTAAAAGTTAGGGTTTTCTTAGGGTTATACTTCCACTCAATTAAAAGTGATCAAAATAGCTTTAAAGTGGGCTATGGAATGCAATTACCACTTATTAGTGCTTTGGAGGACCTTAGAGGAAATTTGAAAGCAATTTGAAGTGATTTGGATGGCCAGAAGACTCAGAAACCCTCTCTATCTGAGCATGGAGCGCCAATGGCTGAGGGCATAGTGCCAAGGCAAGCGCACAGCACCAGTCTCTGAGCACACATTGCCTTGGAAAATTAGCACAGGGTGCTTTCGGGCAAGAGCGCAGCGCTTTGGCAAGGGCACAACGCCACCTTACAAATGCGCAACGCCTTTAGAATTTGTGTGGAGGAAAACTGGCAAGGGCGCAGCACCAACTCCCAGGCGTGCAACGCCAAGAAATTTTGCTTGAATTCACTCATAAAACCCACAAACTATTCTCTTCTTGAAACTTATAATGCTTTGCAAGGAAACAATGGTTTTTCTGAAATTTTTAATGGGCTTTATAGGCAAAGGGAGTTTTGATTTAACTTTGAAAACCCACTTTCTAATGTTTAAAATATTTTTCTTTTTCTCACACATATTCTTTGACACTTTTGCCTTGTAGGTTCTTGAAGTCATGAAGTTAACTTTTATTTTACTCATTGGGGCATGACAAATTCATTTTGACAAGTTTGGGACTTAATCACAGAGTAGCATCTTCAAAATCTTCTGTAGTTTCTACCATGAAGTTCAACTCATCTTTTCCACCTTCTCTGGCCACCTTTTTCAAAACCCTAAGTGTCTGGAGTTCTTTTACATCAATCATCAGTGTTGTCTTATAAGTTCTCTATAGCCCTTCCAATTTCATTCATTTATGTCTAGTTCACCTTACGCTTTCCATATTTCATCAATATTTTCTGATAGACTTTCTTCATGCTTGGCATTGTGTGCTTCCTCCATGTCATTTTCTACAAGTGATCCCTACTTTGGCACTCAAATGGACTAACCAGTTCATAACCCTAGACATATTCAAGACCAAGCTTTTCCCCTTTCCTTTTTTGTACATTTTTTTCATTTAGGAGTACATCATCAGTACTTTCTGTTGATAAATCTTCCAACACTTCTGCAGAAGTGCCAAACTTTGTTCACTTTTCTCACTTGCAGACTCAAAAGTCAGAAGATAATCCTCTTTGGAAATTTTAGGTCCTTCTTGAATAGCCATGTCTTGACATTTCTATTACATCTCAACCAGATTCTAACAAAGGAAAATTTGTGCCTAAAATATCCAAGGATAACCTTAAAAAATGTAAAAACCTTAATGATCTAATGGGAGTGTCCTTTGACATGATTTTGACTGAAATTTGACTAGGAGATTTTGAAGTACAAATGGAGTATTGTTATAGATTATTATGCCCAAAGGGACATGGGAATGAGTTAGCAAAAGAAAACCATAGAGTGAGGGTGGAGTTTATTGACAAGAGAAAATAAGGCAATGAAGTCTCAGGTAGGAAAGAAGGATGAAAATGAGAGTTCTAATACCATAAGGAGTCTTTTAAGAGCAACAGGGTGACTTTGAGAAGACCAACTGAGGAATAGTGAAAATAGGTTTATAAGGATAATGAAGGCACTGAGATTTTTGAAACTCAAGATATTCAAGGAATATTGTTTTCAGAAAACTATAACCATCCTATAGTCATCCAAAGATAGTGAAAAATAATGATGAATAACACTGTGATTCCATGGATATTCTTAGAATGTTGTGTTAGATCTGTGTTTTTAGATTTGAGTAGATTTTCTTTACAAATTCAATTCATCTTTTCCATTTCCTTTATCAAGAATTTGTCTATTTTTATTGCATGAATAGGTTGTTCGCTTGCAGGTACACGTATCACAACCAAGGAAAACTTCACCAACACCTTTAGCTTCATCCCTCAGCCTTCATCAACCCTCTATTCATCAAAACCATCATCAACCCTGTTTTCAGATTTTTAATCCCTACACCGTGAGAAAATCTTAGGGGTGCAAGACAGACCTCCCAAGAGGTTTTGAGCTTGGCCAAGGGGTGGTCCACCTTCCACTCATCCCAATCCACCTTCACTCCACCTTCCTTACCATTTTTCCACCTATTTTTTTCCTTAGATTTCCCTTAGAATGTTTCCTGTAGAAATTCAGGACTTTCATGTAGCACTACAGGAAACTTGTAGCAACAATTGAAATAGCACCAATGGGCCCCTCCTCAAGCCCAGAAACCACCATCCACATCCTCTATACCTGAAAAAAAACCACTCATACACCTTCATCCTTGCATCCATGTGTTCAAGCCTTCCATAAGCCACCTTAGCACTTTCTTCTCCTAGCTGCAAAACAACAAATTTACAAGTATAGTTATGTCATGAGTAATTGCATGATAAAAATCATGATTGATAGAAAAAAGAGTAAGTAGAGGGCGGAAACGTGAAGCTGGGTTACCACTACAAGAAAAAAGCACATTGGTGAGGGTCATGCTTGTGACAGACCTTTAAGGTCCGTCACCAATGTCACATATGGTGACGGTCCTTAAAAAACCGTCACTGTAAGTGTATATAGTGATGGTCCTTTATGGTCTGTCACCAAAGACATTTTCAATGACACTTTTGGTGAGGGTCGTTAAAATCCCATCACTAATTCTCTCTTTGGTGACACTTCTAATGATGAACTTTTAATGACCCTCACCAATGCTATTTTTGTTACTTTTGGTGACGGTCAAAAAATTTCTGTCATCATTGCTCATTAAAATACCATCACTGTAAGTGTATATAGTGATGGTCCTTTATGGTCCGTCACCAAAGACATTTTCAATGACACTTTCGGTGAGGGTCGTTAAAGGCCCATCACTAATTCTTTCTTTGGTGACACTTCTACTGACGAACTTTTAATGACCCTCACCAATGCTCTTTTTGTTTCTTTTGGTGATGGTCAAAAAATGCCCATCATCATTGATCATTCCAATGAGTTTTTTATGACACTATGTGCCTGTTATTATTTTTTTTGTCAAAATATAACGATTTAATACCATTATTGTGGAGTATTTTTGATAATATTTCCAAGGCCATAGTGGTTAGGGTCAATCAATTTTTTTAGAAGTAATTAGTGTGTATCATTTCCCTCAAGTAATGACTAGTTGAATAGAGATTTCCTATGAGTCAACACATGATTCATATTAAGTTTATTATCTAGCAAATTCCCTTTAGATAAAGTTCCACTATTGTGTGTAGGAAATATATTATTTAGTACATAATCAAGCTTTGACAATTCTATTAATGAGAAAGACTTAACAATCCTCAACAATCTAGGCACACCTTAAATTAATGCTTTGGCACACACTAACATTTCTTAGCACCCCACATGTATTGGAACATCATTGTACCTATAACGTCTTGTGATGACACCGACGCCCAAGCACATGGTGGCATGCGCTAGCACAAAATGGAACTCTCCTAGGATGTGTTGGCATGCTGCATATAGTCCCTAGCATGCCTTGGAACACCTTGGTTGAATGCATTGACATACATTAGCACTTGGCACACAATGCCACTTGGCATGTATTGGGACCTATTATTAGTGTGCCTAGCATGCCCCTTTTCAAAAAGATAAAGTCTTGACTTATTAACCCTCTTATTGGTTCTCCCTTTTGTTTCCTTGGCACATATTGACATACCCTAGCACCCTGTGCCACATCCTTATCACCTAGCATGTATTGACATATCTTGGCACTATTAATTTTCACATGATGTAATTAGCACACCCTGGAACTCCCAAGCACACTTTGGGAATTCTTGGCATGCCTTGATATTCCCTATCATGTCTTACCAATGCTTAGCATACCTTGTCACTCCCTCCTCGGCATGACAACTAACACTCATTAACACTACTCTCTGGCATAAGTTCCTCATATTCATTAACTTCCATGAATTTTTATCTAGTGCTCCCTTAATGTTTTTTTCTAGTAATCCTTAACACTCATCAACATGCATTATCACTCTCTATCACACCTTAGCACTCTTCAACATTCCCTTCCACTTCATCACATGCATAGCACTAGTCCCTGACACATATTGGAGCTTGGCATGTGTTGGAGCTTGGAAAGTCTTAGCATGATTGGAATACGTTGAGATGCCTTGGTATGATTTGGCATGGTTTAATATTAAATTTATTTGTGATGATCAATTGTTGGAAAGTAGATGAGAAGAAACAAAGGAATACTTGGCACTTAGAATGCACAAAGACTTTGCACTTGGCACCTATTTCCCCCTAGTGTTGGTGTGCCTAGCATGCCCCTCTTGGAAAAGGTAAATTGATGACTTATTAAACCTCGTATGTGTTCATTTCCTTGTAGTTTAACTTTTTCTCCCTTTTTTTGTCTTGACAGTCCCTGACACGCATTGACACACCTTTGCACATATTGGCATGCCTTATCACTTGGCACATCTTAGCATGTTTGACATGTATTCGCACTATCTGGCACATCAAGGGGGTGAAGAGAGATGTAGTCCTAAAGTAGGTCGAGTATGAGGGCCAAGTAAGGGTTGCTAAAGGGAGGTCATGATCATCCTTCAAGAGCAAGATCATCATGTGAGGGTTCAAAAGAATGTTGCATACCTTAATGATCGGTTTGTGCTAGGAAGTAGGATGGCATATTGTTGGTTCTCTTCTGGCAGATTGAGCTCAAGAGAGGTTTCTCATGAGAATCTGGGCATGTGATTTCAATGGTGTCTTTGTTTGAAGGCCACATAAAATTCTGAAATGTTGAAATTTGCAACAAGAAACAGTGAGATTTGAAACCAAAAAGGAAAAAAAAAAATGCACCCATACTGGTGAGGAATTTTGATGCACCAGGAGTGAGGAATGTGGGGCGTCTAATTTATTTTTCCCTTAAATAAACTAGACAATAAATTGTAATTTCATCTCATAACAACTTGTGGCAGTTAATTAAGTCATGATGACCAAGTTAGCTCAAGAAATTCAAGTACTTGAGGGTCTAAGATGAGGCATATAGAGGGATTCTAATATTTTTGGGGTCCAGTTGAAGTTGATGCATTAGTGGAGTGAAAGTGTAATTAAATCAATTAAATGAGTTAAAATTAGTTTAACTAGTTCTAACTGAGTGATGAGCTAGTGAGAGGTCCAGTGAATTAAATTAGATTTAATTCACAATGAGTGATCAATCATATAATTGAAAATTCGCTATTAATAGTTGCATGCATGTCAGTTTCGAGGAATACCCAGCTGAGACAGAGGTTAAAGAGAACATAACTATCAGTTGTATTTGGAAAACATTTCCCATGTTCAATTATAAAGTCTTTGGGATGCCATGATGGATTGCGCAATCAAGGAAGACTGATTTTCCTAATTAATAAGGAGTTAATTCCCTAGGAATTGCATGAGCAAGGTAGGCTGAAGTAAGGATGAGAATTGGCTAAGTACTAGAGTGACTTTGCCTAGATCAATGGGATACAATTGACAGAGTGCTGGAGAATCTATTAAGCATTAATGTATTGTTTCATGATTCCTTGACTTAATACACAATAGAGATAGAGGGGTTTTGAGTAGTTTCTTTCCCCAAATACATCATGTTGTTGTGCGATTAATAATTTATTTCTCTTACTTATATGTGATTGTGCAATTGTGTTTTGTTTCCACAAATTGTAGGAAGGATTCAATATCTTGTTTTAGTAGATTACAAGATTAGATTGAATCTCGTTGGTTAGATTTTCTACATGGTATCAGAGCATGATTTTTTTGGGTGGTGAGTTTGTAGAGAATATCTGAATGTATTGGTGTAAAATTTTCAAAAACAAATATAATATTTGGATTCCTTGCGAAAATCTACCCAAATGGAAAAAAAAATAAAAATCGGCTGAATCGGAGCTTGGATGAGGGAGATATCATCGATTTAAAATCAACTCTTTTTTAGAAACTTTTTGTAATGTCGGGACAATTACACTACGTGCAAGTTAAGAATCTATATGTACTTGAGGTACCAAATGCATGCAAAGATTTTAAGAGAAAGGTAGAAGTTAGAGACTTGGTGGTTTAGAGGGAGCATAAATTACCTCTCAACATGCATCCTCATGAGAAGCAGAGAGGAGACTGAGTGGAAGTGTCCACTCAAGCAGAGACCTCCATGAGGGGGAAATTTCGAGCCAGATGGGAAGAGGGAGTAGCCATACCTTGAGGTGTATGGTGGGGTGATGTGTAGACATAATCCCAAGATAAGAAATTTGGGAAAGGTCCATTGAGATGGCGTGTCTCATGGAACGAACTTGGCTACGAGGAGCCTACAGTGCAAAAGTAGTAGGAAGGATCAGTTAGATTGATGTAGTCAGATGTCAACAAGATAGAAATCAGAGTGACAGATGTCGAATACTGGAGCACAAATCAGAGTTAGCAATACTTCAAAGGGCACGGATGCAGATGTCAGCAGCAACGCAGAGAATCTAGGACTATACAGGTGCAGTAGCTAGCAACAGTCAGAAGACTCTGATGACAGATGGATTATACTGATTCAGTTGTTCGGAGGCTATTCAGTTTCAGGATTTGCAGGTGCAAACAACACTAGAGAAGTGTAGCATGCAGAACATTCCAAAGGTACCGGATGGGGATAGATTGAATTCCTTTCTTGTTAAGAGGGAGTGTTCAAATTTGCAACAAGAAATAGTGAAATTGGCAACTAGAAAGGACAAAAAAAAATGCACCCACACTGGTGAGGAATTTCGATGTACCAAGAGTGAATAATGTGAGGCGTCTAATTTATTTTTCCCTTAAATAAATTGTAATTTCGTCTGATAACAACTTGTGTCAGTTAACTAAGTCATGATGATTGAGTTAGCTCAAGAAATTCGATTTAAGGTGTTCGAGGTGGATATTGGTGGCCACTCGCGTATTCCACTTGAGCCCTCTCCAGTATCTCTTTCAGTTTCCTTAATTATAGCACAATTTACTATTTTTGTCAGTTTTTTGGGTCCTGAACTTCTGGAGCCGTTTTGAGGCCCCAAATGACGTTTTTTGGGCATGAAAGGTTTCATGATTTCATAGAAATCACATTTAGCAATTGTAGTCCTCGGAGAGATATTTCTAACGAGGTATCATGTGCGTCAAACGAAGATAATATGACCAAGTTACGACCCTGGGAAGTTGGCTGCCCAACTAACCCCAACGGGGCCCATAAAATCTTGGTGTTACATCTCCTCGGGTTAGGGTTTTGGTTGTTTAGGTTTTATCTTATTGTTAAATAATAAAAATACCCTTCATCCTTATTGTAAGACAGTTCAAAGGAACATAACTATCAGTTGTATTTATAGAAAATTTCCCATGTGCAATTATAAATTCATTGGGATGCCATGATGGATTGCGCAATCAAGGAAGGTTGATTTTCCTAATTAATATGGAGATAATTCCATAGGAATTGTGTGATCAAGGCAGGCTGAAGGAAGGCAAATAATTGGCTAAGTAATAGACCAATTTTTCCTAGATCAGTAGGAGACAATTGGCAGAGTGCTAGAGAATCTCAAGAGAGATTAAGCATTGTAAATTTTCATGATTCCTTGACTTAATACAAAATAGAGATAGAGGGTTTTGAGTAGTTGCTTCCCCAGATACATCTTGTGTTGTGCGTTTGATGACTTGTTTCTCTTACTTATATGTGATTGTGCGATCGTGTTTTGTTTCCACAAATTGTAGGAAGGATTTAGTATTTTGTGTTAGTACATTACAAGATCATATTGAATTCTATTAGTTATATTTTCTACATGAAATAGAAGAGAGGGTTGATACCATCTTGCCTTGTGGTGGTTAGTAGGCCGCAAGGTCTATGATAAAGACCAACATAAGTGGAGGAGGGCTTGCACTATAATTTAGAGCCATAACATAAGTTGACGCAGGTGTAATATTGATTGAGTTAACCCTAATTTGAGGGTCGACATTGAGATCTAAATTTCATGTCAAGATTCAGTCAAAGAAATGCCCAAAATATATGGATCCATATGAGCTAGGTCGAGTCTCTTATGGATGCAAAAGTCGTGTTTTTTCTATGTGTGAATAGGGTTTGTTATACAAAAATTAGAAGTACATAAGTATAATGCCCTAGTTAGGACAATTTCCTAGCATGTTTAGTTCGTAAGGTATACCCTTAAGACTGTGACAAATTTTCATAGAAGAAGATGGGTTGTGACCTTTAGAGTGAGGTTTATTTATAATGCAATAAAGGCCGCAGATCTGGAAGATGGTTTGCAGATTCAGTATGTGAGGAGACAATAGATCCAAAGGAGGGTGGAACCTAAGCAAAATATTGAACATGCAGAAGAAATGTGCCATATGAAGAATGGATTGACATGCAAAGGAGTTGATTTTCATGGAATTTCCATAGAGTTTTAGACAACTATTTGAAGAAACCTATGAAAAATTATTAAATGGACTATTAGTGGCTGATTTGTGACCCTAGTTCAGTCATCTATAGATTGTTAGAAGTATGATAAGAGGAGTATTTCATATTTGTTCATAGATTGGACAACAAATTAGATCAAATTGTCGATACACAAGAACAATGATCTTGAGAGGACTCAAACCATTGTTAGGTGGCAGATTTGAAGAGCCCTAGATGAAGACAATATTGTGGGCCCTAGATCAGTAAAAATAATTGACTCTGGTTGGGTAGATTTATGGTATTCCAAGTACAGTTGGAGGGTTGTTAGCTTATTGTCAAAGAAGATCCCTGACTCTTGTTCTGGTGAAGGGCAACAAAATTGATTGAAGGGTAGGTGTATAGGGCCTAAGGATGTGCAGACTTTGAAGGACTAAAGTAACAGTCAAGTGGGCAACCAACTAACCCTAGTTCAATATATTGTAGAGGATTGATTCAGAGAGAAGAAGGGTAGCCTCCATAGCCCTGGAATTCTCATCTTGGAGTTGTAGTATGGAAAAAGTGGGCATACCAAATAGTTGTTCACAAATGGAATTGTGAACAACTTGTTACCACTCAAACTAGTAGTGGACCTAAAAGGGGTTCCTAAGAGGGCAACTGCTAGGACAAGGGAAACAATGGAGGCTTAGCCCATTGTCACCATAGCTAAGGCTCCTTTCTCTTCACAGAATTTCATCGATGGGTGGAGTCCCGGTAGTTTAGGAAGTCACTTGTAGAGTATAGGTCAATGAATAGGTGGGAAGTGACCCTCGAAACCATTTCCCTAAGATAAAATAAAGAGTGGGACTTGCTTTCCTTTTAAGCAAGGGAATTTACCTTCTAGGGAGAGAGGAGGGGGATTTAAGGGTTGAGGGAGAAGAAAAAGACTTATGAAGGAAGTTCTCAATCCCTAAAATCCTTTTGGAACTTGGATTCCCAAATGGTCTTTGATGAAAGGCCTTTGACACCAAATGGGACCACATGGGGCCAAGTGGACCTAGCCCAGGTTCGGAGATGGAATTTAGTAACCGATGATGTTCCTATCCTGGATAAGGTGAGGGAAAGGATCAGACAATATTTTCTACTTCGATAGGTCAAATTGATCCTACTAGGTTCCATCCTTGGGAACACCTAGGCAAAACTTGATCCTAGAGCTAGGGCTTGAGGTATCCAGAGATTCCACAGTCAGAATTGGCCCAAGTTCTGAGGAGAGTGAGGGCACCCAACAACGTAGCTACCTCTAGGATATAGAAGTTTTCCTCTAGCTATATTCCTGGGAAACTGTTGCCAAGGTGACCTAATGGGGCTAGACCTAGGGAATGTGAAAATCTCTTAATCTAGGAAACCCTACTGCAGTATCTTGATTTACTTCTCCTACTTGAATTAAGTTACAAGTTAATTTCTGAAATATTCAATAAACTAGCGAAGTAAATAGTAAATAAAACTAGAAACCTACACATACAGATCAAATATTGAATAACATGCTCATAGACAAAGTGACACATAGATTTTTTGGACAACTGTCCCCGGAAAAAACTCAATGCGGGAAAAATAGTGCAGCTAGCTCTAGAGGGTTTTCATTACTATGCATAATCTAAGTACAACAATCTTGGGCACCAAAATTGGTTCACCCAACAGAGAAATATAAATGGCAGTAATACGCTGCTCTGAATCCCTCTACGTCAGCCTGACTGGCCTATTTCGGCCTCTGCGCTGCTCAATAAGGGCCTACGTCACACCTGAAGGGCTTACACTACCCCTGTGTTACCCTGACTGGGCCTGCGTTAGCCCTGCGTGGCTCCTGCTGCCTCTGCGCTACCCCTGGCGGGCTTTGGCTGGACTGAGTGGCTCCTGCTACCCCTTCTGCTCTGGCTGGATGGAATGCTTATGCAGAAAAAGCATAGGTAAGAAATAAGGCACTGGACAAAGGTAATGTATAACAGTCAGAAAAAATTGAAGAAATGAAATGAAAATAGATCAATGTCCACAAATAATTTAAATCGCTCAATGGGACTAGAGAGTAAAAGCTTTGACAACAGCAATAAGTGCTTATAGCATTAGCTAAGAGAACAGAGGAGACTAGTTCATGAGGTTAAAAAGTTGTATAATTTTTGGCACAGGAAAATTGTAGAATTGTTAGAGTAAATCTTTGCAGGTACCATTATTTGGTGATCATCGATTATCATTTTATTTCATCAAATACCCTGATGAATGGGCCTTACAAGCTATTTGCGTAGACAAATGCCACAAAAGTTGTGTGATGGAAAAATATTCACACTATATTGAAGAAAACACCTACCAAATAAGGATGACATTTCAAATGGGGCAAGAAAAAATAGAGAGATAAACATCGAAAAAGTTAAAATGCTAGGGCAACATGAAAGCAACTAGGTAGCATGGTAGAAAGCACAACAAAGAAAATTATAAAAATGGAAAACCCTACAAATTAGCACCCATCCAAACATCACCACAATTTTTTCTTTAACTCTAAATCTCCAAATTCATCAAATTATATCCTGTATTCAAACCTGATCCTCTCTGTTAGCCATTCTGAAGATAAGGATGAGAACTTACTACAGAACCATCACCTACATGTAGTGATCTTATTATGTGACCAGAAAACCTACTTTCGTGAAGACACGGAAAGGTAAACACTCTCTGCCAAGATTTTCCATACAACCAAGGTTGAGCAACCACATATCTATCACTAGTTTTTTCTCTTTAGATTTGTAACTTAGAAGAGCTTTGTCTAACCACCTCCGGGTTGCTCCCAGAGTCACCTAGGCAACCCCTCTCAGCATCATCCTCTTTTTGTAGTACCTAATTAGTAATTTAATTAACCATAACAGTTTCTTGATCATGCAGGTATTTCAAATATATTGCCAATAAGCATAAAGCTTTCATGTTAAACAATCAGGTCAAAAGACTTTAGACTATGATGCAAAAAATACAAAGAAACCTCACCAACACTCAAAGGACAAACAAAGTCAAACCTCTACAAAGTATAAATAGATATCTAATAAACTTCATTCCACCACAAAAATGTGCTTAACTAAAGAAAATTCTAATTACTGTGCTTTCAAGACAAAGCTTTCAAGGGCAACGATGCTATAAAAATACCCCTACACCTCATCAACAATCAATGTGTATAATTATACCATCATAAGGCTCATTTTAAACATCATTATTATCATTTTATAAATCATTTTCATCAAATCAACAAGAAGCAAGCAACAATTGCACTCAGTTCCACTGAAGCAAAGTATATGGAAGTTTCATATACTTATTATGAAACTATCTAGATTTGCAACTTGATTGTAGAATCAACCAATCAGTTTTTGAAGCCCAATATTGTCTCTTGTGAGAATCAAATTTACATCAAGCTCTATGAAAATCCAATGTGTCATGACCATTTCAAACACATTGATATTCAATACAATTTCCTAGGATTCCAAGTTCATTAGGGAGTTGGTAGTGTTGGACCACATTCTGACAAAGTTGCATATGGTTAATAGTTTGACAAAGCTCCTAACAAAGGGGAAGTTTGACAATTTGGGGGAGAATCTTGGGTTCTTGGTCACTCCCTCCTTAGCACATCCAAAACTCACTGACACTTCCTGTCACAAACTCTTATTCATTCATTTTTAAATATAGTTTTATCTGGTCTGTTATGATGAACTGTCTAGTGGAATATCCATGATAGTTTATGAATCACCCCAACATCTATCCTTTATGCAAGTCATATGATGATATTTCTTCACACTTATTTATCTCTAGTTGTCCAAACACAGTGCAGGTCATCACCACCACCGTTGCAAAATTGAACATGATAGGCTCGTGTTCCTATCTAAGCTTGGAAGAAAATTTCAAAACTTAGTTACACAACATGATGGAATATTATTATAAATGTTTCCCATGCATTCTAATCAACAATATCTAGTGGGATTGGAACAACAACACATTTTTCTCATGAGAAATATCCATGATATTTTACGAATCACCCCTTATTTATCTCCTGTCCCAACACGGTGCAGGTCATCACCACCACCCTTGAAAATTTGAACATGATAGGCTCGTGGTCCTATCTAAGCTTGGAAGAAAATTTCAAAACTTAGTTACACAACATCATGGAAGATTTATCAAAAAAATTTCCCATGCATTCTAATTAGCAATATCTGGTGGGATTGGAACAACAACACATTTTGTTCACGAAAAATATCCATGATATTTTATGAATCACCCCAACATCTATCCTTTATGCAAGTCATATGATGATATTTATTGACACTTATTTATCTCTTGTCCCAACACAGTGTAGGTCATCACTAGTACCACCCTTACAAAATTGAACATGATAGGCTCATGGTCCTATCAAATCTTGTTTGAAAATTTCAAAACTTAGTTACGGAACATCATGGAAGATTTATTAAAAAGGTTTTCCATGCATTCTAATCGACAATATCTGGTGGGATTAGAACAACAACACATTTTTTTCACGAGAAATATCCATGATAGTTTACGAATCACCCCAACATCTATCCTTTATGCAAGTCATATGATGATATTTATTCACACTTATTTATCTCTTGTCCCAAAACAGTGTAGGTCATCACCACCACCCTTGCAAAATTGAACATGATAGGCTCGTCGCCCTATCTAAGCTTGGAAGAAAATTTCAAAACTTAGCTGCTCAACATCATGGAAGATTATTCTAAAGGTGTCCCATGCATTCTAATCAGAAATATCTTGCGGGATTGGAACAAAAACACATTTTTTTCAAGAGAAATTCTATCAAAGATCAAAATTAAATTGATAAAAAATAGTGTTTTGAAGACAAGATTCATCATAAACCACAAAATAATGGATTTTGGTAATTCCTCCACTCCCTCTTGGATGCCCTTGTGACTTATTTGATGGTGTTGCACAAGTTATCCCACCTAGTTGCAAAGTGGGTGCGGTACTCTTCCTCTCCCAGTCTTATAGCGAGAAAGTAAGACATACCAAAAGTTAAGGCTCCAACAACTGAGCTGATTCCACTGCTCTTTGTACCCTTCTGGAAATAGCATCCATCAAAAGAGTCAAATCCCTATAGATCATGGGGGATTCAAAAATCATGATCAATTGGGTCAATAATTCATGATAGAAAACATCTACCTACACCCCATCCTACAAGATATCATAGATTCCCCCAACTCTTTGGACTAGCCATCTTTCAGACACATTCTGAAGGAGATAAATACCACAACATACAAGCTTTCAACATAATCTCTCAAATTTCCCATCGATACCTTTGTGGTATCAGACTCCATCGATAGGATGGAGTATGACCAAATGATTTTTCATGTCTAAGCTCGAAAGACAAGCCAATCTAGATTGATGCATGCACATTCCAATCATGACAATTAATTTCTACATCTTCTCAATAGAAAAAACTAGTAATATTTTTTCTCTGCTCACTTTACAACATAAACATGAATTTCACCCACAATGTTAGGATAAGTTGAATGATATGACCGAAAAGGTGGGAGGAGTATTTTGTGGTGTATTGAACAGGACTGGGCGACACACACGTAGCATGGATGGGTAGAAGTGGGATGTCCAAGCATGGTTTACTAAGATCTATAATCCAGGCATTAGATAATGAGAAGGGGGATTAATACCTAATGTCATAGGGGCTAGGGACCTAGAGGGAAGGTAACAAGAGAAATTTAAAGGGGAACCCCCCATAGTGGTGATAAGGACATTAGGGGCCCCATTATCACAACCAATAAGTCATTAACCCATAACCATCAAATTCCCTATCCCTTAACCCTGAAGCCATACTCCCTTAACCCCTACACTCATACCTCATAAGCCACTGAACCCTTGACGCATTAAACCTTAAGATATTAACTCGTAACCTAGAATCCATGAACCCCCTAAGCACTAACCCCTTATTTTCTTAACCCATGACCCTTAAATCCTAATCCATAACCCTCAAACACCTTAAAACCTAACCCCTTAGCCCCTAACACCTAAATCCCTTAATGATTAAGCCCTTAACCCATAAATCCCTTCCCCCCCAAGCCCTTGGCCCTTAAATCTTAACTCTTGAAGCCCTTAACCACTAAGTATCTAAGGCAAAACACAACACCTCAAACCAACAAAATAACCTCTTAGGAGAATCCTTCACCTCTAACTAAGAATATTGGTCCCATTTGATTTTTATAGAATCGGGTATTGGTCTCGAGGGTGTGCATTTGTGGTTAATGCACTTATAACATGTATACCAAATGTAGAACAACTCGATAATTTGAAAAACCTCGATAAGAATTTCTCACAATATCTACTCTTCATGTTGACATGGAGCTTGTAGTGTTCTCCCACATAAGGAGTTGACAATGAATAAATCACTCATAATGACACAACCTATTCAACCCTAATGAACAAGAAGCTAACCCTTGATAGAAATATTTTATTTTCTAAAAAACGACAATTGTGTCAATGTATAATACTATACATAAGAGAAAATAAAATGATATTATCCACATCAATTCTTGAAATAGCCTCACATTTACCACAAGTGGTGAGCCAAGGGGTGAATGTAGTACACTATTAAAGCTACATCATGTTTAAATTCCTTTTACATCACGAGATTTTTCTCCATTAGGGTTGATGCACCATCACAAGGGAGCATGATACCTTTTTGTGGGGGAGTGATTAAAGTTGTAACACAATTAAGGTCACATACACCTCCAATGTAAATGACATCAATATACATTTGTGTCAATTTGTTAAAGAGGTTATATATAAACAATAGATTTAGTACTTGGAGTTCATATTTTCATGGCCTTGACTCTAAGATGGATTTGTACTAGGAAAAATTCATGCAAATAAGAGGGGGCCTTAATTTTGAACCCTCATACACACAAGAGCACTAGATGTTGCCCTTCAGATCCCCCATGTTGGTTTCAAAGTGGGTTTACATTAGTGTCTAGTTGAAACCAATGACATCATGATATTCCTCTTCTCAATAACATCTTCTAGCTTTTCCATATACACAACATTGAGTTAGAGGATCACCTCATCTAATGATCTTACAAATACAAGTTGTAAAAGTTCACTTGCTAAATTAATACTAAATTTGAGAAATTTTAAGTGACCGAACTAAAAATGGCTAACTTAAACGGCTAAAAAAGTCATAATACATTGCATGTATTTCTTTGATCTCTAGGATGAAAGGGAAACCAAACTCAAAGCTAGAAAACGTACATACATTGAAGATGGATTCAATTTTGGAAACTATCATTTAAAAAGAGGCTAGCTCTGCCCCAAAATGACAGTCCCTCCTCCAATACCTTGCCACAACTTCCATAGTTGTCAATTTTTACAATAATAGAACCTCTAAGTACAAGCTTACCATATACTTAGAACTTAAGTTGTAATTTATTTGATTCTTGAACTCTTTAGATGATGACTAAAGATCATTAAATATATAGATTGAAGAATTTGCTTGTAGTTATTGATGAACTTGCTAACCATCCATAGAGGAATACTTCCCTCAGACATGTACTTGATTTTGTCCACAATGAAAGAATCATACTATGTTTTTGGTATATTCGACAAGACTACATATTTAAAGTAATGAAGATTTAATTATTAATGTATGAAAATCCTTTAAGAGTTGGAGACAATCAAATTCACATAAGAGGAGGTATTCCCTTTGTTTAGCGAACCTCCATGGAGAGAAAGCAATAAATGCAAGATTAACCTATTGTTTATGTGATAATTAGGGAATGTATATCCATTCTCTCAAAGATTAGTCTTAGATAATGAGAAAGAATCTCCTATTTATTCTAAAGAATCCTTAACGCTATTTATAGAATACCTTCTCACCATCACAATCACAATAGTCATTTTTTAAGAAATAATTTTCTTTAACAAAAATATATTATTAAAAACTACAAATTAACATTAATAAATAAATAATTTATATAAAACCCCACTTTAGTAATGAATAATTACTTAATTTATAGTTAATTTATATATCGATTCAATGTGATTCAAAAAAATGACACAAGCCATTATAATTATCCCACCCAATCACTTAATTTCATTCCTTTGCCATCTTGTTCCATTTATTTTTCCAAATTAAAAAAATATTAAACTATTCCAAATTCTTTGAAATCATATGGCGCCTTTACATTTAATGCCTCTTTGTATTTTGTCGCTATTGCATTATCCCTCTCCCTACCCTGAAACGAGCTCACGCATTGTCTTTGTATTTTTCCGCTATTGCATTATCCCTCTCCCTTCCATGAAACGCGCTCACGCACTGAAACAAGCTCAGGAGCTCGCTTTTGTACAATCCTGGTTTGCAATCACTCTGGAATAAATCCCCAAGCCCCCAGATCCCTTCCTGCACGACTTCCAACAGATCATTTACGTTTCTTCACCATCAAAACGAGTTCAGAAAAGGTATTTTTCTACAAGAGAATGCTTAAATTGAAAAATCCCATAATTTTTCTTGTGGCTGTCACGAATCCTATATGCTCTGTCTTGGGGAAAATTCATTAAATAAGCCACTGTATTCTCTGAACTAAATTTGTCGAAATAGGTTTTGCTCAAAACACTGTTTTAAGCTACAGAATTAGAGAAAAAAAGGTTGATTAAAGTATCTACAATGGTTCTTTGGTTCTTTTAGTTCAATTATCTAAGCTTTCAATGGAAAATTTTAACCCTATTTTGGCTTATAGAAAATATTTCATAAGCTAAGGTTCTCTATAAATGGACTGTAATTTAGAGCTGTTGATACATAAAACTATTCATCGGAAATTCATTACAATGTTATAAACTCTGCTAAGATGAAAAGGGGCTTTCCAAGTACAACTCTTTCTAGTCCCCTTGGTCTGAAACTACACTGGATTCATCTTCTCAAAAAGAACAAACTCCCATGCTCAAGACTGCCAACATGAGCGTACTTGATATTGATTGGCCTTTGGCACAAACTAAAGTAATTCCATCCACTAGATCACATATATAATGGTGTGTGCTGCCACATACTTGCTTTATCCAATGTTGGATAGGACTGATATAGTCATCCTCTTGGGCATATGAATAGTGCAATCCATCATCTAGCCACGAGCCACCTCCTTGCACTAAAAATTCCTTTACAAAGGTTGTTGTACATGCTCCAACAATTTCCCCCCTTCTCTTCCATGCAAGTCTCCTATAATAGCTTCAAACAACAAGGTTTTAAAAGGTGGCTCCAAGATAAGCCTGCAAAACATTGTTGCCCTCTACGAATATCCACATGAAGTATGCTGCAAAATTTTATATTTGGAAAACCAAGCCAGCTTATGATTTGGGGCTTGATGGCCTCTTTTGAAAAGTTGAAAATTTCCACAATACATCGATGTTTGAACATATTGTTGTCCCAAACATTTTGTAGTGCTGGGATTGCGTTGCTTGCTGATTTTTCTCCCCATTGATAAGGACACATGGATGTTATTTAAAATGATATATGCATCATGTACCTCAACATATTTTGGCTGCCCAAGATCACATGAAATAGGATCTAGAATTTCCTGTTCATGCTCCATATTTGATGTGTGATGTCCTTCTCATGATCCATGAGGTGTCTCCCAAGGCCTATGAGAAAAAGAAGACGCAAATTCATGTCTTTATCTATCAAACTGTCACCATCCATGTCATAGATGTGATCTCCAAAGACATATCACTATCATAAATCCATGTTCCATCTACAGACCAACAATTAATGTCCCATTTATGTCTCTCAATCACAAAGAGAGTGCTCATATCATCATCCTTGATGTTGAAATTTCACATTATGATGGGACTATGAAAGCAGAAGCATAAGTGAGATGGAAAGGAACTTTGAGTACAAGAAGATAGAGGACTTGAACAAGGTGAAGTTCACCATTACCAAGTTGGAAAGGCATGCTTCTATATGGTGGGATTTTTGTACCACATGAGTTAATATGTCTGAACAAAGAGAAGATAAGGACTCGGAACAAGATGGTGTCCAAGTTGAGAGAGAAATATGCAACATATAGATAGCATGTGCGAGGATATATCAAATTTCTACCTGCATAGGTCATCACGAGGATGAGAACTAGAAAGTATTGGGGTATGTGAATGGGATGAAGTTTGTAGTGTAAGATGAGATGAGCCTCCACAATATAGTATAGTTGAGGAAGCTTACTAATTAAAATCATCGACAAAATATAAGTTAGTGTGCAAAAACAGGAGGAGGAATGCTGGTAGAGGAAGAGGTTCCTGACGTAGTAGAAGAAATTCAGTGATCTACATGGAGAATTTGTGTGAAAAGATGGCTGATAAGTAAGGGGAAGTTCTTTGTAAAAGGCCTTTGGAAACTTGAAAACTTTCAATGCTAGTTATAAAAGGAAATTTCTCTTTATGACTTCAGTTAATCTTGAGAATATCCTTGACATCCACATTTCTTATATCACTAGGATGGCAGGAGCTAGGACATATGAAAATTTGGCACAGTGGTTATGTTGGGGTTTGTAGAGTAGCTTTTCTACTCTATCTTTCTTTGTGGATATGCTATCTACCTTATTACTTGAGTTTCCATGAGTAAAATAAAAATATTGTTCCATGCTTAGTTAATAGTTGGACTGCCATTGAAAAATTGATTTGAGTAGTTGGTTTTCGTTTTTGATCTTTTTTTATTAATTAGTAAAATCCATATAGTTCATTTTTATTTTTAATTACTGTGGCTGTTATAGATATTCAGACTTATCAGTCATCCTTAGATTTTTAACTTGGAATTCTATGCTCCATGATATTTATTATTCATCTAGTGAGCATTCACATTGAATTGGGAGCTTAATTGCAGAGTCTGTTCAGAAGGAAAAGACAAAGGATGTTTAGAAGGAAAAGAAAAAGGATGTAGTCAGTACCAGCTACGAGCAGTCTTCAGGGAATATTCAGTATACCTCCTCCAGTTCCTTGAAACAGGTGCAATACGATACAGTGAAAATAAAACAGCAAGTTGCAAGTGTCTACATTCTTTAGAAATTAGAATATATAATTAAATGTTTTTCAACCTGTGTTGACAATTGAAACATTGTTTCTGAATACATTAAGGATTGACATGTTTGATCTGCATATGCAAGCATTATATTTTCATATCAACGAGTGTCAAAACAAATACATTCTTAACAAAATTCTATATCAATACGGATGCAGGATAGTCTGATTATCACACACTTGTTGGTTACAACTAGTCTGTTTCATTTAAATTAGGAACACACCGACGACATTTAATAAAAACTATATGACTGATGGCTTGCTCCCAAGAATCTACTATCTTTCCTACATAGCCATTCTTCAATATATATTACAATAAATGCTGACCTCAGAATTGTAGCCTTCTGTTTTTAATGAACATAGAGATTCCATACATAGCAAAGGTCTTGAGGCTGTTATCCATGGAAATTTTCCATGCATCCTCAAGAATGTTGAGCATTTGGATGCCAAATGGTTCCACCAAACCAGAGTTTCAATGACCCCTGAAGAATGCTAAATGCTGGGATCAAAATTGGTAGAGAAAGTAAAGTCTCTTGTTCATAACCAAACAAAGGATATTAGATTGCACCGCCAGAGAACTCGCATCAGTTACCCCAGCAATTCCAATAAGATAGAGGATTTTTTGCAAAAATAAATAATTACAGTTCATAACCAAACAGAGGATATTAGATTGCACCACCAGAGAACTCGCGTCAGTTACCCCAAAAATTCCAGTAAGATAGAGGATTTGTTGCAAAAAGAAAGAATTACAATCCTTGAGATGCTAAGTTGTTGCATCCCAGAAAAGAAAAAAGAGATTCAAAGCCCCTACCCAGATACAACTTAATTAATTAATGCATCATCAGTTAGATTACCTATGCCGACTCTTCCTATTCATATTTTTCACTGTTTGAAAAATTGTGCAACTTCACTCCCTATAGTACAAACACAAGTAAACATGTAGCAGCAATGACATATTCAAAACCCCTACTACTACAGCAACAACAAATCTAGCAACAACAGTAACAGAAGTAGCAACAAGTTGTTCAATTACAGGTAGAGTTTCACGAACAAGAAATGCCACAGATTCAACAAATTAATGAGTTGAATAATGACTTGAGGACAAATTAGTCTTCTATTAAACATGAATTTATGCCGCAACACCATAAGTTAAGTCAACATTCAGTTTATGAACAACAATAGCAGCAACTTAAGACGGGATATGCAGAGACTAGGTTTAAGAGCTCTAGGCCATGGCTATTGAGATGATGTGTTATACCTTTCTATATGTTTAGGGATTGGGTTTAAGAGTGTTTTATTGCCTTACATATGCAGCAATGGATATAAGAAGAGGTTTAATGAGATACCTCCACCTGGAACCAAAATTGGATATATCGTTCCAGAGTGGATAGATGAAAAGCCGAACATTAAAGACCTCCAAGAAGGGTATGGTTGTGATCTTCCAAACACAATAATAATACTACCTTTGTGGCCTGAGAAGGTTGATGATGTGAAAGAGAAGGTAGCTAATATTCATCCTGAAGTAATTATGTTTATGTCTAAAATCAGAAAGTTGTCTCTTCGTGATAATAATGAAGACTCCGCACTGAGAAGGGTTAATGCAATCTGTGTTTCACAAGATACAACATTTAGAACTACCAAGAATGAACACAGTCAATCATTTATTCGTCATAATTAAAAAAAAAAAATAGAAATCACTTATGGAGATATTCACTTTGACTTGTCATGGAATTGAAACTCTAAAAATGAATTCTTGGGATGGAGAAAATTTCATAAGGAGTAGGTACATATTTCTTCCTCCCCATCGCATATTAGAGTGAAAAGCCTTGACCAGAAATAAGCTTGAAGAAAATTGATTGCTAAACCACTTTCACTAGAAAGATTTACTATTTTCCCACATCTGCAAGGCTTGATATATCATATGAGGTACCCCATTCTGTTGGCATGGGATTGAGAGGGCCATGATGAATGAAGAAACTGATTAAATAATCAATTAAATATTTATGATAGCATCGTAACATTTTTTACTACAAGTTCTAATCCCTTTTATATTCTTCCAGACAACTGAATTGTCATTTTTGATGGATTTAAATATTGTCATGGATATAGGCACATAAAGAAATTTGTAGCAGACAAATTACTGGATGGTTAGTGAAGAAAATACATTGCACTGCTAGCATCAAAAATTACCTTGTGGATCTTTAAGAATGTTAGGGTGACAGATTTCATTGCTAGGCATGCATTCAAAGATGGATTTGTTCAAGTCCTTGACTATTATCTTTGCCAGGAGTTCCATTTTAGCAAATAAACAAAATTTAATTCCATGAATACTATTCATAGGTAAATCTCAAAATCAATACCCCAAGCGAACACATCACAACACGGGCCCAACAAACAATCCTAGGCAATAGCTTATAGCTCCCTCCAGCCAGTGGCTTCTGGTCTAATGCTTTTCTACTATCAATTTCCAGCCTGTCTAGCTTACTTCAATCCCAAGAAGTTAATCTATACCCAAAATGGGTTGAAATCTCCATTGAAGATTATATAGCCAGGTCTAACATTAAGCTATAGTCGTTTCTATAAAGACAGGCCTAAAATTCAACTATTTGTGTTGTAAGGAGTTTGCAAACAACGAAGAAGATTTTCATGCCCATGTTTTTTAGACATTTAGTAGGAAAAGCTAAGGGCTCAAATGTAAATCCATGTTGCTTAGCTATGTATGTTTAGCTACATGTGGTCTCACTATGGCCTGGTTGGTCCAAGCTAGTTTCACCCTAATTCAGAATCCTTGGTGGTAATGTTGAGTACACAAACAATACAACCTCAACAAAAAATCAGGCAGTAACTTAAAAGGGAGTAATAATTTATCCATCATATTATATACAGAGTTCAAGCGTTTGAACCTCAATTAGTTTCATGCCACAATGACTTATAAAAAATGAGATAGCATCTCTACACCAAATCTGTCTATATCAGGAGAATTTTCCAAGACAATTTAGCTATTTGCAAGAACTATAGGATAACAATCATCGACCAATGAATTGATATAGAGTAGAAATAATTGATGCACATTTTAAACCCTAGTGCCATTCTGAGACACATTCCTTTCTTGACAAATTCCTTTTTTTGAAAAACTGAATATTATGATTTATAATCATGAAACTTCCTTTGTACTAGTTGGCTTGGTTGTATTATTCCATTATTAGTCCCTGGAACTTTGTCCTATTCCATTACCTCTTAGCATCTAAGCATGAATTGAATAGGATTACTGTAGATGACATTTATAGATAGAGAACATTACTTCTCCTCCGGTGGGCCTTAGAACTATGATGGATTTGTACAAGGAGCACTTCATGCATACATAGTGTTTGGATGCATGCTCTTAGGTTTTTCTTGGCCATTTTAAGGTCTTCCATGAGAGAAAAAACAGCATAATCAGCTCCAGCCTTGCTAGTACAATTTTTTCACCTTATCTGAAGTTTCGGTTATCTCAAATTGCGGTTATAATGAAATTGCGGTCTTTAGGAAAGACAGACTAGAATTGTGAGTTTTGGGAATTATTCAAATCTGTTAAATTTGCCTATGATATTTAGCAGATGAGAATCCCACAACGCAGAATTTGTATCTCCATCCGTGATAGTGTTTGCTAGTTTGGATGAATTGGGTATATGTTCTCATATAAGCAGAATACCCATTTTGTGTATCTATTGGAAGAGGTAACTACAATATTGCATTTGTTTTTTATGCTTCTTTCTTTATTCTTGTTTGGGTTTTCTTGATTTTGTGAGTTTCTGTTTCCATTTTGTTACTGTACAAGGTCATCAAAATATGATTTATTTTGTCTTTGAATCTGCCCTTTCTAATATATGCTTTGCATCTTATTTGGAAGTTTTTTTGAATTCATTCAAGTGGAATCTAATGGATCTTCAAAACTATGTTGATTATGGTTGTAAGAAAAATTCAATGTTGAAAGCAGCCATTATTTTTGCATATGGATGGAACTACCATTGAATCAAGTCATTGTTAGCGCATATGGATATGGTTCCTTAGCCTGTGCATAAGTATCTTATTTTGAATCGACTTTGAACCCACTGGATACTAATCATTCCTCCCTTCCATGAGAATGGTGGTTGCCTAACATTCATATTGCGTTGGGTGTCTGATTTGATTGTCATGTTTAAAATTGTAAGATCGGGGGTTTGGTTTCATTGGCATGTTTCAAATATACCATTGGTTGTGAATTTGCAATTGGATCTGCATTGTTATGTAGGGTGGTCATCTGAGTATGTTTTTGTGTTCATAAGGGAAAAAGAATTTATTGGGATCTAACAGAATGAGTTCTGCAATATGATGCATTTCTGGAATGATACTGTTGTTGGTATCTTTGTTCTTCTAGTCTTCTCTCAAATTGTTCTAGAAAAATATCATTTGCAGCAACTGGACATTGTACAGCAGGCATCTGAATAAGTTTTGTTCTCTCAAAAGAAAATTAATTTAGTGGGAGCTAGCGTATTGAGTTCTGCAATATGCTCCATATAGCTTTCAGTGATATCATTGTTGGTGTTCTTTATATTCTAGGCTCCTGTCACATCATTCCAGAAAATATATGTTTGCATCTACTGGACAAAATTGTAAATGCATTTTTTCCATGTATTGATGAATTAGCCTAAACGATTATTTGTCGCTTGATTGCTATGATATTGTTCAAAACCATAATCATGTACATCATAGTATTGTTGAATTATCATTGTTTGTTTTCTCAGCTATGAGATTTTTCTACTACCATTGATGTCTATCATCATCATGTGCTACTGTTAAAGGTTTTCATGGGTTGGTTTGTGCAGGTGGAGTTTAGTAATTTGACATTAAATTTGAAAGAATTTTTTTCTTTGGGAATTTTACCCTTAAAAACCAAATGGCATACAAAAATGATTTGGAGACAGGAAACCGAGCTGACAATAGAGATGTGAAGAAGCATATTTCAAAAAAAAGTAGTTGACGTAGCAGATCAAAATCTAGTCATCCTAGTGGTAAAGGGGCAAAAAGTGCAGATGTTCACTCCTTCCAAGGGAGTTCTCTTGTTGCAATACTTTGTACATATATTGTTGCTTTGGGGCCTATGGAGTTTGGATTCTATGTAAGTTATTTTTCTTATTTCTTAGTTTGCTTCTCAACCTTTGTCTTGAATACCTTTCAGTCTTCAAAACAGGGAAGGGTTGATTAAATTTCTCACGATTCTGGCAAAGTAATGTTGTAATAGATTGAATATTCATTGCGTACTCAAAATGGGATCATTGATGATCTTGATTTAACCTTGTCTCAGGTATGTTTTCACTGTTAGATGATTTTTAAGGGCATGTATTTTAGTCAGACTTTTAGGATAAATACACAGATGATCATACATCTCTTAAGAAATTCATGGACCTATTTAATATCTATTTTGGTGCATTTACTATTTTCCAATGCAATCAAGTCCATAAGTTCTAAATGCTACCACAAAAAATTTCAATTGTTGCCTACTGGGTTAAAGTGATTAATATTTCCCAACGAGACTACAGAAAGGCCCATTGTGACCTAAAACATGTTGAATTATGTGTCAGTTCTCTTTATTTGGATCCTTATCAAACGCGGGAGCCAATGTGGGTGCAATAATCAGTGGACAGGTTGCTGATTATATTGGACGAAAAGGCGTAAGTGCTCTTAATACTATGTATATCAAGTTCCAACCCTATCATTTCTCAAGAAGACTTGGATTTAGCTTAATTACTATTTTTTGTTTTTGATATTATAAATATTTATTTCAAATAGATATCAGTTTGTTATGTGGACAATCCATGTAGTCCCCTCATTTATGTTGTCTTAATAAGATTTAATTTTTTTTTCCTATGGATTTCATCCTTTTGATTCAGTTTGGTAGGATTAATCTCTTCTATGTTTGTATGGAGGCATTATTAGTGGTTTCCATTCCAAATATTATTGGGTGGCTTGTCATTTTTTTTGCAAAGGAAAGTTAAAATACCTTAGAGAAGGGTCTTGTCTAGAAATTAAATAGTTTCTGGTTCATTTGGATTCTAAATTGGAAGCCAATTTTTTATTTGATCTTACTATTGTTGCAGGATTCTTTATTTTTATATTGGGGAAGATTGTTCACAGGGTTTGGAGTTGCGGTCATCTCATTTGTTGTAAGTGAGACCTTTCTCACAAGGTTGGGAAAGGGCTATTTCTATTTTTTTTCAAACTAAGGAAAGTGAAGTGAGTCATTGGGGTCGTTGGAGAAAAATATAAAATAACTGTGAGAAAATATTTTGGGTTTCTTGTACCTGAGGAAAGGACGGATAAAGGGCCCTTTTTTCATGTGCCTTCCACTTTGCAAAAACAATATTGTGTCTTGAAACTACAAAAACCCCTCTTTTCATTGCTGTCATATGCCTTTAAGTTAATATGAGAAAGAAAAATCTTTCTTATATAGGTCACAATAAAGTTGAGACAATCCACTTTATGAATGTTAGATAGACCGAAATACATACTAAAGTGAAATAAGACATCAAACACATAAAATAAACTAAAATCCATATGACTTTATTAGTGCCTAAATCTAGTACCTAATTGACCGTTATTGAATAGTGAACTAATATTTACTTTAATACCCTCCCTTAGTGGTCAATCTACTAACTGCACCAAGCTTATATCAGAATTTTACATATTTTTCAGGACCCAAACCCTTGGTGAGAATGTCTGCAGTTTGATTCTTTGTAGGACAATACTACAATTTGAAAGACCCATCTTCTGCAAGCTATGTGATGAAGTGGTAATACACCTCAACATGTTTGTTATGCTCGTGAAAGACCAGATGCTTGGAAAGTTTCATCAAGCCTTGGTTCTCACGTCACAGGGGTCTTGGCTATGTTTGTTGCATTTCAATGCATCCGCTTGAGCCAAACTGCCTAGCATGCTTCTTTCTCTACTCGATATTTTTCTTTTGTTGACAAAAGGGCTCCTGGCTTGTGCTTGCTGCTTCTTGCTGGTCCATGTGACTACACCTATGCCAAGGCTAACAACATATCTAGAAGTGAATTTTCTATTATGAAGAGAACCTTCCCAATCTGAATCTGTATACCCACATAGGCTAGGGTCTTTGATTCTGTTGTAGAAAATGCCAAAGTCAAGTGTCCCTTTCACATATCTCCACTCACCTTGTTGTTGTATAGTGCTCTATCTTTGGCATTATCATGAATCTGGAAATGAAGCTCACAACGAAGCTCAAATCAGGTCTAGGGACTCTAAGATATATCAAGTTACCAACTAGTTGCCTATACATTGACTCATTGACTGCCTTAGGGACTCTAAGATATATCAAGTTACCAACTACTTGCCTGTACATTGACTCATTGACTACCTTAGAGTTAGTTTTGGTTGAAATTTTCAAACCCTTTCTCCATAGGTGTAGATGAGACTTTGCAATCTAGGATTCTAAACTTGTCCAACAAACTCCCTGGCATATTTTTTTGTGAGAAAAAAATGTTGTTACCTATTTTCTAAACTTCTATAACCAGACAGTACTGTGGTAGGCCTAGATCTATCAAGCCAAAAAAAAATCTCATATTGGATTTGATGTGTTATTGAACTTGCCTCACTACGTATGATAATGATATCATCTACATGTATGAACAGAAAGATGATAACATTACCAACTCTTTTCACATACATGTTGGAATCTAAATCTTGATATACCATGACCTAGGTGCGTATTTCAAACCATACAGAGCCTTCTTCAGTCTGCAGATTAGATGCTTCTTCCCTGAAACCTGAAAATAGTATGGTTGATACATGTAGACTTCTTCCTGCAAATCTCCATTAAGAAAGGCACTTTTCACATCCATACAATGGGCCTTCCAGCCAAATTGTGCTAACGTGGCTAGAACAAGTTGGATGGTGCTCATATTTGTTGTAGGAGCAAAGGTATCCTCATATTCAATGCCCTATTGCTAAGAACACCCTTATGCAACCAACCATACTTTGTACTTGTCAAATGTACCATTTTCCTTGTACTTGATATTGTACATCCCTTTGCAGCCAATAGGTTTCTTCCCTAATGGAAGTGATGTGAGACCAAAAGTCTGTTTTTTCATCAAAATCTCATATTTGACTACCATGGCTCTTTCCCAATTCTTTCTCCCTTGTGATTCCTCAAACATCTTGACTCATATATTTCCTTAATATTGACCATGAGAGCAAATTTGACTATGTTCTCTGATTCCTCTTTCCACTAAATAATCATCCCTTGATCATTTTGCTTACTCAAACATATCTAATGGTGTTGTGCCATTACTTAGGTATCTTCTTGTGATCTTCCTCATCCAAGTCAATATTTTCACCATGAACTGGACCACCTATATCTAGATCATAAATTACTAGTCTAGGAGACTCATCATGCTCAAAATTTTCCACCCCCTTTCAAGTAAAGGTGCCTGAACCTTTACACTTGAATCATCAACCGCTTCCAGCTTCTAAGTAATTCAAAACTTAGGAGAAGTTTGGAAAGGTCCAACCTCCTCATCAACAACAACTTCACTATTGAAGCTTACCCTATCAGTGTCAATATCAATCAACCTATAAATCTTATACTATTTTTGTACCCTATAATCATTAGCTTTGCTCTTTGGATCTAATTTGGTTATCTTCTTAACTAGAATCCAAGTGTAGGAAATAGAACAAAAAACTTTAAGATGACTTACTTGGACTTTCTTCCAAACCATGGTTCTTTGTGACCTTCTACTTCATCGCCATCATGGGAGATCTATTCAATAGGTATACTATTGTGAACATTTCCTCAACCCAAAACCTATTTGGAATAGAATTCCTTTGCAACTTAAACCTAGCCATCTTTGTGATAGTACAGTTTTGGCTCTCAACCAATACATTTTTTTGTGGAGTGTAAGGTGTAGTATATTGTATTTGGATCCCATGTTTAGCACAAAATTTATTGAAATATTTTAAGTATAATTCCCCACCAGTATCATATCTAAGAGAGGCAATATGAAAACCTAACTATTTCTCTATTAATGCTTTGAACTTTTGAAATTCATTAAACACTTCATATTTTAATTATAGAAAATATACCCACATTTTTCTACTGAAATAATCAACAAACGGAAGGAAGTACCTAGCACTAGTGGTTGACGTCATGTTCATTGGTCCATATATGTCTGAAAGTACCAACTGAAGGACCCTCTACGCTCTCCAAGCTTTTCCTCCATAAAATGGTATTCAATGTAGCTTCCCTGCCTGACAATCTCTGCAAACTCTGTGGATATTCTACAGAATGTTTGGAAGTCCATCTACTAGTTTCTCTCATGCCAACTGAGAGAGATAGGTCAAGTTGAGGTGCCCATACCTATGATGCCATAGGGGTGCTAGAGTTTGCAATAAAAATTAACTTTAACTTACAATTTCTAATAAGATCAATATTCAAAAATCTTCAGACAGTGAAAGCTAAGAGATTCATCTAAAATGGATCATTATAATATTGGACATAGAAACCACTCATCACTGCATAGTTTCCCAAAAGGTCAAAGAACCAAAAATATATGTTGAATCTACCACTTAATTTGAGGTTCAAATCCTAAGCCATCAAATTCTCAAGTGCAAAGGTGAAATAAGAAAGGTACGAGTCACTATAGGAGATCAATGTTTCTTTTCAAATTTATTCTTCCTTCAACTAGAGGGAATGATGAGATCCTAGGAGTTTAAAATTTAGTGTTTTCAAACCTTGGGAACATATGACATGAATCATATGAAATTTTTATTTCCATTAAGCATGAGGGTAGAATTATTAACTTAAATGTTCTTTAACACAATCCCTCTAGATTTGTCTCTTCAAATGTGAGGGCACCCACTCTCATAAAGGACATGCTGGGAGTTTAAAATTTAGTGTTTTCAAACCTTGGGCACATATGACATGAATTATATGAAATTTTTATTTCCATTAAGAATGAGGGTAGAATGATGAACTTAAATTGTCTTTAACACAATCCCTCTAGATTTGTCTCTTCAAATGTGAGGGCACCGACTCTCATGTTCGCATTTACTGATATTAGCCTTTAGGAAAAGATAAGAAAATATAAATTAGACTAATATATCAATCCATGTGAACTTGATACCCATTCTCTCTCTGACACACTCAATGTGCAAACTTTGTCTCCTAGAGGACATGATTTGGGCAGTGTATCAGTTGCCTCAAATACTTAGGTTCGAGTCAATTCTTCATGCAACATGATACTAAGATGTTGCTAAGTTGTATCCTACTAACATGCTAACCTAGTCAGCATTAGTTCAACAATTCTAGATGACTCTCATGGTGTTGCAAAGTTGGCATACTTTCTTAGTCCCACAGTGCTGAAAAACTTTCCTCAACTTTTAATCCTAAAGAAGCCCAATAATGGGTGAACATGGATAGGCCAGCTTGAATTTTCTCACATGCCTTCCATCTCACTTAGACACTTATTTTGGGAACTCTTATACATTTACTATGTCAGTTTTCTATGGCCTAAGATGGGAAAAATAAATAACAAGTGTGTGCAAGTAGCAACACACTTGACTAGATTGAACTCGGCCTAGTCTTATGGTGGATGTACATTTTAAGGGCTTCTTTCCTAATTCAAAATCGTTGAAGATATATAAACTAACTGTTTCATTTGTCCTACAATTCCAATAGTGCACATCTCAAGATTCTATGTAAATCTCTTTTTTTGCATATGGTAGGCCTCTGAATAGACTAAGCTTGTACTAGCATAATGCAAACATGACCTACAAGTCACCACTGTGTTTTGGTTTCTGAAGGCTACTGCATTATTGACTGATTAGTGAAGTATCAACCAGTGAATAAGTTTGAAGATTTGGAGAAGTCACAATATATATTATAATTTTGTCTTGTAGATTGGCCTCTTGACCAATTTTTTCTAGGAATGCCTCTAATGAAAAAATAATTTCTTTCCTAAAAGGTTATGACCCTCTTAAAAATACCAGGTTCACTAGAGAATTTGAAGCAAATATATAATGCACGCATCATGGTACCACTACAAGCCATTGCAGAAAATAGAAACCAAGGTGAAAAAGCGTCTACAGCTACATTGTAGACGTGTTACAGTAACAATACTTTCTTGAATGTATATTCTCCAACATCCATAGCATTACCACAAATAATCATAGTTTGTATTTAACTCCAAATAATATACATTCCAGTAAGACGCTGTCAATCATGGTTTTACCTTGTGGAAATGATTTTCCTTATGTCCTGCTCTCATTTTCAGTCAAAATAGATTTCCTATTCCTACTGTAATATGACCAACTATCAGACAACTATCTCACTGTAATTATAGATAAAATGAGAAGTGTACCCAAATATTAAAGAAACTGAAAATGATATTACAGGGTAAGAAACTAAATAGGTAGTATGCATGATATGATATTCCATAATTCACTACCTTTCCCATTTATAAAATAGTTTCTAAAACAATTCCGCTGCATATTAGTTCTTTATGTTGCTATTTATTGAGATTTTGGCTCACACGGGGATTACAATCAGCCTTTCCATAGGAGATACATATGGCTTATGCAATTGGCATACCATTGTTTTCACTGTAACTAACATTTCCTTATAAGAATTTATAGTTGAAACATCGCATTTACTTGTTTTGGCTTCCTAATTGTTATGTAATGCATATATAATACTATCTGTCCATTTGGATTCATATGTGACCAAATGAAAAAGGCTTTAACTATTGCTACATGAAAAAATGTGATAGGCTAGGATTGGAGGGATTTTTTGCAAATTATAATGAAAAATAAAAAAGTGAAGGTGTGCACCTCCAGTGTAGTGATAGCAGGGTTTCCTATTTATAATCTTCTAGATTTATTATTATTTTATTTGTTCGTTTCTTTCTGACTGTTTGTCCCTGGTCAAGGTGTTTCTCAAGTTTTCCAGCTCTGAATGCTAACGATGCTGCTCGATGTCTTACAGTGGAAACACCTCACATATTAGCATAGGTCCAAGATCTAGTTCTGGTACAATAACACAAATTGTGGAAGATTTGGTAAGTGCCTACTACTGAAAGCCTTGCCACTCTGACCCAAGTGATATTTGGCCACAACTAGAAGGTTAGTGAATTGGGAAAAAGAGAATGTTGTGTGCGTTGATGCTGCACATAGGGCATCTTTTTGCAAGCCCTTTTTCCCATCACGTGCAAGAGCAGTTTGCATCTGCAAGATGCACATAGCATTCTCTTTGCCCAATAAAATAACCTTCTAGTGTTGCATGAGCTTCTAGCCTCTTTAGAGTAAGGAACTGTCCAGAACTTTGTCACTCTTGGTTCGTAGTTATCCTCTGAGTTTAGTCTGATTGCAAGACTTTTGCCTTCACATTCCTTCTCAATGTTTCTGCCATAACCTCAGAGCTAGTCAGGTTTGGGGTTGTTCCCTAGATATCTCTTGGGGTCTGGACCAACCTCCTAATCTGCTGACAGCATTTCTACACCTCCAACAGGTATATCACTTATCATAGGCATTTTTTTTCTCCAAAATGCCGTTACTCTCGCAAAAGGGTGCATTCTAATTTATAATTCTTTCTCCCACAACTCAACATGTTGTGTGCAATGTGGTGCCGGTTGGGTGATTTGGATGGCTTCTACAAACTAATTATTAGACAATGTTTCTAACCTCTTAGGAAGGAGCTACTTAGCGGTGGTTGCCTCTCTGATAATTGCCTGCATTGATTGTTCATTAGTATATTGAAAAATTCATCGTCGGGGATTAATTTTTCAATTTTATCAAGTGTATCTTTTATCATATTCAACACAAGATGGAATTTTCATGCACTGAGCTCATTGGAGCAAGGCTTTCTGGCTTGCCTTGAATATTGAAAGCAAGTTACATAAGCGATCCCTAAATATGGAGAATCATTGACAATGATTGAAGCTCCACTCAGTGGATGTTTTCTAATCCCTCTTCTTATGCTCCTTCCCATTTTCATCTTCATTTGTTTACAAGGCATGACAAAGATACCCATAAGTCTATGTTTTAGCCCAAAAGAAATTGTAATGATATTGGAAATGTTACGAGAATATTTTTATTATCACTAATGGTCTGCCCATTCTAATGAAGGATGTCTTAAGCAAAGAGTTCTCAACACATATTTCAGTGGCTGAGCAAAAGGAAGGAGAAGGTTAAAATTATTATAGTCAACAATCCTAGTTACATAAGTGGTTGTTGTGGACTTCCCAATCCATGGTGGGAATGCCTCTGCTGCTAAGTATGGTAATTCTAACAATTCAAAAAAAAAATGGAAAAACAATTCTAAGCCCACAATTAGTCTTAATCATCACTTATTACTTCACTTTAGACAATGATGCTTTGTTTGTGCAAAATTTTCGCATTATAGTTAATTCTAGTGATAAAAATATTATTTCACAAGATCATGTGATTTTTCTTAACTTTCCTTCAAAATGTTAACCTTGTTCTAAAATTTTAGGGTTGGATGAAGGATAAAGAACCAATGCAAGTTATGAAGGTCCGTCAATTCACTTTTGCTATTGACCACTCTTTGATAGTATTAAGTATGATGGCACTCTTGTTGACTGTTGTGGTCTTATTCCTTGGAAGGTTTTATCAACACGATTGCCATGCAAGCTATTATACATTGTCTTGAAACTTCCCTATTTTTGCAGAGAAGTTAGTGTCATGCTAGTGATTAATTTGAAACTATATTTTAGTGGAAAAATTCATTGTTTTTTGGTGGAATAGTTCATAATTTATTCTGATCTTTTTTTGCAAGCGTACTAGTCATGATGATAAACATGTGTGGTTTACTTCAGAGAGTTCTCAGTTCTTTCTAGATATGATTTTCATCATTTGCTTTGAATACTTCTCTAGTTATTTAAATTCATATTTTATCCCCTCCACAATTTCTCCTGGCGTCCATGTTGTTATGTTTATTGTTTGTTTCTGTAAAAAAAAATTCCCAAGGTTCTGCAAGGTAAATCCAAATGCAAAAAATACTATTTTACATATTGATATTTGTTCAAGGCATTCTTATGTGATACTTGAATTTCATAAATCTAGATTTCTATTTCATTATCTATATCAATATATAAGAACATGCCCATGTATTGTTCATATTTCTCAAACTATGGAGTTGTTCCTTTCCTGTTGCATGTTATTTTATATTTTTATGTTGTGATTCAAATTTCTAGTTGTGCTTTCCAGTTATTCTCCTACGTAGTACATGCTTTTTTAGATTATATAAAAAGTTATTATTATTGTCTTTTTATTATGTATATTGAACATATTATTTCTAGCAACTTTTGATCTGCCTAGATTTTCTATTCCTTTGGTGTATCTTTGCACCTTTAGGGGCCATTGCTAGTTTAAAGTCTAATTCTTTAAAGGGTGCTAGCTCAATAGAAGAGCACCTTCTTTACAAGCAGGAGGTTGGTGGTTCGATTCCATCCTACCCTGATATTCATAGGGAATGACGACGATCAGTTTTTGGTGACGGATGGTCTTTTGACCATCACCAATAAGCTTATGGTGACATTTTTTGACTCTCACCAAAATATGAAATGGTGACGGTCAACGAACGCCACCATATATACGCATCAATAGTGATGACCATTAAAGCTCCGTCACCATAAATATTTGTTGTTGATATGAAATGGTGAGGGTCATTGTTTGTCATTATATTCATTATTCGTGACGGACCTTGATGTCACCAATGAGTTTATGGTGACGGTCAATGAACGTCGCCATATATATGCACCAATAGTGACGACCATGAAAGGTCCATCACAAAAAATCGTCGTTGTTCATATGAAATGGTGACGGTCACTATCCATCATTATAATCAATATTCGTGACGGACCTTGAATGTCACCACAACACATACTTTCGGTGACACCACCTTTGGTGACGTTCATTTTTTTGGTGACGGAGGCTATTGTCCATCACCATTTCTCATATGAAATGGTGATGGTCATTGTCCATCGCTATAAATCATTATTGGTGACGGACCTTGAATGTCACCACAACACCTATACTTTCGGCGACACCACCTTTGGTGACGTTCAATTTTTGGTGACGAAGGTTCTTTTGACCCTCACCAATGAGCTTATGGTGACCATTTTCGCCCCTCACCAATGTCATTTTTTCTTGTAGTGCAAGTTACAACATGCATAATAATCCTTTCTCTTGTTTTTACTCTAGATACTTTTCTTGTGAATTTATTCTAAACCTTTTTCAATATATTTATTCAAATAACATATGGAAACTTGAGAGTGTATATACATTTTTGCTCTACTAGTTTTAACAATGTAATATTCTATGATCTTTCTCTATTGCTTGTACCATATATGCTTTATGTTTACACAAAGTTTAGAGTTGTATCATTTTGCAGTGGATTTTACAAAACAGTAACTATTTTTTATTTCTTCTTTAGCCCTATCATGGTTCTCTAGTTCCTTATCTAGTTCCATATTTATTTATTCTTTTTTAAATAATTATATAAACCAGTATTATTTCTATCTAACGGAGAGAGAATTTAAATAAATATGAATGCACAAAATATTCCATACATTTATGTTATCATTACCCATAACTTAACCAATAAACTTAAATACTTATCTCAGTACTCTCGATTAACTGATGGTGCAAACCCACCATGAGAGAGGCAATCAGGTCCACTTCTCCCCCGTGCTCCGCACCAGAGTCTATAAGGTAGCATTTAATTGTCTGAAGTTAGACCTTAGGACCTTAGTCCATCCTACACTCCCTTCGGGTTACAGAGCTCCACTGGTAATAACTCTAGACAACTCTTTTCTTTACAACATTATGTTGTAAAACCTTTTCTTCTTTCTTGATCAGAACCCCTTCCCGTTTCCATGATTTGCTTTTTATCCTCTTCAAGAAGGTAACTGTGGAAAAATTTTCCTCTTCCTTTTACTATGGAATCTTGGAATTATTTTTACCAATCAGTTAATCAATTACTAAATGTAATTTATTCATGAAGTAAAACTCAAGTCTTACTAATGAATAACCATATTCGTTAAATCTCTTTTCACTTAACAAATTCAAGTGTAATTTTATAAAATTATTTTAAACATATCATTAAAATTAAACGGTCTATTACACAATCTCAGTCAAGGATCTCTCGAATAATGGAATGAAAAGGAAATGAGTTATAGTTTATTTCTTAGCGTGAGTTTGATAAAGGAGGTTGTATACTTGGTGAGTTTTTAAATTAGTGATGGATTTTTTAAACTAGTTAATAAAAAGGCATTTAACTCTTTTCCTTGCTCTATAATTTGAAGTTTATGTCTTGAAATTAAGGTTTTAGTTGATTATCTAATCTTTAAAAACATTGATAGCTATTTTATCCTAAGGTAATAACTAGTTGACCTTTACTAGTAAAATATTTACTTCAACTTTTCTTTCTTCCAGTCCCTGGTGACTTCAAGGGTGCTTATTTACTTGTTTTCCTTTATGGTTCTATATTATAAAAATCCTGAACTTCTGTTTCTCAAAGAAAAAAGTCTGCGTCCAGGGTTTTTATGTATTTCCTTCTCTGGTTCAATATTTCATGGTTTAGCTATTTATAATTAGGAATTTCATGATGATTTACTAAATTTGGTCACTCTATAATGCACACTTGATCAAGTTTAATCGATAATTTTTCTCTCCACTTAATCTCTTTATCAAACACTAAATATTTTAAATATTACTATTATGTTTTCTGTGATTCTTTATAAGTTTTTTTATTACTAATTAGTGATTAATTTAACTTCTTTGGGCACCATTAGAACAATTCTCTAACTATTAACAAATAAAAAGCTCCCCAAAACCAATAATCATAGAAATTTTTATTGCATATGATCTTGGTATGAAATATCTCTATTTTTTCATTTGATAAGTTCTTTTATAGTGCGATGCAAGAATTCAATGAATACCAACACTCTCAGAAACAAATTTCTTTTCTTAGATGTTTTTTTATCATTTATTTATTCATTTGATCTTTGAATTTTCTCTCACTAGCATTGATAGGAAAAATATATATTTAGATATCTAGCATTTGCTGGGATAAATTTCTATTTAGATGTCTAAGTTGTACTCTATAAAACTTTTCTCGGATTGTTAATTAGGCAAGAATTAAAAATTTTACTAGTTTCCAGGCGACAAGAGGATGGGAAGTTGATTCCAATTGGAATTGTTTATTCTCTTTGAGAACCAAGAAAATTTACCACAATTTTGATATTCAATGCCCACTACTAAAATGTAATTTCAATAAATATGTGATAAATGTATACATAAGCTTTATAACAATAAAATTATATTGTATAAAAATGATAACATTTGTTTGGAACTTTCATTTTATAGGGAAATTTTGTTTATATATATATATATATATATATTATCATGATATTATTTATATATATTTCTATCATGATATATATATATATATAACTATTATTGAGAAAGAAATAAAAAATAATTTTCATTTTAAATTTGATAAATAATTTTTTTGTTTTAATTTAAGAAATAAAATTATTTTTAAGTAATAATGACTCCAATTTTGAACTATGACCATATCCTTTCTCCTCTTTGGATGCTTTTAATAAGAAAAAACATTCCTTAAACTCACTATTTCCCAAAAATAATATAATTATTTTTTATTTTCCTAGTTGTAAAAAAACAACCTTGCACTTATGAAGGAAATACAACTTTAGTGAATTCAATTCCTCTTCTTTAAATGGTTTTTGTATATATGGCTTCTGTGTTATGGTTTAAATATGCCATAGCTAAGTGAATTATGGTACTTTTGCCACATTTCCTTCTAAAACAATTCTACACAACATCTAAATGCATATGGTTCATTTACTTTGTAGAGTCCATTTTCTTCTAGGTTAGTATCATCCTTTGGAGATGAAACTAGTCCCATCTCATAAACCCTCCGATTGTATGACTGTATCAGTTGCATCTCATGAATCCTCCCATATGTATGATTGTAGCAGTTTCATTTTAATTTAGCATAAATATAAAGTTTAAATTGGGGATTGTTAAGCCCACATTTGGATCTGTAACCTGATGAGAAACTCAACAGAATATGTAGCAACCTACATTATTATTTTTTTATTTCGAATGTAACATATTCATGTGATATATGTTTTAATTAATGCAAACTAGGCATGATAAAAGGTTTCAGAATCAAAACACATAATCAATATGCATGCACTTTGTTTCAGATTATACATAAGTTTAGAAAAAAATATTGAATTGATACTCAAAGATTACATATATAGGTTCCATAGCTTTACCATTCAAAAACATTACTTTTATACCAAAGGAAGAATAATCAACATGCACCTAAAATTCACCTGTGGTTAGCTTTAGGGGGCCACCCATTACAGGTGGCAACATTATGGACCTAAGCTTTGTCTCTTGTATCTTCCTTTGATAAAATCCAAGATCACATTCATTGCAGATGATGATTTCATCATGTTGGTCCTCTACTCAACAGTATATTGCACACCTTTGAGTTTTCCAAGTTTCTTTGATTTTCCTATACGGTTTTATCAGCCATCTTATTAATTGACTCTCCCTACTTATTTATGCCATTTTCCCTTCTGCCCCAAAGAATTAAAGGCCAAAAGCCCCATATTCATGGGTTTTGTTGATCCAATCAATGAGATGTTGATTGTAAACCCTAACTTTAACACTTTCCTTCCATTTCTTCCTCTTATAGCTTACGTGGCTTTCCCATCGTGACCGACTCATCAACCTACCCTTTCCACATTCACTACATTCACAGAGAATTAAGCGACTGTTGGTAACATAATGGCCTTCTCTTCCATTACCAAGTTAGAAACAACATTAATGCACTAAGGAACACCAAAAGGCCTATTGCCTCTTTTTCCTTGCTGTAAAAAATAGCATAAATGTGGTCTAGAACAGTGAAAGGCCTATTGTTTTTCTCTTCCTTTCCATCACAAATAACAACAATGTGCTCTAGAACAATGAAAGGCCTATTATTTTTCTCTTCCTCGCCATTAAAAATACCAGTAATACGCACTATAGAAGTAAAGATCCTATTATTTTCCTCGATTGGAGTTGTTCTCGGGGCTAGTTTCTTCATCGTACAATGAGGACATGAATATTCAATAAGGTGTTGTAGTTATTCACTACTTAAATTAGCACAATCAGCATGAACCCAAATCTCACACTTTTCAAATTGAACCCAATTTATTTTCAATGTGGGATTCCACATCTTCTTCAAAATGCCGCAGTATTGATTACACTCATACAAATTGTAGCAGCATGGACAAACCACGTGCCCTTGCTGGATGAATTACCCAACTGTTTCACCTTAACAAACTCTAATAATTTTGAAGCTGGAAACTTCTTGCTAAAACTGTTGCATGTTGTTTCTTCTCTTTGATGTTTATTGCAATATTAATAACACTATATTTAGAAGAATCCGCCACATAAGATTCCTCAATTGCCTCAAGAAACTCATCCTTAAGGTGCTTAGAACCCCTTTTCCAACAATTTTTGACCCCCATATGATAATTTCGCAAAGCTTTCCCAAAAAGGAAACATCATTTCTTCTTTCACCCATGCATATTCGCAGTCCCAACTCCTTTTCATGCCAAAAACCTAACACAAAGTTTCTTGCGAACCAAAATTCTCTGCACTAATTGTGGGGTGTCTTACTGTACTGGGTTGATAACTTAATCAGGCTAAGAAAGGATATCAATTATGCTATTAGACCTTTCCCAAACGATATCACCCACTCCAAATCAATTCTGCAGTGGAGATGGTTTAGAAACCCTTAAATCATCATACTGCCGCTTGTTCTAATCTGCCACTGTCGCCTACTTCTTCTTAAATTCATTAATATTAATAGTTCCTGCCACCTCTACTGAAACATTTGGGCCCTCAAGGCTCATACATTTCATGATTTTAGTTCTTTTATTCCTAATTTTTCATAATTAAACTACAATGTGGTGAAACCGGGCCCGATGCCTCCCATTTCCCAGCGCCCCCTCCTCTTCTTCGCTACTATTATGATGCCACAATCCATACTCTAATGTGTTGAAATATGATAACTAATTGTAATTAATGTAATTATCAGACAACTGGTTTTATAATGAACAGGAAGTTATGTACCGAAGTATCCCTTGTTCAATTGGGATGGCCTAAGAGGCTTGTAACGTAAGGAGAATAATTCTTGATTAATAAAGTTTCCAATCCCTTTCCCCATGGAGGTATCCTTAACACGCTGTCAAGGTTTTACCACGTAATATTTGTGCATTTACATGTGTGTGATTGTTTTAGTTTCCATTCATTTTATTCTTATATTACTTTCTTGTTAATGTTATTTAATGTTATCATGAGACCAACAAGTAATATAAGAGCCGAGAATGGTTGAAAGGGTCTGTTGTGTCTCTGCGAAATGCAAGGTTGTCTATCCACAATGAAAAGCATGAGTCCACTAATGTCATGTCTGTCATCATTATAGAATTAAAAACATTAGTGTGAGCCGCGATATGAGCACATTGTTGTTGTTGTATATGCACAGTGTTGTTGTCATATTTTTTTTCTTTTTCGAGTGAGCTAGAGTCTAGATGCCACCATCGGATAGGATGGGCTATGTGAGCACATTGGTCGTTGTTGAAAAAGAAACAAATGCCATGGAGGGGAGGTGTGAGTACATTGGTTGTTATGTGAAAGAGAAACAAACATTGAAGAAGGAGCTCAATAAGCATCGAACAGCTTATTTGACCAGGAGCATAAGATCTAATCGTGCCACCATAAGTTTTAATAGAAGAGCCGAGAACCATGCATAATTTTGAAGAGCGGAGTTGAAGTTTTTAGATGGTCTCTATCGCCAGTTGGGATGAATCGAAAAGCTGTTTGCAGTTGGGATGAATCCAAAAAAGTCGGTTGATGCCTGGAATTCGGGTCCAATTTATTTTAAGAAATTGATAGTTTTAAAGAGAGAAAACAAGATATTTTTTTTATTAGAATTTGTTTTTTTAATAAAAATAGAGTTTTTTTTTTTTTTTTCTCCAAGAGGATTACATATTAATTTAAAAAATAAAATTAAAGAGGTTTTCTCGAGAAATTTTCTGGTGGAATTTTTAGGAAAGTTGAACAGGGGTTGAAGGAAATTCTGGATTATTTTTTATTTAAGAAGTTAATTCAAATTAAAAACCCTTTTTAGCTAAAATGAGGAAGTTTTTTTGAAACCCTAGCTAGCTGAAAGGAGGAAGGGGAAATATTTTATTTTTTTTAGACCCTAGTTGGAAAGAAGGGAAACTAGAAAACCATAATAGAAAGAAATGTAAAAAATGTCGAATTCAAAGTTCTAGGTGGATAAATTCATCGGGAAGAACAATTTTTCATTGTGGAAACTAAAAGTTAGGGACTTACTAGTGAAACAAGGGTTGCACAAATCATTAGATGGGGTGAAAAAAAATATTGCAAGCATGACAGATTCAGACTGGGAATACTTGGATGCCCGAGCTCTTAGTACTGTTAGGTTATACCTCGCAGATGACGTTCTCTTTAATATTTTTGAAGAGAGTACAACTACAGGTTTGTGGGGAAAATTGGAAACTTTGTATATGACCAAATCATTGACCAATAGAATTTATTTGAAAAGACAATTGTACAGTCTTTGGATAAAGGAGGGTACATAAGTTGTAGAACATTTAAAACTTTTTAATACACTTATTTTCCAATTGTCAGACATGGAAGTTAAAATTTACGAAGAAGACAAGGCTATAACATTGTTGTGTTCTCTGCCTGAGTCATGGGACCACTTCGTAACTTCAATCAGTTTCAGCACTACTAATTCTTTGAATTTTTTTTCAGTTGTGGGAGCTTTATTATCTAAATAAGTATGACAAAAATCCAATGTTAAAACATCTTCACCAAAGCCATGGTATCCAGAGGACGGTGAAAGGGAAAAGGGGAGAAAGAGAGGGGTTATTCTACATAAAAATCAAAGGGAGACAATAAGTGTAAAGCCAATTGTTGGTACTACAACAAAATTGGTCACCTCAATAAAGACTGTTGGAAATAGAACGAGTCAAAAAACCAGAATAACAAAGAAAATTAGGTTGATTCATGTATGATTGATGAAGTTCTCATTGCAAAAGCTCTACTTGTTTGTAATGTCTCTCAAGATGTTGAAACTTGGTTGTTAGACTATGGTGCTTCTCATCACGAGTTTGCATAGAAGTTGGTTTACTTCATATGAAGTTGTGGATGGTAGTTCTGTGTTTATGGGAAGTAACACATCTTGTAAAACTGTTGGGATGGGAAATGTAAAAATTAAAATGTATGATGATACAGTTAAAACATTATCTAATGTTATGCATGTGCTTGAATTTAAGAAAAACGTGATCTCATTGGGAGTTTTGGATTCGAATGGTTATAGATTTACAGGTGATAATGGAGTGTTGAAAGTCTCAAAAAAAGTCTTGGTTGTTATGAAGGCATAAAAGGTCGTAAATATTTAAAGACTTAAAGGAATCACTCAAGTTAGTGAAGCAGTGATTGTATCCGAAAAATAAGAAGAAGGTTCTCGTCTATGGCATCAGTAGTTGGGTCACATGAGTGAGAAAGGTCTTCAGGTACTAACAAACCGCAAGTTTCTTCCTAATTTGGAATCCTTGAAGTTGGATTTTTGTAAACATTGTGTGTATGGAAAAAAATATAAACGAAGGTTCAAAACTAGAAATAATAATAGTAAGAAAAAAGTTATACTATATTCATTTTGATCTTTAGGGACCATCTCCTACTGTTTCTTTTCAAGATGAATTATATTTCCTAACATTTATTACTGATTTCTCCTAGAAATTTTGGGTCTATATGTTGAAAAATAAAGTAGATGTATTTGATTTTTTAAAACAATTTAAAGCTATGGTGGAAAAGAAAACAGTGAAATAAGTTAAATATTTAAGAACTGGAAATGGTGGTGAATTTAATTCTTTAGAATCTGAACAATTCTATAAGGATGAATGGATTGTTAGAAATAAAATGGTTTTTATACTCCTCAACAAAATGGCATTTTTGAGCGTATGAATAAGAATCTTATGGAAATATCTAGAATCATGATCAGCAATGCTAACCTCCAAAAGGAGTTGTGGGCAGAAGTAGTATCTGCTGCTTTTAAAAGTTAACAGATCACCTTCTATTTCCATAAAGTGAAAAATTCCTGAAGAATTTTTGTCAGGTCAGCCTTGTGTTTATTCACATTTAAATATCTTTGGTTGTGATGCCTATTCTTTATTCCTAGGAATAAATGTTTAAATTTAGATACAAAATTGAAATGTTATGTCTTTGTTGAGTATGACTATGGAGTGAAAGGATACATGCTGTGGGATCCCTCTTCACAAAAGATACTTATTATTAGAGATGTAACATTTGATGAATATTCTCTTTTAAAATTGGATTTTGGAAAGGTTGAATAGGAACAAGTATCGTAAAATCTGGAAATTCAATTAGAGAATAAAATTTTTCCAGAAATTGGAGAGGAAGGAGAGACTTTTGATGAAAAAGGTGAAGAAGCAAAGGAAACTGGAAAAAATCCAGAACCAATTCAGCAACTAGTCAATCTAAGAAGGTCTACAAGGGAAAGAAGAACACCCAAAAGGTATGAAGATTATGATTAATCCTTTACAATGATTACTGAAGATGGGGAACCTTCTTGTTATTAGGAAGCAGTGAATGATGCTAATAACAAGAAATGGAAAAATTTTATGGAAGAAGAAATGGATTCCTTAGCCAAGAAAAATACATGGGATCTTGTAGAAATTCCTAAAGGGAGAAGTGTTGTTGGGTGAAAATTGGTCTTCAAGTTTAAGAGAAAACTTGATGCAAGTATTGATAGGTATAAGGCAAGGTTGGTTGTAAAAGGGTATTCTCAGGTTGAAGGTCTTTATTTTCATGAGAATCTTTAACTAGTCATTAAACTTGTTTCTATTCTTACTGTGTTAGCAATAACTACATTACTTGACCTTGAGTTAGAAAAGATATATGTTAAAAAAAACTTTCTTCATGGTCATTTGGATGAAGAGATATATATGGATCAACTATAAGGTTTCGTACAAGGTCGCAGTAGAATATTAGTTTTTAAGCTCAGGAAATCATTGTATGGCCTGAGACAGACACCCAAGAAATGGTACAAGAAGTTTGACTCCTTCATGGTGAGCCATAATTTTATCATAAGTGAGTATGATCATTGTGTATACTTCAAAAGTTTCAATGGGATATTCATTATCTTGGTGTTGTATGTTGATGACATCCTTATGCAAGAAAAATCATGGAAGAAATCAAAAGGTTAAAAGCTCAACTCTCTAGGACATTTGATATGAAGGATCTTGGATTCGAAAAACATATCTTGGTCATGGAGATAAACAGAGACAGGAAGAATTTTAAGATTTGGTTATGACAACAGAACTATGTGGAGAAAGTACTTGAAATTTTCGGAATCAACAATGTGAAACCTGTTAATGTTCCATTAGCTTCCCATTTTAAGATTTCTTTGGATCTAAGCCCTAGAAATAATGAAGAAAAGAAGCATATGTCTCATGTACCATATGAAAATTTCGTAGGAAACATAATGTATGTGATGGTATCTACAAGACATTACATTTCACATGTAGTTGGAGTTGTGAGCAGGTTGATGGAAAATCCATGGGAAGAAAATTTGTTCATTCTCATGAAGGTTCGGTCTATGGTTATGTGGATTTTTATGACGAAGGTGATTTGGACAAAATGAGGTCTACTACAAGTTATGTCTTTACTCTTGCATGTGGAGCAATCAACTGGATGTCAAAGCTTCAAGATACAGTTTCTTTTTCCACTACTGAAGCAGAGTATATAGCTGCTTCAGATGCCTGTAAAGAGGCGATCTAGTTAAAAGGTCTGCTTGATGAGATTGGAAGGATGCAGGAGAAACTGAATGTGTTATGTGAGAGTTAGAGTTTTATTCATTTGGCTACAAATCTAGCCTATCACATCAAGGCCAAGCAAATTGATGTAAGGTATCACATTGTGAGACATGTAATCGATGGAAGTAAAGTAGTTCTCAAGAAGGTTTGTACATAGGAAAATCATGTAGACATATTCACAAAGCCATTTACAGTAGAGAATTTGAGATGATTTCTTTCTTCTCTTGGCTTGTGGAAGAGATGACGAATGGGCATGGGCAAGGGATTAGGAAAATTATTGTCAAGGTGGATTTTGTTGAAATATGACAACTAATTTTAATTAATTGAATTTACTAGACAATCGGTTTTATAATGAAGAGGCAGTTATGTAATAAAGTAGCTCATATTAAATTTGTATGGCCCGAGAGGCTTGTAACTTAAGGATAATAATTCTTTATTAATAATGTTTCCAATCCCTTGCCCTGTGGAAGTTTCCATGACACCCTGTCAAGGTTTTACCATGTAAATATTTTTTCATTTACATGTGTGTGATCGTTTCAGTTTCCATTCAGTTTATTCTTATATTTATTTATTTTTAATATTATTTAATGTTCTTCTGAGACCAACATAATGATTCCACATCATAGTTTTCACCTATCAAATCTTTTGATGCTAACAATTAAAATTTTATGAGCACTTACCAGGCTAAAAACCTACCTGAAATTTGCCTTTAATGATGAAATGATTGTGTTGAAAATCTTAATTCTAATGGATTTTTACTGTAGCAATATATAAAGGATTGTGTGATTTCCAAGGGCTTTAAAATATGAACAATTAATTGATCATTGTGTAATTTTTTGTGGGACAAGCCAAGGGTATCTTTATAGTTGTTATAGAGGAAATAATGCAAAGCAAAGCGCTAAAAATATTCAAAGAGAGAAAAAAAAAGGAGCCCAATTTTTGTGTCATCTAGTGGAGAAAAGAAAAATTATAAATCCATGGTGACAACAATGAATCTGTTATTTTATGATTTCTTCACCGGCTCTCCGTTAAGAAGTTAACTCTTTTTTTTTTCTTTTTCAATTTTCTATTGGTTGTATTTTTGTACAAATGGGAGACCTCATAAAACATTGTCACATATATTCAAATACATCAATTGGTAGAAATTTATTTGTGCAGAACACAAATTCTTGAATAAATCCCATCTTAACTCATCTTAATTTACTTGCATATTTTTACAATTTATCTACAGATAGCAGAAATTTTTTGAATGAAACTAACATGCACTATATTTCTACGATTTTATTCATATATAGACTAATATAAAATGAAAAATTTAGGTTTTTTCTAGTTTTTAATAGAACTAAAGTGTCTCTACAAGGGTCAGGGATGCTGCCAAATGAACTCGGGTGAAGTACAAACTGAAATTAAATCAGTAAAATGGGAAAGAGGGCAGAGTTCAAAGTAGGGAACTGAGCAGGGATTTCAGGGTCCACCTCGTGTGTGGAACCTAAAATCTGTAAATATTTAAAGGAATCTCTATAGTAGAATGCATTAATAATATAATCAAAAGTGCCCACTTAACTACGAGTTAATTCGAATTAAGGAAAATTTTCAAAACCATATTTTTAAGTATAATTGATTGCTGAGCTTTATGTATATACATGTATGTATCCAGATTCTATTTGTGCGCAATATTGAGTTTTTCAACTCGCAAGATCATTAACATTATAATTATTTTATCCACAGTTTAACATTTTATTATATCTTTATTATAAAATAATAATTAAATTATTATTATTCTTATTCTTCGACCTTTGTAATCATTATTTCTTTCTTGTAATTATGATTAAATCACATATAATTTTTTTTTCTGACAAATTTATTTTTATTTAGTCCTTGCGGCAACTCAATTCGCAATAGTCGGTAAAATGTAGTGTTATGTGTGAGGAGGTTTTATGTTGAAATCACCTATGCCTATGGAAGGGGTATACATAGGCACATAGATGTTATATTGGTAGCAGTTGGAATTGACCTATGTTTTTTATGAAACCAGCTCCAAAAATAGAATAAACGAGAGATCAATGCCTTAAACACATATTTCATTAAATTTGGAAGTTTTCCGTCGATCTAGAATTTAGAAATTTTAACTAGATTAAGTTTTTTCAAAATCTGGAATTATAAAATCACTTAGTTTACTAATTTTAATGTATATATTCACCATTTTTGGTGAAAATTTTGTCATGGTAAAGTATATAAAACAAATTTATATAAACTTGCAAAAAAAAAAATTTCACATCTTAATCTTGGTTTCGTTACATTATCTCTTTTAATATTTTTTATGGTTTGTACTAAAAGCTAAGTTTGTTAAAGTTATCTTATGAAAATAATGTTGTGTATGTTACTAATATTAACCTTATGAAAAAAATGTTTTGTATGTTACTATTATTAACCCATTTAATTATAATTTGATATAGTAAATATCATGTATGTGTTAAATTACGATTATTACTAAGACAAGGTTGGCACAATTTAAAATTCTATTGCCTTTGCAACACTAGTAATATGGTTGAAGATGAAAAACCCTCTTAGATCATCCACTTTATACTCAAATTTTAATTTAAATTTCAAAATATTTGTGGCACTACTAACCTTCTTGATCTTTTAACTAAACAAAATTATGACAATCTTGAAACACTTATTTTAATGTTTTTTTAGCATAACAATAAAATTCTTAAGAATTTAGAGTAATATCTAAATGGATTCTTATATACCATATTATTCGGTCTTAGTGGATGATAATCATCATTATTACCATCATCATTACATACTATTGTAGGAATTTTGAACCATTTTAAAGTTGACATGAGAAAATATTTTCTTACAATCAATTTAAATATTGAATGAGAGTAGCAGTATAATTTATTTATTATTTATTATTTATTATTTGTCCTTTTTTGTTAAAAACTAACTTAATTGAGACTGACTTGATGAGTAATAGATTAATATGCAAGATATATATTAAGTATAAAGTTATTTAATGACAAATTATCATAGTAATGTGTCCAATATATACCATCATAGATCCACCTTAAATATAGATTTAACATGAGCCTAGAGGGATTAAATGTTGAATGAAAGTAGTAGTATAATTTATTTATTATTTATTATTTGTACTTTTGTGTTAAAAACTAAGTTAAAAACTATTGTTTTTATAGACCAAGTTTAGAAGATGTTGTTTTCAAGTGCATTATTGAATTTGATTATGCATATTTGATATGGTGAGAAGTCATGTTGGTCAAACAAAGCTTTGAAACTTAAATATTTTATGGCATTGTCATCTCATTTGTATCACCATGCGATTACATTGAAATAATAAATAATATACAACAAATATTGAAAAGTGTGTCTGAATGTATATTGATAGATCCTTCAAAAAAAAAATATAGTCGAACTTACACATCCCCTCATACTAGGTTGTAGAATGAGCCTCCCCTCTCGAATCAACTACTAATCATTTTAATTATCAAAATCAATCATGAATTAGAATAGTAGAAAATTAATACAATTTGATTATTTTCAAATCCAAGAGGAAAGAGAGAAAATTGACTAAACTATTTATTACAAATGTTTAGTTTTTATGCCTGGAGTGTTTAAGGATATTATATTGAAAAGAACATATTGACATTCATCTAAAACTTAGATTCCTTACATTATTTCTATTATCATTAATATTATATTTATGTATTAAATTTACTCATGAATAATAGATTTTGTAAAAATATTCTTACCTATAAAGTTATTTAACAATATATGAATATTCTGTTTATTACTATTATTAACCATTTTAAATTGACATTAACTACTTTTCCTATGTTGAGTACAAATTTGTTATGCTAGTACAATGTTGGCACCACTTCAAAGTCTATAAGAGGAAATATTTTATAAGTCTAGTTGTGTTGTTCAATGATCAAAATCATTTTTTTTATAAATTAGAGTGCAACAAAAAAAAAAATTTCATTTAGATCAATTATAATAAGGAATATTAGCGAAAACTCACTTCAAAAATTATTACAAATGTCTAACATTTTTTCATTAAGTGTTTAAATGGTTAATATTAAATAGAATACTAATTAGCTACTCCATTGTTGTTTTAATAGACCAAGTTTAGAATATATTGTTTTTAAGTGCATTATTGAATTTGATTATGCATATTTGATATGGTGACAAGTCATGTTGGTCAAACAAAGCTTTGGAAACTTAAATATGTTATGGCACAATCCTGTCATTTGTATCACCACATGATTACATTGAAATACTAAATAATATAAAACTCCTCCAAAAATAATATGAAGAGAATATTTGATATACATCAAATATTGAAAAGTGTGTGTGAATGCATATTAAAATATCCTTCAAAAAAAATCACATTCATGAATCATATAAACCAAATCTTAAGATATTCGCCCAAGTAGGTCAAGAACAGCTTCTAGACCATATTGATCTATCTTGGTCTTCTTGCAATGTTCTTTCTTTGGCAGCCATGCCCAAACTATGGTATTAATTGGAATAGAGCCAAGTTCAGTGTCACCAGGATTTGGTATCCAATATTTCTCTAAAAATTTTCCATTGTATTTCTCTGAAATAGGCTTCCAGCAATCAACCTTTACATGAAGATTCTCACTTTCATTATCCCTAAATATATTTGAGATGGATTTTTCCATCCAAATCATCTCTCCTACATCCTCATTTCCTGATCTAACTAGCAACATCTTTCCTTTCTAAACATCAATCTTTGGATTTAATGTTGGCTTTGGATTGTTGCATTTGGGTCCAACATATACGGGTTCATCTATTGCATTATCAAAATCTTCATCCATAATAGTTGAGATTACATGGAGTGCATTACGATCAACATCAACAACGTGCCTTATCTTGGGCCAGAAATCCTAAAAAGATGAATCACTTCCATCTATTATTCTATGATCATTATAGATTCCATCTAATGTATCAAGAACTCTTTCTCAATACACTACTTTATTTTTCCATTCCTCTGTAACAATTGGTGAATCTTCATTCCCAATAGTTCCTTTCCACATTTTTATGTATGATGTTATCCCTTCCTTTAGTTCTTTGAAATAGGCATCATTTTTTTTGGAATATAAGAAAGATGGGTTCCCTATGGGAATTATAGGTCGACCTTCATCATCTATATTCCATAGATCAACTGGATCTAACCACTCAATATCTCTAATGGATTCTTTGTACCTTAGTACTAGAATATAATTGAGTACAAGAAATTGGAAGTATTGAATATTAAAATGTCCAACTAGTGCATTTTTTCCCTCCTTGATGTATCCATTAAGGAAACTTTTGAAGTCATAGACCTTGTCAATAAGTGTAGGTGGAAACACTCGGTTTTCTTCAATTTTATGATATGTATCCATCATTTCAGGTAAAGAATATATATCTTTACTTTTTAGGTTCGAAGACATTCTTCCATAGGTTCCATCTATGTCTTCATGGGTGTGCCCCACAGGAAAGAATCCAACCTCAATAGTGATGAAGACACCAAGTACAGTTAAAAGTGATAAAAACATGAAAAGATAGTGATTCTTATTATCACTTGTTTCATTATTCAATGGTAACAAAAAATGTGGAGGAAGAGCTTTAAAATCAACATTTTGGCTCTTTGATCTTCCATGAGATATAAAATCATCCTTGTAAACATGACATTTTGAGTAAATAGAGGTGTCAAGTAATGCATTTGTAAGTGGGTTTCTTGAACTTCCACTCTGATAAATTAGATCACCATACATGTCAATTTTTGGGTCTTCAAGGTCTTTTAAGCACTTTGCAAGGGATGTAATAGTAAATTGCGATCCCATGTGCACAAATGGTAGGGAGAAATGACCAAAACCTCTTGTGTTAGCATACCTGTCAATGACACACCTAAATTTTTTCCTACAATATATTTTGATTTGACACGTGGCCTTGGGATTTAAGTCTTTGTTTTATCCATTTTATCATGGGTAATTCTCAAATACTCCTTTGGAAACCGCTCTGAAATAATTCTATGGGAACTTGGTGGAAGGCTTCCTTGTCGCCATAATTTTACATTCAATTTTTCTTGCCAACCTGAATGCCTTCTCCAATGAATCAGGTTCCAAAACACGAACTTCATGTTGGATGTTATCCTTTAGAGTACCTAAGAAGAGATCAATCCTTTGTTCCTCTGGAATATTAGTTACCCTTATATTCAATTTTTGGAAGTCCTCAATGTGCTGCCCCACTAAACCCTTTTGTTTGAGATTTATCAATTGGCTAAAGAAGGTTTTGCTCTTTGTATCCTCATAATGTGCTATCATTTCCTCCGTAAAAATTGACCAAGTGACAATTTTTTTACGGGAGCAAAGCCATCGATACCATACAAATGTATTTTGTTATAAATGTAAAGTTGCAATGCGTACCTTTTGTGTGTTTTGCACGTTATGGAGATCAAAATATTGCTCCATCTGTAGTATCCATGTTACAGGATTCTTTCCATCAAACTTCCTCATATCCATCTTTGGAATATGGTGGTTCTTCCCGCCAACATTAGAGTTTATGAAATCACAATTAACATTTATTTTGTTCTCATCCTTTAACGAATACGAAATTTCTTCTACTATATTTTCACAGTGAAACCTTTCTTGTAAAGCTTTGTCAAACCTTCCATGTCTGCTTTTAGAAAATTCTTCATGTTTTCCATTTTTCTCTTTGTGATCTTGCTTCATCATCATCTAATGTCCCCGTCCATACCCATACATACCATCAACTTAACTAAAAACCATTCATCTTTAGCTTCCTTCCTTTCTTCAAACCATCCATCTTAGTTTCCATGCCTTTCTTCTAGCTTCCATTTCATTTTTTGTTGTTCTTTGCGAGAGAGAAATTTGTTGTTGCACTTTCTCTTGTAATTTTGATAGATCATGTTGCAATTCTTCATCTTGATGAGTCATGGTAGAGCCTTCTGAAGCCTTAATGGGTTCTGAGTTCTTTTTAGGCGCCATTTTAGAATCCAATATTGATACGTTTTACTTGCTTTGAGGAGCTCAATATTGAAATTGAATTATCTCTGTAATTGAAAATCTTAAATATATGAAATTCAGCTTTGTAGTATCCCTCTGAAGCTTCTTTAAAATGCCACAGGTCTGATCTAATTTGGATTCCCCAAGACAAATTTGTGTCCAATCTCCCACAATGACCTAATTCTGGACTGGTTTAGTAGAGCACAATTGTAGGACTTGCCACGTGTCACTGTTTCGTCCTTTGTCTCTGACATTGATAGCCAAGAAACTACAGTCCGTGTACTTGTGACCACTTTTTACAACACTTAAATCCACTGCCCAGAGAGAGAGTTATTGAACTTTTCCCACGATCACCTCTTTGAGATGCAATTCAAGAGCCTGAAAAAGCACTACCTTCCACAGATCATATCTCCAAAAATATTGTGAACCAAGCTCTGAAATGTTTTGAAAAATTTCCCCAGGATTTCAGCTTTTCACCATACGAATTTCAGATTCTGAACCTTCGTAGAAAACAATTTATAGCGAAAATGCCACGATGACCTGTTTAGGATCTTGAAAAAAGACCTAACTTCCACAGATGATATCTCCGAAAATATTGTGAAATAAGCTCTGAAATGTTTAGACAATCTTCCTCAGGATTTGAGCTTCGCACCATAAAAATTTCAGCTTCTGAAACTTCATAGAAAAAAAGTTATAGCGAAAATTCCACGATGACCTGTTTGGAGCAGCGAAACCCTAGAATCCCAAGCTCTGATACCAAATGTTGTGTAACCAGCTCCAAAAATAGAAGAAAAAGATATCAACGCCTTAGAAATAAGCCACTTCGAGGGGGCAACCTCCAATACATTACATAAATGAACAATTCTTGGATGATACAATTTACAAAACCTCCTTTCTATATATAGGAGTCCATGGGGGCATAATGTAATCCTAGTGGGCCACAATGTAATCCTAGCCGACCTAACAATAATAATTTAAGGGCACAATAATAACAAAATGGGGGTTACAAGGGTACAATAATAACAATAAGGGGGTTACACTAACAACAATAAGGGACTGTACTAGTAATATAGGGACCTAACATTTAAATTCAGAAATGACAGTTGTAGTCTTAAAGCTTGTGTATGAATAATGATCATAAGAAATTTGTAGAAGTTGAAGAACCAAAACATAGTCCATTGTAAAATATAAGAAATTGCGAGATTGATCCTACATAAGATGTCTAAAAGCCCCATGAAAAGGAGAAATTATATTCACTTAGAGGGGATGTTTGATGTTTGAACTTGATAATCAAAAGGAAAACTAGAGGTTTTCTTCCAAATTAAAGTTTTGGTACTATAAATACTAGATAATTCTCATTTTTATTCTAAAATAAAAGAAATTGAATTTTACAAATATTTAGTTCCAATATTAGCACTCCCTACCTATACACATTAAGGACATATTATTGAGGATCGAGACAAAGGGATGTTAACTTTAGGTCCTCAAAAAGTGTAGATTTGAGTTTTCCTAGATTTTCATGTTGATGAGGAAAATTCTTCGCTTATGCATCCAAACATTAGTGAAACTATTTTGGAAGTTCATAACTATACAACAAAATAGAGACAAAAGCAATACATGTTAAAAAATTATGCTTGATACTTTAAAGTTGCATACATTTGCATTGGAAGCAAAATTTAGTATACATCAATAATACATTTATTCATAAACTTCAAAATTATACAAAGATCACATCATTCTCCATGGATCAAATAATTATGATTGGATTTTTGTGTTTGTGCCACAAAAAAAGCTATAACATTATCTTTCCTTCCAACTCAAGCACAAATGTAGTGCCAACAACAACATATATCTATATACAATTCTTTTGCACTATCATTGATCTCCATAAATTGTTCCAAATTCAATAAAAGGCCACATAAAAATCTATAACTCTAACCATTGTGACTATTGAGACAATGTCACCCCTAGAGCATTGGTTGCATAAGTGTAATGGTGTCTAGAAGAAAGCTAGTAATCACTGGGTATCCTTCTTTCATAATCACAAATGCATTGCCAAGAACAATTTCTAAGCACTAACCTTGGTGAGGGTGAAATATTGATAGTTTTCCTTTTGGAACAAGAACAAAGAAATCTAGTTCATTTTATAACTCCTTCTAACACAAATAAATGCACATTTCCAACAATAATGTTGCATTGCGAAAAAATTCAAGGGATGCAAGATTTACATCTATCACAAACACAAACACATTTTCAGCATAACATTGCAAGATGAAGGAAATTTAACACATTATAACCTTCCTTCTAGCATAACAACATACATATTACTAATAACAATATTACATTATGAAGGAAATATAATGTGTGCTAGCTTTCCTTCTATCAGAAGTAGAACCCCATTTTGAGCAACAACATTGCACCTTAAATGAAAGTGAACAGTCAATAGAATTACATCTACTACAAACATGAGCATATTTCTAGAAGCAACGTTACACAATCAAATAAATCTAGCACATGCTAGATTCCCTTCTAGCACAAACACAAGAACATTGCCAACAACAATTTTGTAAGGTGTTTGAAATCCACCACATGCTAAATCTGCTTCTAGTGTAAATAGAAGAATGTTACTCACAAAAACATTGCAAAGTAAAAGAAATCTTACACATTCTAGAGTTTCTTCTAGCACAAACAAAATCACATTGCCAAAAAAAACATTGCAGGGTGGAAGATATATAACCTATGCTTCATTTACTTCTAGCACATTGCCAAAAATAACATTGTAGTGAAAACGAAATCCAATGCATGATATAATTCCTTCTAGCACAAGCACAAGTACATTTCCAACAATATTGCATTGCAAAAGAAATACAATGTAGGTTATATTTCATCCTAGCACAAATACAAGCAGGTTGCCAACAACAATATTGCATTATGAAACAAATCTATTGCATACTAGATTTTATTCTAGTACAAACATAAGCATGTTTCTAACACCAATATTGCATTGAAAAGAAAATTAGGTGCATGTTAGAATTTCTCCCACAATACACAAACATAATGTCAACATCAATATTGTAGGGTAAATGAAATCTAAATCATGCTAAATTTCCTTTTATCACAAACATAAGCATATTTCCAATCACAATAGTGCAAGGTGAATTAGATCTAACATGCTATTTGTACTTTTATCTCAAACACAAACACGTCACCAATAACAACATTGCAAGGTGAATTAAATCTAACACATGCTAGATTTCCTTCTCTCCCAAAAAAAGCACATAACAATATTGTAGGGTGAAAGAAAAATATTGCATATTAGATTTTCTTCTACTGCTGCAAAAAATACTGAGAGGGGGGGTGAATGAGTATTTAGTGCTGACTGATAAACATTTCACTTTTTCTTTCTCTAAGACCCATACGCTACTTCAGTTCATCCAACTCACGTATACACGCGTATATACTTCATAAAACTCGCGTATTACCAGAGATATTATTATGCATGTAATTCTTTACTTGGATCAATGCATCATTTATTCATTAGATGTTTAGTAAACAGTAAACATGTGCAGTAATAACAGAATAAACCATCACACATAAGCAACACACATGAACACCAGGATTTAAGGTGGAAACCCAATTCGGGAGAAAACCACCACTGTCGTCGTCTCAGTCTTCAATATTTTATTATAAAGAAAAAATCTTACAACCATGTACTGGCGCAGACTCATACTAGCACGCAGGCACCCACCTGTAGAAGGCTTCAACCTTCTCTCGTTTACCAGCCTCTCCTGGAAGGGAGCTACAACCTCCTGATCTCGTTTACAAGCCTCTCCTGGAAGGGAGCTACAACCCCCTGATCTCATTTACCAGCCTCTCCTGGAAGGGAGCTACGACCCCCTGCTCTCATTTACCAACTACCATTAGAAGGGAGCTACAACCCCCTCACTGAAGGCTTCGACCCTCAGCACCATCATGGACCACGTTTCATCAATTTTCATACTGGATCCAACAACTTCCATACAACACAACTTGTAGGCCACTTTTCATCATATTTTTAGACTGGACCCACTCCACACATTTAAGCTCAACATACATCAAACTGAAACTTATAACCCCATCAATTCATTCATTGACTCATCAACCAATCAACGAACAACTTGATCTTCAATTAACATAATCAGCAGCATATTCATCATTCAAACAACCCAGTTCTGTATGAATACATCATTGACAGATAGAAGTAAAACAACAGAATAGATTAGACATTTCATACCACATACTTCAACAAAACCCTAGTTTCCATACGCGCTTCTACTTCACTGAACCTGTGTATATACGCGCTTTCACAGAAACAAACCGGCGTATACATCTGTATTAATTTCACATTTAATACGCGCTTTTGCGGAAGACAACCCGTGTATACACGCGCCTTTGATGAAGCGAACATGCGTATAGATCCATAAATTTTCAGGACTTTTTGCAGCTCTTCAGATCAAATGAACAACCCAGATCTCACCATTTACTTCATCAAATATTCACCAGATAACCGATCTAAACATTCCATAAACAGATCTAGACAATACATGATTATTTCAGATCTAGAGATCCCTCTTCATCATTTTCTTCATCCATCATTGTAATCATAGGTGCATTATATGTTCAGATCTAACTGTAACCCATTTCATACAGATATACTTCAGAGTGAAGTATTCATTCAATACCCAGACACTTGCATGCCTTTGCACTATGATTTTCTTCTCCTTATATAGATTTAGCCTTTGTCAATACCATGAGCCAAAACCACACAACTTCTAATGGTATTCCTAGACGCGATCAAATAGATATTCAAGCGTTCAATACAATGGGTCAATACCATGGTAATGTCCCCTAGTTTCCTAAATTTAGAGCGCAAAAGGCCATACACGACTTGGCACGTACTTTTCCACGTGCATACGCTACTTCACCTTAACAAACCCGCGTATGCATAGTGACATACCTTAGTTATCATTTCTTTGGCACTTCCTGAAATTCCTGATTTGATCTATAGATACATCAGAGTCACATCATTAACAACTCATCAAGTTAGTTTCCATCACGAACAACTTCATTAAGCAGGTTCCATCAGAGTCAGCACATTGTATCACATTACCAACAATATCCCCTTAACTCATCAAGTAGGTTGTCATCAATGTTATCAAGTAGGTTCCCATCAAGGACAACACATGCCAACAATCTCCATATCAGATTTACATCAATATCAAATAGGTTGTTTGTCCAAAGACAAATTCATCAAGTAGGTTGCTATCAAGGACAACACTCTGCATCATATTGCCAACATCTACATCAAACAAGAATATTATCAAAAATACCTTATGTAAGAGAAAAGAAATACGATGTGGTATATTTCCTTCTAGCACAAGCACAAACACATAACATTGTAGGGCTTAAGAATCTAGCACATGCCAGATTTTGTTATAGCATGAACACAAACATATTACCAACAACATTCTAGGGAAAAAGAAATCTAGCACATGCTAGATATCCTTTTAGCACAATCACAAACACATTTCCAATAACATCATTGTGGTGAAGGAACTATGGCGTATACTAGATTTCCTTCTAGCACAAACAATTGAATTTCCAACAACAACATTAGAATGCAAAAGAAATCTAGTGCACACTAGAGTTCCTTCTAACGCATATACAAACACATTGTCAATAAGCTCATAGAAGGGTGAAACAAATCTAATATATGCTAGATTTATTTCTAGCACAGACACAAACACATTACAACATTTCTAGATCAAGAAATCTAGCACATGGTAGATTTAATTCTAGCGCAAACAAAATCATATTGTCAACAACCACATTGCAGTGAAAAAGGCACTAGATTTCTTTTGAGCCAAAATTGAAGCATGTTGGCAATAAAAACATTGCAAGGTGAAGAAAATCTAACACGTGTTAGATTTACGCATAGCACAAACACAAGCACACAACAACATTGTAGTGTGAAAGAAATCTAACATATTAGATTTTCTTCCAACTTAAACAAAAGCATATTGCCAACAACAACATTGCATGGAAAAAGATATCCAGAACAACTTCTATCACAAACACAAGCACATTTCCAATAACAACAGCGCAAGCTAAAACAAATTTAATGCATGTTAGCTTTACATGTAGCACAAATACAAGCATACTACCAACAAGAACATTTCATGCCAAAAGAAACCTAACGCATGCTATATTTCCTTCTAACACAAACACAAGCACATTGCCAAGGTGAAGGAAATATAACACGTGCTATATTTCCTTTTATAATAAACAACCAAATTGACAACAACAATATTGTAGAGCAAAACAATTCTAGCACAAGTTCTAGCCCAAACACAAGCACATTCCAATAACATTGCCAAGGTGAAGGAAATCTAACACATGCTAGATTTCCTTCTATCATAAACAACCAAATATAAAACAACAATATTGCAAAGAAAAAAAAATCTAGCATAGTTTCTAGCCCAAACACAAGCATTTTTCCAATAACAACATTGCAAGGTGAAAGAAATTTAACGAGTGTTAGCTTTACATGTAGCACAAATACAAGCATACCACCAACAACAACATTGCATGCCAAAAGAAATCTAGTGCGTGCTTCATTTCGTTTTAACACAAGCATAAGCACATTGCTAGTAAGAACATTCCAAGGTGAAGCAACTCTAACACATGTTAGATTTCCTTCTATCACAAACAACTAGATTACGAACAATAACATTGCATTGTGAAAATTCCTTCTAGCATGTCAATAAAAATATTGCAAGGTGGAGAAAATGTAAGGTGTGCTAGTGTTGGAAATATTGAGAGGGCGGTTGAATCAATATTTCTTTACAATTGTTATATTATTCCAGTTAAAATCACTAATTAAACCAACACACAATATTTGCAACAAGAAAATAATTTTACTAATGAATTTGAGGAATCTAAAAACCCAACCTCCAACTTGTACAACAAAGTCCTTAACTCCTTCAAGGCTTGAACCCTGAATGAGGACTCTAATATTCAACTACAAATCAAAGCTCCAACCTTGTATGAGAACTCCAATCCTCTACGGAACCAACCCTCTCAGTTTGCTTCAATCCCTTAAGGTGACTTCAATACTGCTTCAAGCCTCCATAAGAAACTTCAAATGCTTCTAAAAAATGTATCCAAGATAGGTCTGGAAAGTGCTCTCAAATCTACCTCTACAAAAACTTTATGTCTGCTTCAGCAAAACTTTTATGGTTGCACCAACAAAACATTTCTTCGAGTGTTGATCTTCAACTATGCTCCAAGGATGACTACTCCAATAAAACAAGTCTTTAAGTGTTGGTCTTCAACAATACTCCAAGGGTGATTTCGTCAACAAAACAACTCTTCAAGTGTTGGTCTTCAACTATGCTTCAAGGGTGGCTATTGTTTCAACGAAGGCTTGAAGAATGTTCAATTAGTGTCATCATCAATGCACTCTACTGTCAACTCAAAAGATGCTCAAAGTATATTATCATTTTATCATTCAATGAAGGTGCCTCCTAGGCTCTTCATGTGTGCTTGAAAGAATGTCCTTCGATCTATAAGGATTAATTTAATTTTGTTTCAAATTTGACTTAATATGTTGATCAAGCCTCTCAAGATGTAATATTCCTAATGGAAAAATGAACAGTGATAAAAAAAACATGCAATAAACCCAACATAAATATTTTTCAACAAATGCCCATAAAACAAAAATGCTCCAAACACACCAAAATGGGCAAATTTTATTATAAGATATTGTTGGAGTACAATATAAAAAAAATCCACACCCTGGCTTTCACAAGGCAAGCTACAAGCCTCAAGTGGATGTTTTATCAATTTCAAACTGTTGCTGGAATTTTCCCACTAAAAATTTGCACTGACCTTTTGATTTTTGCATTGTTGGTTGTGTTGATACCCTGATTAGCCCCCTCCTAATTGTGAAAATTTATGAATATTACTTATGTAGAAACCCTACTATTAAATCACGATTTACTTCTCCAACTTATACAAGTTATTAATCTAAAATGTTCATTATTAACATCGAAGTAAACACTTTAACGCCCTACACAGATCCAGATCTAAAATGAATACATGCACATAGACAAAGTGACACACAAGATTTTCTGGACAACTATCCTTGAAAAAACCCAATGCGGGCAAACCGGTCTTTTAGCTACTGGAGGATTTTTATTGTTAAGTAGATTATAAGTACAGAAAATCTGGGCAGCTTATTGGTTAACCCGATAGAGAAAAAATCCGTAGCAATACCTCTATTTCAGGGATGGAAAACTGGATTGATTCACACCCTGACATGGGATTTACATAACTCAGCCCTTTTTTGTCTTCAGAAACACTAGCGCAGCTCTGAAGCCCTTTGCGTCAGCTCTACTAGCCTGCGTGTGCCTCTACGTTGCTTAGGAGAGGCCTATATAACCCCAAACTAGGTTACGTTGTCCCTGCGTTGCCATAGTTGGGCCTGCGTAAGCCTTGATGGCCTCATGTTGCCTTTGCACTGCACTTTCTGGGCCTGCATAGCACCTGCGTATCACTGGGCCCTCTGCATTGTGCAGTTGTTGCTCCCTCTGCACTGCTCAGACTGCTGCTTCTCTCCCTCTTGCTGACTCTTGGCTTGGGATCATATCATCCCTCTCGCCAATAATACCCCTCACTGCAGCTGAAACACTTATGGAAATTTTTAGCAAACTACGACCTAGAATCCCAACTTAGTCTCAGTGCTCTGCCTCCATGTGTGTTCTCCAATTGACCCCAAGCCTTTCCTTTATAATTTTCTCGTTGGGAAACCAACAGTTGTGATCTAATCCTGAATCGATGACTAATATTAAAAGAAAGCTTGATTCATGTGAATTAAGTCATTTCCATCACATGTTTAAATTAATTACCTTTAATATTTTAATTTTCCTAATCATACTTAGGGTCTTTAATTAAAAATATTAATTAATTAATTATCTCTTAAACTGGATGGAATTTCTCAAATCCCTTTCTAGGTCTTGGATATCTGATGTACTCTAGTCCCTCCACAAAGTTTCGGAGTTAGAGCACATTCGATGCTACCCCAACACTCAAAAATATCAACACTAAATGCTCAGAAAATTCTAATAAATTAGACATGGAATCCTTGTCAAAAACCCAGAGAAACCCATAAAGTGCTTTCCCTAGTTTTGACGCTCAAAAAATGGCCCCAAATTTCTTGACCCTCCTCTAAGTGCAGAAAAACTAGAACTGTGACTGATCTTGGAATGAATGTCTCAAAATGGCTGGAAAATTCTTCTCAATTGCACCCCAAACCCAACCCAAGAAACCCAGCTCTCAAAATCCCTTTTTCAAGCCACCCCACAATTGTGCCTCTATAATTATTGCACAGTTTCTGGGTAGGACGACATAGTTTCTCCTCTAGAAAATCAGTTTTATGTTGTGTGTTGAATTCTACCCCTGCAAATCTTCCTCCTTTTTCCTAGAATTGACCAAAAATTACTTCAACAATGCTACAACTCCCAACTCTAGCTCTTCCTCCTCAACTCTCTGTGTGGCCTCCTGAATGCGTCTCAGTTGCCCAAAAACCATACCACATGTGTGGCCCTATATCCAACTCCTGAAACTTATGAAGAATCCTTCCTAGGGTGGTACTCACAGTCCATCGAAAAAAGGTTGAGCTTCCTCCTTGGGAAACTCTTGTGTTGAAAAACACTATGTAACTCTACTAAACAGTTAGAGCAACACTTCAATTGTCAAATTATCAAAAGGCCTCAAATGTTGCTTCCTCTCTCCTCTTTATAATTTATGTTCATTTCCTCCATGTGGGCCCCTCACTAAGAAATTCAAACCTCTTTCCTTGGCCATACGATTTCTCTCTCCTCAAGGAATGCATATTAGTTGGGGAGGTAGTCCCCACATTACACCAAGGAAAACATTTCGACCCCCTTGTCCTATGTTTCCTCTCCAAAATTATCTTATGCCCCCAAAATTAGAAAAATGGAAAATTTATGGTACTATTGACAAAATTATTTAGGAATGGATATTATAGTTCTCCCCTCCCAAATGTTTCTTATCCCCAAGCAACTGTAAAACTAGGTGCTGCAAACTATGCTTGTTTTCCCACGCGGCATCCTGCTAATCTTGAGTTAACATGTTGTTAGCTTAGGTTAGCTACATAATTTTCCCATTAATCCATTAGCAATATCATTAATCATAAGTGTAACTAATGAAAGAACATAAGTAATAAAATTTGAAGATAAGCCAAGATAGAAGAACATACGAATATGGCTCAAGCTAGGGAAAAAACCCAAGATGGGGAAAAACCTTATCGATTCTTCTTATCATTAATGTCAAATTTTCAACAGATAGAGAATAAAATACTTCAAAGTCAGAATGATTTTCAAATGAGAAGGTTTAATACCACTTCCCTTAGACAAGAGGATGGTTCCAACAAGGTTGCAAATCTGATGTTTGGTCTAGGCTCCAAGGACTAGTGTTTTCTCTGCAATTCTGGTAGGAATAACTAGGGCATAAACACAATCAGCAACTAACCCATTCACAACCTTAAATACCTTTACTAGACTGCAGATTACATTCAACCAGACCCTTCAAATGTTGGTAGCCCATAAGCCTTCTTATAGGCTTCAAAACCCACTACACAGCCTCATGATAAAGCAGCCCTAACTATGGCTTTCTTGCTGTAGGTTCTCGGCCTCTAGGAAGGGTTCTTAAGCCCTCTATCCTAGTTGTAGGTAAACCAAACTAGTGCGGATGGATTCAAGGAGAATGGCACCTTCAAAACAATTCCAAACTGTCATCAAAATCACCCTTAACAGGTGTGACTTCTATATACTTGAACTCAGACCTGTGATGAAGATAAAATGCCCAAGAAAAATCATAAATGTGCCCAAACCAATATCGCCCTCCATCCTGTGGAAGTCTGCCCTTGAAGATGACTAAATTGAACCCAACCTTGCCTTCATCTCCTTCATTGGAAATCACCTTGTAGCCTCTGCGTTACCCCCTTCCAACCTCAGCGTTCAGCCACAGCCAAGTTGTTTTTCCTCCTTGGACCCTAAGGAATAGCCTCCTGGTGCCACTCTCCGGATCTCAGCCTCTGAAACTGATCCACCAACAATATTTTGAAAACCCTTCCGCTTCCTCTGCGTGAGCCTACGCAGTCACTGCGTCAGCCCTCTTCCTTCAGCACTTGCTTTGGCTATATCTCTTTTGCCTCTCTCTGACTAATGCTCCACCAGTTGAGAAAGTCTCTTCCTCTCCAAATGCTATCTATGCCCCTCAATACTCAGATCTCTAGCTTGAATTTCTCAACAAATCACAACTTAGCTAAACAAGCTCTGATACCATGTGAAAATTCGGTTGCCCGAATCCTACTGCCGCAACTGATGAGAATTCTTATATTTGTTAATTACTTGAACAAATTATTTACTGTGTTCTATGGTAAATACTAAAACCCATACACTATAGCCTTCACAAAATTAAACTACGGAAAATAAATGTGCAGAAACAAGATCTAAGCAAGAGTAAATCATAGACACATGACACCGTTATTTTTGGACCAATGTCCCCAAAAAAACCCAATGCGGGAAAATTGGTGCAGCAACTGAGGGTTTGTTTATTATGCAGTAATTTTATGAGTACAAATGTATGATGGTCGAAACTAAAAAATCATACAGAGGAAAACTGACAAATAAAATCTCATCAGAAGATCTCACTCTGCCACGGGAATCCGACACTGACCTTAGCTAGAGATGAGCTACTCTGCCTTGCCTCTGTGCAGTGACCGCGTCACTCTTCGTAGTCTTTGCATCACAACTGAATTTTCCCTCTCTCTCTCTACACTAGATCTCTCTGATGACTGGAAATGTGGCCCTTCTAGCCTCTAAAAACTCCCTCTGGTTACTGGCACTAAACCTCAATTGTTTTCTCAACAAAAAATTGAACTCCCTCTAAAGCTCTACGCAGTCCCTGCATAGCCTCTATGTGGCTGGCTCTACACTACTCTATGTGGCTTTTATTGCCTCCTCTACTTTGCACTCTCTGGATTAGGAAACTCTTCCAACCAAAAATTATCTTTGCCCTCTCTACAAAAATATTCTCGATCTATTTTCCAAATGATCCATCAAGTCCTTATAATCTTTTCATTGAGTATTCAACAACCGATATTAAATCGCTAATCAATGGCTAAGATTAATTTCACTTGATATCTGACGTTTCTAGAGGATTCACACTCTATTTTAATTAATATTTATTAACTATTTTAATTTCCTAAATTTAGACTTAGGGTCCCATTAAAAATAATTAATTATTTCCATAAAACATAATCTGAGTGGAATTTTCCAAAATCCTTTCTGTGTTCTTTTGAATACATGTGCCTAAGCCTCCTTGCAAATTTTGAGACCTAGAGCACCTCTGATGCTAGCAGAAATCAACACTCCCTCTTAGCGAGTAATGTGCTCTAGCAATACATCCGGTTGAAGTACTGCTCTAATTCTGCAACATCCCCTTTGCGTTGCTGATGTCTGACACTGATTCCCAGCAACACTACGATGTTGCATCCATGTTGTTGCTGACCATGCATGCTACTTCCAACTGCTACTACACTGAAGTAGAAAAAACATGCAAAATATGAACTAAGTGTTCATTTGGATGCATCTCGTACTGAAGATCTGATTGCTACTAGTATCTACATTGTCCCTCTGAAGTTGTTGCGTTGTTGCTGACTATGCACTATGCCTTCCTACATTGCTTCCAACTCTTCTCTACGGTGCTCAGACTCTAGCGCACTATAACCATTTCGTTGTCACTTCTGCACCAACTGAAACTTGTCCATATTTCTACTTGTGATTTGGTCTCCCATAGCAAGGTGATGATCCGAGAGGTGGACTCCTCAAGGATTCTGCCCAATCTAAATTTCTGCTGAACTACAGTTCCAGATCGGCCCAACACTCCCCTGGCGATATATGGGCAATCATGGTGAATATTGTAGGGTAAAGGAAATCTAGTGCATGGTGGATTTACTTCTAGAAAAAACACAAGCATATTGCAAACAACACCAATTCAATGCAAACAAATTTAATGCATGCTATATCAATGTTGAACCTAGCTTCCATAGTAATGTTCCACGTTTGAATGGACTTCCCAAAAGATTGCATTTTTTTTAAATAATGGTTCATGCATCTCTAGTAAAAACTAAAAGCTAGATGCTAAAGGTGTTTGTCAGATGTTACTTATGAATCCATAGATAAGATTGGTGTAATTCATATATTCTCATTGTAATACTAAATGTTGAATCTATCCCTTCAATGGTCCATGAATTGAGTTTTAACTCGTTGAGATATCTGTTTCTACAGAATGGAGCTCAGTAGCAGCATAACACTTTTAGTGTTATTATTCATTAAGTTTTGTACCTCTTGAATTGGAATTGGGTTATGTAGCTACATAGTAACTTTGAGTTTTCTTCCAAGTCTGGGTACTTGTCTATGATTTCTGGTACATATGCAAGCCTTGAAAGCATGAGACTGCACAAGAATAAATTCCTGGGATAAATACTCATTTCATTATTAGGACTTATTTTACGTTGATGTCACCATGTCAGCAAGGACATTTGTATATAGCTTGACACAAAGAAACAACCAATCAAATTCCCCTAGAATGCACCTAACTTTCCATATGCCTAAAAGTACAGGCAATAGCTAGCTGAAATACAATCCAGGAAAATTCCCATATTATCATCCTATGCTTAGTAGTGCTTACAAGGAAATGGGTTGGGCATGTGTTTAAAGTCTGTACAATAAAAAAAAACACCCAACAAGCTGAACAGACAATAGGATATCAGTTTACCAAGTCATTCTAATAATGTAGCATGTGTGGCCTCACCTTAAGATTTTTGCCTTGGGTTTACTGGCTGTTTGACTTGTTAAGTGAAGGATATTCCGTTGGATTATGTGTAATCAATGGGCTGGGATATTGAGCACTAAGGAATGAGATGAACTTGTAGCTAATTTTATCTCGTCACTGGTGTATTCTAGCTGGCTAAGTGTCTGTTGATGATGTTGCAACTTTTCACATATTACAAAAAAATATGTCAATATATGGTGGCAGAGGAAGTAAAACTCCATTAGCACCAGAAGGAACAGGTACAATAGACAACGAAGATGACTAGTTTTTCTATCTTACTGATGTAGAGACCCAGTTGTTGCCATAGAAGTTAAACAACTAAATTTAAAATCTTGATTATAATGACACTTTCATCATGATATATATAAGGTAGTACCTAATAATCATTTTCCTTATTAAGTCAGGAAGCAAGAGAGCTCAAATCCTTAAGTACCCTGAGAATTGCAGCACTAGACATTTTACTTGAAAGAAGCATGGTGTTTGCCTAAAAAAAAACACTAGAGTTCACTCACTGCAAACTTTCTTAGTTGTTTTATAGCATTTGGAAATTTGGTGATGAAAATATCTCAATGGGGAGGTGCCAGTTTCACTAACTTAACCAACACATATACATCATGAGAATATACAAGGTCTAACAAACATTCGCATGCCAGCAAGGATGACAACAATCTAAACTCTGTTCTAGGAACATTGACCATCATTGTTCATAAAATTCCATGTCTCACCTTAGCACAAGAACAGAACCAAATCATCGCTGTGGTGTATGCTTGTGCTGAAGAAGCCACAAATGCACACCCAGATGCACGCTAACAAATGTCCTTGTTGACATTGTCTTTGTGTCAAGTTGTCTACAAATGTCCTTGCTGACACTGTCTTTGTGTCAAGCTATATACAAATGTCCTTGCTGACATTATGACATCAACGTAAGATAAGCCCTTAAAATTAAATGGGTATTTATCCCAAGATTTTATTCTTGCACATTCTCATGCTTTCAGGACTTGCATATGTGCCAGAAATCATAGACAATTACCCAGACTTGGAAGAATACTCAAAGTTGTTATGTAGCTACCTAACACAATTCCAATTGAAGAGGTATAGAACTTAATGAATCATAACACTCAAAGTGTTATGATTCTAATGAGAATGCAGGGGTCAACAAGAAGAATATTAGGTGAGATAGAAGATGTCGGAGAAAAATAAAAATCATTGACATTGCAAAAAAAGTCATAGGATTAAGATCTCTTGATTAGAGACTAATGATGGCTGGAGAACATGCTACATGGTCTTTAACATGACCATCATGATTTCCCAAATGTGGTGGTTGTGCAAATGCATCTTGTTACTATGCTATATCTTTCACAAAAAATCTAATTTTGTGACTATCACTATGCCATGAAGCAGCACATGTAGATCTAGAGTTTGTAAAAAAATAAGCGAATTTTACATCCAATGAATCTCCCTTTTCCACAAGGATTGTGACTGAAAGTGAGTTTGAACAAAATCATAACATAAAATAGTCTTAACTTCCTCAATAATTTTCAAAATCACTATTATGATACCAATTCAGAAATGGCATAAAAATTTGGTCTTTGATGGTAGACTTCAATCTAGTACCTAGGCAAGGAAAAAATTTCCTTGCAAGATAGGGCTTTGATATGTATGGAAGGAAATTCTATTGAGGGAATAACACCTAAAATACTTCACAAAATCACTATTATGAACCCAATGTGGAAGTGGAGCCAAAATTCTGCATCTTGTAGTTTGATTGTAATCAACCACACTAGTAAAAAGATATGCATGTCACAATTTTTTGGTGGTTTAAGGGAGTAGATCTAGTGGAAATTGAAAAGTAAAAATCCTCAATGAGCCAAGGTATAGATCCCTTGATTTTAAAAACCCACCAGTGTTAGATATAGTAGCCGTGTGAGATGGAAACCTTAAGAGGTGACTAGATCTACTGGATGCAATCATTGTATTACAGCTAGTGCACCCCCCTCATCTTATTTTGTAAATAACATAGCAGTGACCTATAGCTTGGAATTTGGAGGGATTGAGTGCTTTTTCAACTTTTGGAATTAGAGTGATGAAGGTAGCATTTATGGTTGGAAATGCACCTCAGATTTAGTGTAACTTTTCTTTCAATGCCTAGACCTCATTTTTAATGGTGAACCAAATGTGGTGGAAGAAATTTGTGATGAAAACATCAGGACTTAGATATTTCATGGCAGGCATATCCATGACAGTCAATTTGACATCTATTAAAGTGATGGGCCTCATGGGACTAGTAGTGTGTTCTTTCAAGACTAATTAGGGGATGTGTTTAATGATCATGTGAATGGCAGTGAAACCGTCCTATTTGAGTTTTGAGAGGACAGACCAGAATTTTTTTTTTGGTTTGTGCTCAATATGTTGACGAGAAGTTAGATTATTACCTTAATTTTTCTTGAGATGTGTAATTTGATTACAATTCCAATGTCTAATCATCGAGGTGTGGAAGAATTTCGAGTTGTGTTCTCCTTCTTGAGCCATTGTACTTGTGATATATACCAGCAAAGTATTTCTTCTTGTTGATGTCGCTCACTAGGCCGGGTGAAAAACTGTTGCTCTTGGCCGGAAAGGGATTCATCTCTTCCATGAATCATTTGTTGTTGAATTCCATTCTAGAGCAACACTATTACCGATGAAATAGGTAACCTGACCTCAAAATCGGAACTCTAGCCCAAAAACTCTCAAAAAACATGAAAAAGCACCCCCCAAAAAAAAAGTGTGTCTTCCAGAACGCACTTGTTTTTTTTTAAGGTCAAATTTCAACATTTTCTAAAATTATGCTAAAAACAAAATTGTTTGTTGAAAAACGGATTGAAAAAACACCCCCCAAAAAAAAAGTGTGTCTTCTAGAACGCACTTCGTTTTTTTTGAAGGTCAAATTTCAACATTTTATAAAATTATGGCAAAAACAAAATTGTTTCTTGAAAAAAAGATTGAAAAAACACCCTCAAAACAAAACCAATTGATGCTGGAATAACAAAAAAAAAAAATTGTGTCATACTTTTGGCATTTTTAAAAATAGAAGTAACATTTTTTAATTTTTAAAATTCAAACATTAAAAAAAACCTAAAATTTAAGAAAAAAAATAAATTTAAAAAATAAAAACATTTAAAAGCTTAAAATTTAAAAATATATGAAGATAAAAAATAAAAATAAATAAAAACAAAGTAAAAATTTTAATTCAATCATTAAAAAAAACATAAAATTTAAGGAAAAAAATTTTAAAAAATAAAGCAAAAAAAAAATTAAGATTAAAATTTTAAAAAATATAGAAATTAAAAAATAAAAATAAAAACAAAATAAAAATATTAAATTTAAAAAAAAAAAACAAGTTAAAAAAAGAAGGAAAATATAAAAAATAAAATATAGAAATTAAATTTAAAAAATAAAAATAAAATGCTTATTAAATTTAAAAAAAATAAAAAAATTTAAAACAAATAATTAAATTTAAGGAAATATATTAGATTTTAATAAATTTAAAAATTCAAAATTAAAAAAAAAACACTATTCAAATTAAAAGGAAAAATAAAGAAAATTTAATTAAAAATAAAAAATAAAATTAAATACAATGAAAATATTAAATTTAAAACAATATATATTAGAAAAACAAATAAACTATAAAAAATAAATTAAATTTAAATTATAAAAAATAAAATATATATATGAAATCCTAATTAAAATAGAAGAGATATTAATTTAAAATTAAGAATTAAGAAAAAAGCAAGCACATGAAATAATAAACGATTTTAAAAACAAAAATATTAAATTTTAATAAATAAATGAATAAACAAATGAATTTTGAAAGAAAAAATAAATTTTAAATATAAAAGAAAAAAAAATATTGTTAAACGAAAAACTTTAAAAATCAATTAAAAATGGAAAATTGAAAAAAAAGAAAAAAATATTAAATAAAAAAAAATTAAAAAAAAATTAATTTAAAAAAATTAAGTTTCATTAAAAAAAAATCTAATTTTAAATACACAATTTTAATTGAAAAAAAAATATAAAAACTTTATGTAATTAACAAAAAAAAAAAAAAAGTAAAACATTTAAAAAAAATATTAAATCGAAATAAATTAAAAAAATAGTAAAAATGAATTTGAATTTTATAGACTATATTAAAAACTAAGCAAATTATGAAATTAAAAAAAAAAATTCACTAAATAAAAAAAATGACAAAATTTAATAAAAAATATTAAAAAAAATAATAATATTAATAAATTTAAACAAAAAAATAATAAATTAAAAAAAATTAAAACAAAACTAATTTTATTTTAAATAATTTAAAAAATATATATATATATTTTGAAATTTAAAAAAAAAATTAAAAAAAAAATCAATTAAACAAAAACAATTAAAAAAAAATAATAATAAAAAATATCAATTAAAAAAAAATTATGCGGTGGTCGGGGCGCGGCCCGCCCGCTGGGCGGCCCAGCGGGCCTCCCAGCGCCCGGCGGGCGGAGGGCTGATCTCTACGGGCCTCATCACGGGGGCCGAGAGGCCACTGCCGTCCGTGGCGCGCTCACGGCGGGAGTCGGCATTGGCAATGACTTCGTCGACGGCAGCGGCCGGCGACACGGGGGCGTCTCACAGGGCTCCGTGGCGCCGCCCGCCGGCCCCCGCGCGCAGCCGAGCGGTCAGGCGAGAATCGGCCTCGCCGCCGGGGTTTTCGAGGCTCCGCCCGGCGCCCCCTGCTGGCGCCGCTCGGTCGGCTTCCTCGAGTCGCTGGGCGGCGGCTTCGTGGAGCGCACACCGCTCGTGGCGAGCAGCATGGCTGGGGCGCAGCCAGCTTGCTCGCTTTCAGCAAGAGCTGTCCCAGAATCGGCCCTCCGCTCGCCGGGGGTCGGAGGCCGTTGGCGCCTCTCTGTGGTACCCGCCTGCGCTTCCTCAATGAGGCTCGGACACTCCACCACCTGATACTTTTTTTTTTTTTAATTGATATTTTTTAATTTTTTTAATTTTTTAATTGTTTTTTTTTTAATTTTTTTTTTGTTAATTGATTTTTTAATTTTTTTTTTCAATTTTTTTTTAATTTCAAAAAATAATTTTTTTTTTTTCAAAAAATTAATTTTTTTTTTTTAGTTTAATAATTTTATTGAAAATAAAATTCGTTTTTTTTTTTTTTTTTTTAATATATATGTATATCTATTTTTTATTTGATTTTATTTTTATTTTTTATTTTTTTTAATTTTTAATATTTTTATTTTAATTTGATTTTTTTTTTTTTTTTTTGAATTTCAAAAAATTTAAAATTATTTTTTTAATTCAATTTTTTTATTTTAAATTCAATTTGTTTTATTTTTTTTTATATTTAATATTATAGAATAATTATTTTTTAAAATTTAAAATTTAAAAGCTATTTATTAAAATTTTTAAATTTTAATTTAATTTAATTGTTTTTCTTAATTTTTTCGTTTATTTAGTTTTTCATTTTTAAAATTTATAAATGGTTTCACTAAAAGAAAAAAAAAAAACACTAAATTTATGTATATTTGTTTTTTAATTATTTGCACGTGGTTTTTTTCATTTTTTTTGTTTTTTAATGATAGGTTTTTTTTATTTTTTTTATTTTTTTTTATTTTTCTTTTTCAATTTTAATTGTTTCTTTTTTAATTTGTTTTTTTTTGTAAATTTTAAAATTTGTATTTTTTCGTTATTATTATTATTTTGTTTAATTTAAATTTATTTATTATTTTTTTTTTTCTAAATTTTAATTTTGTAATTTTAATTATTTTAATTTTTTTTTTTTAAATATATATATTTTTTAATATATTGTTTTTTTTAATAAGTTAGAAAAAAATGTTTTTAATTTTTTTTTTTTTAATTTTTTGGAGAATTTTTGTTTTTTTTTCTTTAAATTATGTGTTTTTTTCCTTCAAATTTTGTCATTTCCTTTGATATAATTTTCAAATATTTTTGTTTTTTTTATTTATTTTTGTTGAAATTTTTTATTTTTATGAGCTATTTTTGTTTTTTTTTACATTTTTATTGGTTTTTTTATTGTTTTTATATATTTTTTTTTATCTAAGTTTTGTGTTTTATTACGAACATGAAAATCACCACTCTAAAAAAAAAAAGGTTGATGAAGCATCAATACGTTTCAAAATTAGCATGAAAATCACTGCTCTAAAAAAAAAAGGTTGATGCAGTATCAATACGTTTCCAAAATTAACATGAAAATCACCGCTCTTAAAAAAAAAAAGTTGATGCTGCATCAATACGTTAAAAAATTAGCATGAAAATCACTAACATTTTAAAACAAATATTCATACTTCATAAATAAAAATATTAGAGTGTCAAAAATGTGCACCAAAAAAAAAAATGGTGATTCTGCATCACCACTTTTCAAAATCAGGTGCTTTTTATGCTACCAAAAAAAAGTAGGTAACATTGCGGTTACCTATTTCATCGGTAACATTGTTGAGCATTAAATAAGACAAAAATACTATGAAATGAGACACTGGAAATCTTATTACAAAGAGAGAGCAAAAGAAAATGGATTTGGAAGCATGTGAACATATAATAGAGTTGTTAACACTAAACATTCCAATTCCTATAACTCTTTATTTGTCAAGTGACCTTTCAATTCCTATAATCTCTCTCTAACAATGTATGTACCCAAGTTTGTCCTCTTATTGACTTGCCATTTTATAGACCCTCAAATTACACCACACACAATTATTTCATGTACACTAACTTCAAAATTTGACCATTACTTTAATGGCCTAAAATTTTAACAACAGGACCTTTCCTATAATAGCTCACATCAAAACACAATATCCCAAAATGGATTTTCCTGGTTTGGGTCAACCTCTAACAGATATGTCACCTGTACTAAAGTGACACTTTATGACAATCCTATTTCTTGTGTCACTTTAGTAAAGGTGACATATCTATTAGAGGTTGACCCAAACCAGGAAAATCCATTTTGGGATCTTGTGTTTTGATGTGAGCTATTATAGGAAAGGTCCTGTTGTTAAAATTTTAGGCCATTAAAGTAATGGTCAAATTTTGAAGTTAGTGTACATGAAACAATTGTGTGTGGTGTAATTTGAGGGTCTATAAAATGGCAAGTCAATAATAGGACAAACTTGGCTACATATATTGTGAGAGAGAGATTATAGGAAGTGAAAGGTCACTTGAAAAATAAAGAGTTATATGAGTTGGAGTGTTTAGTGTTAACAACTCTATTATATGTTCACGTGGTTCCAAATCCATTTTCTTTTGCTCTCTCTTTGTAGTAAGATTGTTTGTTTCTCATTTCATAGTATTTTTGTCTTATTGAATGATCTAGAATGGAATTCAACAACAAATGATTCATGGAAGAGATGAATCCCCTTCCGGCCAAGAGCAACAGCTTTTCACCCAGCCTAGTGAGCGACATCAACAAGAAGAAATATTTTGCTCGTAGAGATCACAAGTACAATGGCTCAAGAGAGAGAAAAAAACTCGAAATTCTTCCACAACTCGATGATTAGACATTGGAATTGTAATAGAATTACTCATATCAAGAACAATAAAGGTAATAATCTAACTTTTCGTCAACATATTGAGCACAAACCAACAAATTTTTTTTGGTCTCTCCTCTCAAAACTCAAATAGGACGGTTTCACTGCCATTCACATGATCATTAAACACATCCCCTAATTAGTCTTGAAAGAACACACTACCAGTCCCATGAGGCCCGTCACTTTAATAGATGTCAAATTGATTGTCATGGATATGCCTGCCATAAAATATCTAAGTCCTAATGTTTTCACCACAAATTTCTTCCACCACATTTGGTTCACCATTAAAAATGAGGTCTAGGCATTGAAAGAAAAGTTACAATAAATCTGAGGTGCCTTTCCCACCATAAATGCTACCTTCATCACTCTAATTCCAAAAGAGGAAAAAGCACTCAATCCCTCCAAATTCCATGCTATAGGTCACTGCTATGTTATTTACAAAATAAGATTAGAGGGGTGCACTAGCTGTAATACAATGATTGCATCTTGTAGATCTAGTCACCTCTTTAGGTTTCCATCTCACACGACTACTAGATCTAACATTGGTGGGTTTTTACAATCAAGGGCTCTATATCTTGCCTCATTGAGTATTTTTACTTTTCAACTTCCACTAGATCTACTCCCTTCAACCACCAAAAAATTGTGACGTGCATATTTTTTCACTAGTGTGGCTGATTACAATCAAACTGCAAGATGCAGAATTTTTGCTCCATTTCCACGTTGGGTTCATAATAGTGATTTTGTGAAGTATTGTAGGTGTTATTCACTCAATATAATGTCCTTCCATACATATCAAAGCCCTATCTTGGAAGGAAAATTTTTCCTTACCTAGGTAGTAGATTGAAGTCTACCATCAAAGACCAAATTTTTATGCCATTTATGAATTGGTATCATAATAGTGATTTTGAAAATTATTGAGGAAGTTATGACTATTTTATGTTATGATTTTGTTCAAAATCACTTGCAGTCACAATCCTCGTCGAAAAGGGAGATTCATTGGATGTAAAATTCGCTTATTTTTTTACAAACTCTAGATCTACATGTGCTGCTTCATGGCATAGTGACAGTCACAAAATTAGATTTTTTGTGAAAGATCTAGCATAGTAACAAGATGCATTTGCACAACCACCACATTTGGGAAACCATGATGGTCATGTTCAAGACCATGTAGCATGTTCTCCAACCATCATTGGTCTCTAATCAAGAGATCTTAATCCTATGACTTTTTTTGTAATGTCAATGATCTTTATTTTTCTCCAACATCTTCTATCTCACCTAATATTCTTCTTGCTAACCCGTACATTCTCAGTAGCATCATAACACTTTGAGTGTTATTATTCATTAAGTTCTGTACCTCTTGAATTGGAATTGTGTTAGGTAGCTACATAACAACTTTGAGTATTCTTCCAAGTCTGGGTAATTGTCTATAATTTCTGGCACATATGCAAGCCTTGAAAGCATGAGAATGTGCAAGAATAAAATCTTGGGATCAATACCCATTTCATTTTAAGGGCTTATCTTACGCTGATGTCATAATGTCAGCAAGGACATTTGTAGATAGCTTGACACAAAGACAGTGTCAGCAAGGATAGGGTATGGTGTGGCCCACCATTGACCCCAACCTGTACTATGGTGTGGGCCACCATAAGCCTTATGCATTAGATATGGTATTGTTTTCCACGGAAAATAAAGTGGAAAGTTGAATAAGGTGTAGGAGGATTTTGGTGAGATCTAACAAATTTTGGGAACAAAGGGTCGTAACAACAAATATGCACAATTATGGTATCATTAAAGGAGCTTATTCAATCATTAATGTTTGTGTAGAAATCTATCAATGAAACAGTGAACCTCAGTAATCCTTAGTGACAAACAAAGAGCATTAAGAAAAAGTGTGCTAAAATAGTCTGTAGCAGTAGCTAATACATGTAAAAATTACCTATTCTTGGAATTTTTCTAAATCAAATCATGTCTAAACCAAAATTTTCCTAAAAATAGGTCCTTCCCCTGTAAAGGATGTCAAAAAAGAGAGAGACAATAGTTTCCATTAATTCTTTAGTCAAGGGAAAAAAAGGAGATCCCCTCCCCTGCATGCAGCAGTGAAACTGGAGAATCCGTTTGAAACAAGGAGACACTTTCAAACTTCTTCAAAGGATCGAAGATTAGTAAAAAAAGTATAATATGAACTAATACTCACACACCAAAGTAGTCAAAAAGAAAATTCTAAGAGCTGAAGATAAAGGCACAGAATTTGAATCAGCTTCAATGGAAAAGACAGGTTCAAAGGAAAAACCCTATTCCGAAATCTAGCTTTGCCCATCAACTGGCAACGTAGAGGATAAATATGCAGCAAAGGCCTGCCCTAACCCATCCAACCCCATCCAAAATCTAGAATTTTGAACTGGGGAAATCAAGATACATTAGGAAGAACTTTCAGCAGCCAAAAGATCCAAAGGAAAGTGGAATCAAGATAGGAAAATTGATATCTATCTTGGTGAAAAAATTTGCTATAGTTTTTTCTGCTTTTCTACCTATGATTTGGCATCATATGCCTACATTTGACGCTTCTCTTGAATCTATTTTTGAACATATAACCCTTCTTTGGGCCTTGAATGATTGTGATCAGTTTATGATAATAAAGTTGTGGTATATACATGTACTTCATCCTTATACACACATATGAAGTTTCCAGCTGTCCAATACTCATGCAGTTTCAAATTTTATTTTGCAGTCTTTTATTTTTTTCTTGGTTGCACCATTTTTTACACTTTTCATACTAATTTGACATATTAAGGGCCAAAATTGTGAAGTGATTTCACAAACATATGGAATATAATATGGAAGATTTACTGTTGTAAATCTGTAGTAAGTAAAATAAATTCAAATATGGTTTATGCTTGGAAAAGTGTGCCTGAAGGGATGAATTTTGGTGGGATATGCTTGGTATATTTTCTCTTGGATTACCTAGCGTATTGGGGTTGTTTAGAAGTGAATTATGGTTCATTGTTGTTGTTGAAAAGTGAATTTTTGTCCCAAGCTCCAAGGGCTAAGTGCCCAATGCTCCTCCTAGGTAGGTTCCTCTTCTAATCTAGCAACTAACTTCCCCATTGTCCACACCTAATGAGTTATTCAAAAAATTGACTAGGGCATCAACCCCATAGGTAAGAAGACCAAGGAAACACTCTAATGTCAAGCATCCACCCCATTTGAGCCATCCACATGCCCACAAAGCATCATCAAGGATGATCGGAAATATAGTCCTAACAAGAGAAAAACACTTTTTCAGTAACCCCAAAAGTTAACACCAACTTGATGTTCAGAAAGGGAATGCTTGAAATCATTGGAATCTCGCCCCCCTCCTTGCTTAGCAATGTCAACAACAACAAGAAACTCTCAATCTCCTCCAGAAACAAAGTACACACACTTTAATACAAACATGAAAATCTCCCAGACCATAATAAGCTAGGATCTGATACCATGTTCGAGAGGAGGAAAAACTGATATGTGCATTGAAACTATTCCACAACACTTCTAATTTCCAAGAAGAGCTTATCATGTGTTGTGCACTACAATAAACACACCCAACCTTAATTATTTTTATTAGCATTTATACAAATGTATTTTAAGGTCATGCAACCTATCAACAAAGTAGAGATGTAATTGTGATTCTTTTAAGGTATAGAACAAGTTTCTCTAATAGAAACTATAGACATATTAGCACTTGGCTCACATCTTTCTCAATTTTTTTTTTTTTTTCACACTTACACCTTTTCTTATGTTTCCTTACCTTCTCAAATATATGTCTATATATAATATGTATAATTACCAAGTTTCACTTTTTCAAACACTAATTGCCTCAATGGTTAATAAATTACAAAGATTACAGTATCAAGGATAATGTTGCTAGCACCTAAAGACTCAGCTTATCATATTTGACTAGACCAACAACCTTGTGCATAAAATTCATAACATCTCCAACAAAGAACTCCAAGTTAGCAACATTTTCCAAACTCCCAAGATGATAATGTGGCAATGTCGCCTCAATTGTGTACCTCGACTGCATGTGTAATACAACAAAAACTCCACCTCAATAGTTTCATCAATCCTCACAAGCTCAAAAATTCCACAAAAATGTTTTATTGTCATTTCTAACACTCCCCAACTTGCAAGAGAGTGGTTGAGATCAAAAAATCATAAGTGGGGTTGTTTGATCCTAGAGTGGGTCACAAATCGACCAAGTTTGTGAGACAAGTTCAACACAAAAGTCATCAAGTATGGGCATGAAAATTCAATCATTGTATCAAAGGTGAAAAATAACAAAGAATCATCAACACCAAATGTGAATTGCAATGGGAAACTTTGATGTGGATCAAAGTGCAAAACTAGAATTGTGACACAAACACAGTAATATTCTTAGTCAAGTGGTTCTAGCATTACAAAAAAGTGATCACACAGTCTCAAAGTTCAAAAATGTTAATACATTTCTGCATTAACCTTTGTTGCATGCACTAATTCCAAATCAGTGTAGGCTCAATGGAGTGGGTGGAGAGATCAAAAAATTGTGTTGCACAAAATATCAACAGCTACTACAGATCAACTTCTTTTGTTTGTCTCTTCCTCTCCCCAAAGTTTGTAAAATTATGCAAATTAGACTATCTATACTTGGCCCTATGATTTTAGACAGGTTGGTTGTTGAGATCAACTTTATTTTTTTCATATCTTGTTGTACAGTGCTATTTAATTAATGAAAATTGGGAGTTGAAACTATTGCCCAATTTGAAACAATGCTTTCAAATTCTCATCCTTAAGGATCTAATCATTACTTGAATGTTAAATAATTTATGGGGCAATGATGTAAGATCAATGAGTAATAACGGTGAGGCTCCAAGGTTAACATTGACTGCAGATAATAAGAATGTGGGTAGCTCCTGTGTAGGCACCTGTTACATACCCACATTTCTGCTACACAAACAAATTCTGCTAGATCATAGTTATCATAAAAAGGCAAGAAAAAGGGGCCAGTTTTCAGAAGCCAAATTTCTGGAACCATTGTTTTAGATGCATGGTTGTATAAAGAAGCAAAAAGATGAGGACACTTTTCAGAAGACAGTTTTCTAGAAGTCTAATCTTGCTATAATAAATATGCAGAGTCTACCTTACCCTTTCTAGTTGACCATGAGTAGTTACTTCCCTATATAACAAATTAAGATCCAGATGTTGGAAATGTTGTCATTGATGGCAAAGGAGGTAGCAGATGCAGAGACAAGAACAGTTACAAGGAGACAAAGACAGACAATGGAGGCGGCAAAGAGGAAATTAATATAAAGGAGAAAGGCAGAGGTAGAGGAAGCAAATACAGCCGAGAATCTTTTATACAGCCGGGCATTACACATAACATTTCAAGATTTATATTCAAATGTGCAGTGGAATGCAATGAGATTGGATATGCATTGAATCAATTGGAATTCACTGTTTGAATTATGTTTGAAATTATCCCCATTTTTTAACAGAGCACTTGTATTCGAGTGACATGGAGGTTGTAGATATGGTATAACTGTGCGTTATATATATGGTAGGACTGTGTTGAAATGCCAGAGACCAAGGCCACTTATAATGGAGCGGAACCATAGTCATAAATTCATTCGAATAATCCCTATGCATTTAACCCCACTCATAGAAGAACCCTGCGTGAAACCGTGGTCACTTAACTCTGTTTTATGATAATAGAATTCCCGCTTTATAGAAAGAAATACATTTTTTTGTTCGTGTTAATTGAATTCCTCAACCGGAGATTAAACCTGGATTTAATAAACGAGAATATACACAGGAGAGCGCAAACCAGATGTACAACCGCGGTCAATCACTGTAGCAAAACCGCAAACGGGTTTACAAGGTGGGTTGCCCCTCTTCGCATCACTTTAGGCGATTAAGCGGTAATCTTTGGTTGGGAAGTGATTCCATAGGATTTTCGACACGTGGCATAGGTGAGGTTGGAAAACCGTCTGTTAAAGTGTTCCATCACGCGTTAAAAACCGATGTTGGATGCCGAGCGAAATGCACACAGGTATTTGATCTGAAGAAGGGACATCAGACGATGGTCACTTGCAGTAGATGCTCGGACGATAATGGAGATGCATGAGGGATAAACAAGGTACGACGCGTGCATTTGATTTTTCCATTGAGTTATAGGTGGGCCTGGATCCACGGGTTATTACGAAGTTAAATATTTATAAAGTACTAAACCATTAATAAGTCAGAAATATAATTGAATTTCCAAAGGTTAATGTAAACGTTTATTTAAAAAGGTGTGGAGTATTAATATAAAGTTATAAAGGGTTGAACAATTATATAAAGTTCGGAGATGATTACATAAGCCGGGAAATACAATATGACATTCAAAAGATGCTAATTATGTCTATTTATCAATTTCTCCAAAACTGATAAATAAAATTGCCAAGAAAATAAAGAACCGTGGAAGTGAACTAAAGGAAACGCTGACAGAGCCACGCTACAGTAAGACCAACTTCTCCTTTGGGTCTAAATTTAGTGAATTGAGACATTAAAATGACCAGACTTATTTTGTTTGAGTTTGCCAGCGTAGAATAAGTGCAGTGTGAGATTGTCCGGACTTGGGAAATTATTGGGCATGAAACTTGAATGCAATTATGGAAAAGGAAAAGAAGAGGAAAGCATGCAGAGATGAAAGTTCCGTGAACAGGAACATGTATAGGAATGAGTTGGACAGGTCAATAAGCACAGAAAACAGGGAATATGCAGATGACAGTGAACAAAGTGTATGCAGAACAGGTTCTTAACACCAGCAGAAAAAGACAAATCCAGAAAAGGAGCTGAGTGAAATTGAAATGTGTAATTAAAAATGTGAATGTAAATTTTGTAATTATTTTTATTGTTTGTGATGCAAAGGCAAGTATCCTAGGAAAAGACAAAATCCCACTGTAGCATAGAAATTTGTACATATTGTAGTAATTCTAAAAATGAGTTGGAAAAAGGAATAAGAAGACAGAAACCAAAGAGTCATGACTGTTCACTCCAAACTCCTTATGAAATACAAACAGTCATGTGAGAATTTCTATATATAATATCAATTTGATAAGCTCAAAGAGAGAGAGAAAATATAGAGAATGCAGAGTATAGAAGAATAAAGAAGAGAATATTAAGAGAAGAAGAGCAGAAGGAGAAGCTACATAACAGAGCTGATATCTAAAGTAAATCAGCAAACATTCAGTTTGATAAATTGAGGAAGTCGGAGCTTCCCTATCAAGTTGCAGCTTGATAGCTGTCAGTTGTAGCTGACTGAGGTTGAAGCCTCCTATAGGTTGGTGCCTGCAAAAAATTGAAGGGAGTTGGTGCTTCCTTGCAAGTTGTCGCTTGCAGAATTGAGGTTGGAGCCTCCTGTAGGTTGGTGCCTATAGAAAAACAATGGTGAGAGGGAGTTGGAGCTTGCCTTTGCATCACAACAATAATAAGATGTGGTTTTCTCCCTTTATAGGTTTCCACTTATATCTGGTGTCTCTGTGCATGACATTTATGTATTGATATTATATGTATCATCTGCTTAATACCTGCTGCTTTCATATTAAGTCTACTGCTATATTATACTAATACTTGCTGCTCACATTCTAAGATTACTCACACATTAAATTAGATATGAAATGAAGGTGTAAATAAGTTTAATGAAAAGTGTTAAAACATCAGGAATGTGGTTAAACTGATTCACCCCCCCCCTCTCAGTTTACCTAAAGGTTAAAAAATTGGTATTAGAGCAGGTTCCTTTGTACAAGTCTAACAACTGAAAGGAGATCCAAGGTTCCCAAGATGGCTAATAAATAAGGATGCTCAACCAATAAAGCCCCTTTCTTCACTGGTGAAAATTATACTTTCTAGAAGATCAGAATGAGGACATACATAATGTCCCTAGGAATAGAAGTCTGGGCTGTTGTGGAATTAGGATATGCCGCAAAGGCAACTGACACAGAAAAAGTAACAAAACAATATTTTGTGGCAAATGCAAAAGCCATGAATGCCATCCTGAATGGATTATGTGAAGCATAGTTTATTAAAGTAATGCACAAAGACACTGCCAAAGAAATATGGGATACTCTTGAGAACATACATGAGGGAGACAAGAAAGTAAAGACTGCCAAACTTCAAGTCTATAGAGCCCAGTTTGAGAACTTAAAAATGAATGATGATGAAGACATCGCGCTTTATCTTGAAAAGTTGCGAATGACACATATGGAAATCTTCTTGGAGAAAGGAAGTATAATTGTACAAAATAATATTCTAAGATCTTTCCATCCAGGTTTAATCCAAAGGTGTCTCGCACAGAAGAAATAGTTGATTGGGAGATTCTTGACCATGAAAATCGCCTAGCTTGGAAATTCCACGTTTATGAAATGAGGCTCCCACAGAAGAAGCCAAGTACAAGGGAAGCAGCCTTTAAAACAAAAAAGAAGAAAGAAGAAGAGGGAGACATATGCTCCTGCTCAGATGAAGAAGAGGCAAATTTTGTTAAGAAATTGGGTAGAGGCTTAGGTAAATACGGGTAAACTCCCCTTCAAATGCTTTAATTGTGGAAGAGTGGGACACTATGATGCTAAGTGTCCTCATAAGAAAGTAAGGAATCAGGCTCAAGAGTTAGAGAAAATTAAATCAAAGAACTGGTAGAAAGGAAAGAAGTTCAACAGAAAATCGTTCTATGCTCAACAAGACAGCAGTACATTTGAAGATTCAGATGAATCCTCAAATGAGGAAGGAACCTATGAATTCTTATTGATGGCCATAGAATAACTTGAAGGTATCCACAGAGACAAGAAGAAGAGCGAAGCCCAAGGAGAGAGAGGACCTGCAGAAGTTCTCTAGAAGAATGAGACCAAAACTGAAATGCAGAAAACAAAAGGACATTCTCCTCAAATATAATGAAGAACATAATCGGGCGTCCACAACTAAATTAGAGCTTGAAGAAGCCAATAAGATAGAGGACATATTACTTAAGAAAATCAAAGAAAAAACTCAAGAACAAGAAAAGTTGGAAGAAGAAGTAGTATGTCTCGGGAAGAAATTAGAAAATGCTCAAAGGAAAGTGGTTATAAACTCTTCCCAAACAACAAGCTCTAGTAAGTTGAATGAAATTCTGGTTGCTCAAAGATCCCCTATGATAAAGACTGGAATAGGCTATGAAGGAGAATCAAGTAAAGGAAAAGAAAAGGTTGACAGAGAGATTATTTTTGTAAAAGCAAAGAAGATTGATGAAACAGCTCAAAAAATTCCTACAAAAGAAGAAATCTGCAACAAGGAAGAAAGGGATCAGAAGAAACCACTAGTAGCAAAGAATGTAATAAATACTCAGACCCCTGAATATGTAAAATTTGGAAACCATCAAAGGAGATTCTTCCCTCCAATGAAGAATGCCACTGTTGGTGTCTACCACAGCCGACACATTGTCGCATATTGTCATGCAAGAAGGAGTAATTCAAAACCAAGAAAATATGCATAAATTTAAGGACTCATTTTATTAAGTCACAAATTGAAGAGACAACCTCACATCAGGTATGCAAGTTTCTTATATGGTTACTGTTTTTATTGTAAAGAATTTGGCCATAAAATCATTGAGTGTATAAAGTATGGAAAAAGATTGATTTTCAACTCTTCAAGGAGATTTATGAATCAAAGAAATTTTGCTCATACTCACAATTCTGCAAAAACTATGATCAAATGCTTTATGTGCAATCAAGCTGGACATATGCCTTCTAAATGTCCTCTAAAAGGATGCAATTCATCACCTCACAAAAGAGATCAAACACAAGGATGCCTCTAGTGGAAAAAGAAGGAGAATAAGTGTGACCTGGCTCTAATTGCTCAAGATCTGAAAAGCCAGTGGTATTTGGATAGTGGCTGCTCTAAACACATGACTGGAGACAGAAGCAAGTTTATAACTCTTGATGAAAAGAAACTTGAACAAAAAGTACTTTTTTGGTACGATAAACTGTAAAGACTGGTAGAAAAGGCTCAGTCAGCATAGAAAATGGCAGAGGACAGGCCTAAGATGTACTATTTGTAGATAATAAAGAAAACTTACCTATATCAATGATAAAAGAAAAAGGTCATGAAGTTTCTTTAGACCAAAAGATTGTAAAGTCAAATCAAGTACACAAAGAAAGACTCTACCTCAAAGGTGTTCAACAGTAGAGTGCAACAAGCTACATAAAAAAGAGGAGATGTAGTTTGCCATCTTAGCAAACTTGAGGAGTCATGGTTATGGCATAGGAGATTGGGACATCTCAGCTTCGATCATATCATTAGACTGAGCAAAAAGAAAGCAGTCAAATACATGCCAGAAATAAAAAGGCCTTCTAATACCATATGAAAATCTTGTCAATTGGGTAAACAGACCCGTACATCATTTAAGGCCAAATATGAGTTATCAACAAGAAGACCTCTACAACTTGTGCACATGGACCTCTCCGGACCTGCAAGAACTAAAACACCAAGTGGAGAATCATACTTCATGCTAATAATAGATGATTTCTCCAGAATGACATGGGTTGCATTTCTCAAGAACAACCTAAGCTAATCGACGTGACTGAGACATTCGCCATTAGTTAAAATCAATTGATGTACAGCCGTATCGATCGATAGAGGAGGAGAATCACAGATTATGACTTTGGCAGACCTAAGTGTAATGGAATATGGAATAAAGTAACACTTCTTACTATTGGTGGACACTGAAAGAGAATGAGTAGCTAAGAGAGACAAAACAAATCAGAGCAAAATGGCGTAGCTATGATGTAAGAGAGTAACATTTGCAAGAGAGTAACATCACTCAAACCTTTTGGGCAGAAGCTGTACACACAACAGTACATATTCTAAACAAATCTCATTTAAGACCTAACAATGATAAGACACCTTATGAGCTATGGCATGGTAAACCTGCATCAATCAAGCACTTTAGAGTCTTTGGCAGCAAGTGCTACATAAAGAATAATGATGAAAATCCTGGGAAGTTTGATGCAAGAGTAGATGAAGGAATACTCTTAGGATATGCATCCAAGAGTAAAGGATACATATGCTACAACAAGACTCTTCGAAAAATTGTAGAAAGTATTGATGTAAGATTTGATGAAGAACTTCCAAATAAGACAAGAGATATAGATTGCAGCAGCCATCCTGAAAATCATGAAGAAGAGGACCAAGATGATGAAGAAACAAGCAAAACATCAGAAAATGTTGAACCGAACTGAAAAACCCCCTCAAGATACACTCCAAAGAACCATCCAGAAGATCAAATCATAAGAGACAAGGGTGTAGGAGTGCAAGCAAGAAGGCAGCTAACTGAATAGACAAAAAAAGTATACATAGCAATGTTATCACAAATAGAGCCAAAGAAGTTTGACGAAGCCAGCAAGGAAAAGTATTGGGTAAAAGAAATGAATGAAGAACTGGACCAAATTGAGAAGAACAATACCTAGGAACTAGTTCCTAGACCAATTGAGAAGAATATCATTGGTTCAAAATTCAAAAACAAAATGAATGAGCAAGGACAAGTAATCAGGAATAAAGGCAGGCTGGTCTGCAAAGGATACTCACAAATTGAAGGACTTGATTATGAAGAAACATTTTCCCCTGTAGCCAGAATGGAAGCTATCAGAATGTTCCTAGAATTTGCATGCTACCAAGACTTCAAGGTATATCAAATGGATGTAAAGTCTGCTTTTCTTAATGGAGATCTAGAAGAAGAAGTGTACATGGAACAACCATAAGGATTCTCATTGACAGACAAAGAAGACTATGTATGCAGACTGAAGAAGGCCCTATATGGACTGAAACAGGCTCCTCGTGTTTGGTACTCAAAACTGGATAAATATTTACAAAAACAGGGTTTTAAGAGAGGTGGAGTAGACAACAATCTATACATAAAAGCCCATGAAAATGAACTCCTGATTGTTGTAGTGTATGTTGATGACATTATGTTTGGAAGCAACAAAGATGAACTAGCAAAAGGGTTTGCTGATGAGATGAAAATAGATTTTGAAATGTCTATGATTGGAGAGCTCAGTTTCTACTTGGGACTGCAAATTTAACAAAAGAACACAGGCACCTTCATCTCTCAAGAAAAATACTTAAAAGAAATGCTGAAAAAATTCAAAATGGAGGACTGCAAACCAATGACAACCCCCATGATCACGGGATGCAAGCTGTGTGCTGATGATAGGTCTGCAGATGTAGATCAAAACTCTACAGATCCATGAGGTGTGAAGCCTCCGCTCGTATTTGACAAAAGATCAAGACCAGACATCATACTCAGTTCATCAGCGGGAAAGATATCAACCAAAGACTCTCCAAACAAAACCATCTTCCGTGGCAAAGAAAAGAATACTCGATATCTACAAGGAACAACACAAGAGTGGACTTTGTATCCTAAAGGAAAAGCTTTACCTTAACAAGATACAGATGTAGATTGAATACTGAAGATGATGTGAAAAGTACAAGTGGAGGTGTCATCTAGAGAAAGTCCTGCACATGGTTACAAGAAAGAAATATCCATCTTCTTCATTTGGTGCATCACAGAATATATAGCAGCAGCAGCATGTTGTACACAAGTCATGTGGATGAAGCAAACTCTTCAAGACATGAAGGTAAGCATTGATGAACCTATCACAATCAAATGTGATAATACAAGTGCTATAAGTATATCTAAAAATCATGTACTTCACTCAAAAACTAAACATATTCCAATCAAGTATCATTTCCTCCGAGAACAAGTGGCTCAAAAGATAGTAAATTTGGAATATGTACCAACAAAAGAACAGACAACAGATATATTGACCAAACCTCTTTCTAGAGAACCATTTCAATATTTGAGAGATAAACTAGGGGTAGTATCTGCAGATGCTACTCTTTGATATAAAGAGAAAACACAATTTCAGGGGAGAACAAAAACGAAAATATCATTTCAGGGGGAGAACAAAAACGAAAATATCATTCCAGGAGGAGAACAGTCAGCAAGCAAAGCATGAATTAGGTCCTCAGGATCAAAGGATTAAGGCAAAATAACACCAAGTTATTATCCTAAAGCTATCTACATTATTAAAGCATCAAAAGGTCAATTAAAGAGCAAAAGGATCAGTATTGTTCTCTAAAACATTATATTAAGAATCTGAAACATAAAAGACAAGTAGTGATTATCATTTGAAGCCTCTCATGATTTTAGTTGTTGAATCCAATCATACATCTCTGACTAGATAAAGCTGATACAATGTATTCTACGAAGTATCATTATTCTCACTTTTAGCTCTATACAAGTGAAAGAACTGTATCAATTTATAAGATATATTCAAATTCGATAATCCTCAAAGTGTTCTCTGAACAAGTCTTATACATCACTATGGAGCAGCATGGTATAAAGTCAGCAGAAGAGGGCCTAAACATAACTCAGAGAGAGGAAATGCAAAAAGCAACCATTTGCCAATGATGTCAAAGGGGGAGGAAGAGCAAACAACAGGAGAAAGAGCAAGCAAACAGAGAAAATGTATTGCCATGAATGCCAAAGGGGGAGACTGTTGGAAATGTTGTCATTGATGGCAAAGGAGGTAGCAGATGCAGAGACATGAACAGTTACAAGGAGACAAAGACAGACAATGGAGGCAGCAAAGAGGAAATGAATATAAAGGAGAAAGGCAGAGGCAAAGGAAGAAAATACGGAGAAAGAGCCATTATCACAATAGTAGAGGCAGAGGTAGAGCCACAGCTGTTATTCCAAGAATATATATATATATATATATATATATATAAATTCTGAGAATATTTTATACAGTCGGGCGTTACACATAACATTCCGGGCTTTATATTCAAATGTGCAGTGGAATGCAATGAGATTGGATATGATTTGAATCAGTTGGCATTCACTGTTTGAATTATGTTTGAAATTACCCCCATTTTTGAACAGAGCACTTGTATTCGAGTGACATGGAGGTTGTATATATGGTATAACTATGCATTATATATATGGTAGGACCATGTTGAAATTCCAGAGACCAAGGCCACTTATAATGGAGCGGAACCATAGTCGTAAATTCATTCAAATAATCCCTGTGCATTTAACCCCACTCATAGAAGAACCCTGCGTGAAACCGTGGTCACTTAACTCTGTTTTATGATAATAGAATTCCCACTTTATAGAAAGAAATACATTTTTTTGTTCGTGTTAATTGAATTCCTCAACTGGAGATTAAACCCGGAGTTAATAAACGAGAATATACACAGGAGAGCGCAAACCAGATGTACAACCGCGGTCAATCACTATAGCAAAACCGCGAGCGGGTTTACAAGGTGGGTTGCTCCTCTTCACACCGCTTTAGGCGAGTAAGCGGTAATCTTTGGTTGGCAGCGATTCCAAAGGATTGTTGACACATGGCATAGGCAAGGTTGGAAAACCGCCCGTTAAAGTGCGCCATCGCGCGTTAAAAACCGATGTTGGATGCCGAGCGAAATGCACACGGGTTGTTGATCTGAAGAAGGGACATCGGACAGTGGTCACTTGTAGTAGATGCTCGGAGGATAACGGAGATGCGTGAGGGATAAACAAGGTACGACGCACACATTTGATTGGTCCATTGAGTTATAGGTGGGCCTGGATCCACGGGTTATTACGAAGTTAAATCTTTATAAAGTGTTGAACCATTAATAAGTCGGAGATATAATTGAATTGCCAAAGGTTATTGTAAACGTTTATTTAAAAAGGCATGGAGTATTAATATAAAGTTATAAACGGTTGAACAGTTATATAAAGTTCGGAGATGATTACATAAGCCGGGAAATACAATATGACATTCAAAAGCTACTAATTGTGTCTATTTATCAATTTCTCCAAAATTGATAAATAAAATTGCCAAGAAAATAAAGAACTGTGGAAGTGAATTAAGGGAAACGCTGACAGAGCCACGCTACAGTAAGACCAACTTCTCCTTGGGGTCTAAATTCAGTGAATTGAGACATTAAAATGACCAGACTTATTTTGTTTGAGTTTGCCAGCATAGAATAAGTGCAATGTGAGATTGTTTGGACTTGGGAAATGATTAGGCATGAAACTTGAATGCAATTATGGAAAAGGAAAAGAAGAGGAAAGAATGCAGAGATGAAAGTTCAGTGAACAGGAACATGTACATGAATGAGTTGGACAGGTCAATAAGCACAGAAAACAGGGAATATGCAGATGACAGTGAACAAAGTGTATGCAGAACAAGTTCTTAACAGTAGTAGAAAAAGACAAATCCAGAAAAGGAGCCGAGTGAAATTGAAATGTGTAATTAAAAATGTGAATGTAAATGTTGTAATTATTTTTATTGTTTGTGATGCAAAGGCAAATATCCTAGGAAAAGACAAAATCCCATTGTAGCATGGAAATTTGTATATATTGTAGTAATTCTAAAAATGAGTTGGAAAAAGGAATAAGAAGACAGAAACCAAAGAGTCATGACTGTTCACTCCAAATTCCTTATGAAATACAAACAGTCATGTGAGAATTTCTATATATAATATCAATTTGATAAGCTCAAAGAGAGAGAGAGAAAATATAGAGAATGCAGAGTGTAGAAGAATAAAGCAGAGAAGATTAAGAGAAGAAGAGCAGAAAGAGAACCTACAGAACAGAGCTGATATCTGAAGTAAATCAGCAAACATTTAGTTTGATAAATTGAGGAAGTTGGAGCTTCCCTATCAAGTTGCAGCTTGATAGCTGTCAGTTGTAACTGACTGAGGTTGAAGCCTCTTGTAGGTTGGTGCCTGTAGAAAATTGAAGGGATTTGGTGCTTCCTTGCAAGTTGTCGCTTGCAGAATTGAGGTTGGAGCCTCCTGTAGGTTGGTGCCTGCAGAAAAATAGTGGTGAGAGGGAGTTGGAGCTTGACTTTGCATCACAATAATAATAAGATGTGGTTTTCTCCCTTTATGGGTTTCCACTTATATCTGGTGTCTCTGTGCATGATATTTATGTATTGATCTGATATGTATCATCTGCTTAATACCTGCTGCTTTCATATTAAGTCTACTGCTATATTATACTAATACTTGCTGCTCACATTCTAATATTACTCACACATTAAATTAGATATGAAATGAAGGTGTAAATAAGTTTAATGAAAAGTGTTAAA